>JARHVA010000944.1:2692500-3042500 GCA_037957365.1 Torreya grandis
AGCCCTTGTTTAGGAGGTGCATCTATCAGTTGTAAGTGCATGCTCATGAATCTCTATAGTTATATAATAGAGATAGATCGTCATAGCTTAGTAGACACTACTGTAGAAGTAGAATACAGATTATATATGTGAATCAATCCAGATTGTGGAGTTGATTGTAATTGAGAGAGAGAACTCTTGAGGGAAAGAGATCTAAGTAGAGATCTGTACATCTGAGAGAGGTGTGGAAGAAAAGAAGTTTCTTCAATTTTAATTCCTTCTGTAAAGAGTTGAATACAAGTTTTCAGGGTGGTTTCTTGTATCTCTTGTTCTTTGTTATTTTTTATTCTAGTTACTTATCTATCTGGCTTATTTCCACATATAGTTGCTTTCATATAGTAATCATATTGTTGATCGATCCCCAACAATTAGATATAAAAATGTAACAATAATATTTCATTGACATTGCATGATGGTAGGGACTGAATAATACAATAACCTCTCACAATCTATTCTTGATACTACACCAAGGCAATTAAGGTAATGTGAGAGTGAGGGAGAAAATGTTTAACCCTCTTTAATATGTTTGGGGATGAGGGTTAAAGCATAGAATAGCCTAAACACAAAGATGAATAAAACTATTCTAGAGCAGTCCAATTAATTAAAAACTTAGATAAATTAATATTCAGAGTTAAAATGTTGAGTTTCATTAAATATAGAAAGTACATTTAAAATACTAATTTAATTGCATGAACATGAAGAAGAGATAATACTTAGCTTATCTACAAATGCACAGGTAGATATAAGATATGCATAGGTGGAAATAAGTAGAAATAAGATTAATATTTATTCACAAAGTTTTAGAAATATTATTTCTAGAGACCTAGAAACTTTCATCAACCTTGTGACACTTGCATCAATGCAGGTGTCCTGATATCAATAGAATTATTTGGTATGGAATATTCACTATGCTTTAAAAATAGTTGGAACATTTTATGTTTTATGTCATCTTTATCTTGATGTATTTTATTCACATGCACATGATGTCGATGATTTTACATGGATCAATCCTTATCTCTTCACCTTAGGCCTTTGTAGCTTGACAAAAATAGTTTAGTGAGCTCATGGTGTCTAACTAACCCCAATGACCCATTTATTAATGGGCATTGCCTACATAGCCAATATTTTAAAGTGGGTCACAAACATATGATGTTCTCCCTTATGTGTTTTATTATGTGTGCATAAGGGTGCACTATGCTCTATGAAATTGAATGTAGTTATCTAGCTTGTAACTTAAAAAATACTATGCATGGCCTATTCTCTGAGTGTTTCATACCTATAATATGATTGCTCCTATGACTGATATAGAAATAAAAAGGAATATGGTAGTATAAATTAGTTACACAATAGATTGGATGAGCTTAAATAGGTGGTTGATTGGTATTTGCTAGATGAATAATAAGTCGGATTATATTTGTATTTATACTACACCTTTTAGAAATATCTCACAGAAGGGTTAAGTAAAACAAGTGGTCCAACCCATAGGATTCAAAATATTTACAAATTACATTACTGTTGAGGATTAGACACTTGATAAGAATTTGGACACTTGCATTAACGCAAGTGTTTGATAGGATAGGAAGTTGTTTTGGATCTAAAACTGACAATGAAGGATATGTATCATGTTTTACAATTTTTTTATAGTGCAGGAGATATGGGTCATCAAAAAAGATAGGGTAGGACTATAATATAAATAGATAGCAAATGCGATCCTTTTGGTAGTAAGGTGGTGTAAAATTGAAGGGTATAACTATGATAGGTATTTATCAAGTATACAATATAAATATGCTATATAAATTAGATATTAGTAACTATATTTCATCCTTTAATCTAGTAATGCATAAGGATAAAATTATTAGTTTACAGAAAAGAATTGTGTGCTTGGATGTGTATATCACATCTTGCCTTTATTTGAGCCAATTTGAATGTTTTGTTGGTTTATGACCTACAACCAAGAGAATGTTAAAGTTTAAATTAGTGCACATAATCTAAAATTTGAAATATTTGAATATTTGAAAATAAAGAGAGCAAGGAAGGAGAACTCTTGTGTGTTGATACAACCATGTTTCCCCTTGGTACTTTAACTTAGTAAAGATGCTTACTTATGAAGTATTAGATTATAGAGAGGTTCAAAACTAATCCTTAGATATTTTAAGAGGAATATTTGAAGATAATTATGCCTCCAATCTAGTGTAAGGGCGAGTTATGACATGGCTATTGAGATCATTTAATCTCAGTCGCATAACTCAAGTGACAATATAATAAACCCAAGTTAATTGGTATAAGCAACTCAACTTAATTGAAAAAATTAGGTAGTGTTAGGCTATTGAGGGCATTGAATCTCAACCAAAATACTAAAATGAGTTGACTGTTATAGATAAGAAAGGCTCTAAATGATGCTTCCTGGTGAAAATGATGATCTTAGTAAAGTATTGATGTTTCTTTGTAAATAAATTTGAATATGTATTTACAAAAAAATTTCAAAATGCATGGAATATACACCTTTAATGTGTCTCAAGCTAAAGTATATATCAAAATTTAACCTCTTTTATGTAACTATGTATAATATCTTGGACATATCTAAAAATCACTATCCCATATTTGTAAAAAATAGTGAAATGTATATAGGATTTTAAACCAAATGTATATCTAATCATGTAAACTATAATAAAACTTTGGAAATTTTGAGAGTTTTATAAGTGTGAATATCATGCATCTATGAGATTCCCCCACTGATGTGACTTCCTTTTGAGGTGAGGGGAATGGAATATGGTAGTTATCTGACCTCAAAAGGATAAGTTAACTATAAAATATATGTATGAATCATGTAGAATATAAGAGTAGCATATATAATTAGATATATGAATGAAGCTCATAGTATGTGATCACAACAAGACCTAAGATGCTTGATATCGATCATGGCAACATCTATATATTAATAGTATAATCTCAATAAATAATCAAGCACCCACACAAGAACACTCAATGTCACACAAAATGAATCTAAGGAGAACTAAAATAAGGGGCATATTCAAATGTTGCACACTTGAAGGAATGACATATTCAAATGTCTAAATAGAAAAATAAAGTAATATACAATGGTATAAGGGCTATAAATTAAGGAACATATTCAAATTTTACACAAGCAAGATAATAGAAATCAAGAAAAAGACACTCAAGGAAGTGAAAATGGGAATAAATGAAGTATAATCAACCAAAAAAATCATATCATACTAGTCCCTACATATATGTTTTAGCAAAAAATGTCATGTAGCATAGCATATCAAATACATTGTGAAAGATGTAATCATGAGTATGGACATGTGTGAGTGTTAATATTTAAGCTCAACATGATAATGAAAAGTGTTATGCCCTAACACACACACACACACATCCCATTTTTTTAATTCAAATGGGGACCCACTATTATTTGAATATTTTTATTCAATGTCCTTTAAGCCTTAGACATTCATGACACTATTTTTAATTTTCAGAAGTATAAGGTTGTCCTTGAATTATAAAATTTACAAAAGTTTGAATTATGAAAATTAAATCTTGAACAATAATTTTTCTTTATCCTAAGCTTTGGTTTTTCATTATTTTCATGATTTATTTGGTCTAACATAACTAATATCTCTTGTCTTAGTGTTTCTTACATTTTTTGTATGTTCACATGACATAATTGGCAAGGATTTTCAAAACTTTCACAATTGGGTTTTACCTTTATTTATTAAAGATTGGGATATATATCATTCTTACATTCTACATAAATTTCAACTTTCATGAGAGTTCCTAAGTCTTCAAAGTTCCCAAGCTCTGCCAGCTCAACAAGTGGCGTTACTATGTTACCTAGAGCTTTTAGTCTTCACAAAAGTTTATAAGTCCTCATAATTTCAAAAATATAGTAGCTTAACATATGGAATCCTTACGTTACATGGTTCCCTATAGCTTTAAATAAAATTCCAAGTGTTCAAATTCTCTGAGCTCCAAAAACATGCCACGTGGTGTAATTACATGAACCTAGAACCAAACAATCTTTAAATAAAAGTTCATAATTTTATGATTATGATATTTCATAGTCTTAAGAGATTGAAAAGTGGTATAATTCCATTCATTGAGAACAACAAAAGGATTAAACAAATTTTGATGGCCTTGAGGCCCTATAGTCTAATAGTTTCAAGCTTCTGCAGTCCTGAGATCTTGAAAAATGACACAATTCTATTCACCTTGGACCATATAAGGATCAAACAAAGTCTAATGGCCTTGAGGCCCCATAATATAATATATCTAAGGTTATAAGCTCTAATATTTTGACAAGTGTAATTTTGTTAACCCAAAACTATAGAGTATTAAAGAAGAGTTAATGGCTTAATAGTCCCATGGCTCTGAGTCTTTGAGGCTTTAAGTCTTTGAGATCATGATACATGTCAACATCCCATCACCTAGATCTTTCTAAGTGGTGTAAAAATTTCAAAATGTTTAAAAATAAATGCCTCTAAGTCACCAAGTGCCCATAGTCCCAATATTGTTCCATGTGGCACAATCACATTAACCCACAACCCTGAAATGCATAAATCTAAAAGCCCAAGTGAGAAGTGGATAAGTGTCACAATATAGGAGATGCATGGAAAAATTAAGTATAAATAAGTTTGATATTAAAATAAAAGGGCTAGTAAATGAGAAATTGACATCTTTATCAAATAGGATGACTGGACACACATAATTGACAAAAAGTTTCCATATTGAAAACACAGACCCCCCAAAGTTGACTGCCACATTTAAATTAAAACAACAAAAAATCTAAAGTTGTTATTTTCATTTAATTCATATGAATTGAAATTCAAGGCATAGAATTTAGGTAGTATATATAAAATTCAAGTAAAAGGCAAGTCACTTCACCATTAATCTACAAGTGAATATTGTAATTAAAAGCTTTCTTGTAACCAAAAGCCCTAGTTTTCCATTGAGCTTGCAAATAATATTCACACCACCAACAAAATAAATACATAGTACTAAACTAATGAAATGGATTCTTATTCAAAACCAACACATATTCAGGCCCCATATGTATACTCTTACACTAAAAACATAGAATATATAGACATGGTGTTTGACTAAAGTGCCCTCAAGTTCAAATTTCCTTACTATTCATCACTTTAAAATGTAGTGGAGTTAGTAGCACCATACTTTGATCAAGATCAATGATCCCAAGATTAGAATAAATACATTAATGACCTAATCCCAAACAAAATAGTGGGGTTTCAAAAAGTAGTATAAAAACCAGAGGTAATTCTATGTATAAACCTACTTTGCACTTTATTTTTCAATGGTACTTGTTCGAGGGACTATATACACCTTAGAAAAAGGAAAAATATAAGGGAATTTGAAAGGTGCCTCATACTTCTAGGGATCAAGGTAGACTATAATCAAGTTTTTACCAATGTATGCTCAAACAAAATAATGTGGAAGTGAAGCTAAAAAAATGGCTACTAAAAGGCCAGAGATTGAATCCCAAGGGGTACATCTCTTCCAATGGCATCATCAAATTTAGGCCTAGTATTAGAATAACCATGTCCCCTTTAAAAAAACTATATGGTTTTCTTAGCATTAATTATTTTTAAGTGGAATGGGTCTCTTTACTGGACATTATTTTGGCTTCAAACAAGATTGTTGCCTTGGGGGAGATTATAAGTGTTAGCCTGAAGGCCCAAATGTATAAACCTAAACAAAGACTAGTCAATGGAAATTTCTATATGATGTCATATTTAATAGATTTAGTCCTTTACATAGTTTGTAAGAAAAATGGAGAATTGTATCATCCAACTACAAAATATGTTGGTAACATAATATGTGAAGACTATTAGTTCATGTTTATCTATAGGTTTAGAAATGAAATCCAAAAGATTTGTGAGTAAATATATCATCAAGTGTATTAAGTAATTCATGGCACTTAGATGCCTTTATTATCTAAAAATTTTAAAAGAAGAATTGGAAAATGGTGGGATTATTTGTATTACCATTATTATATAGTTATTAGGATTGAAGGAACAAGGGCACATCCTTTCTTTCTATCACGACATGTCCTTGAAAAAATTATAGAACAAGAGGTGGACCATCAATTATATAATAACATAGATGAGTATATGGGTAAGGAACATCAAACCTATTACTTTAAGACTCCTCTAAGTATTGGGTAGCTCCAATTGTAGTGAAGGCCCACTTTAACTAGGTTGGGAAGGTAATATCCCCTTACAATTTTATGATGGCCCAATTTAGAGAATGGGACCCAGAAATAGAATCAGGAACTATCTATAACTCTTGAGGGAGAAGAATATGGTAAAATCACATATGGTCACCATGAGAATGAATATGATTTTATTTTCATAAATGCATCAGATGACCCATAGGTATGAAATTGAATGAATAATAATCAAATGTCCATGATAGTGGCTTACACCATCCCATATGATCTTCAAATTACTAAATAAAAATAAAATGAGATGGTACAATAGGCACACAGAGTTTAGAGTCACCAATGGCCTCCATCTCAATCTAAGGAATCAGTAGGGTAGGACCAACATTTCTCTCTTGTAGTAAAATAAAAATATATACTAGAGGGAGAATCAAATAGCCAAAGGGAAGAAAACCCAAAAATTGGGAAATAAATTCTTAGAAGGATCCCTGGTCCATAGCTAAATTCACACATTCAACTACCACAACTAAAATTTTAGGTACATATACTATAGTGGAGAAGGATACATCTCATAAGGATAGGAAAAAGAGCACATTCTCTATGTCACCTCTTTCTCCACTTAAAACACCCACATAGGTGAGCCTCCTAGAGTTTATTTATTTTCTCTCCCATCTAATCCTTCATCTCCTCAATTAAGTCCATATCCTTCCATTATCCCTTCCACCACTATTGTTTCACTTTTTAATCCATCACTGCCACCTATAGTAGTAGTCACTACTAATGTGGCTTAATCATTCATTTCACCATCCCTTTAAATCACCATTCACCCCATGATAACTTATCAAAGGAATTCCAAGGCTCTTCCAGCCTCCTTAAAAGCTCAATAATTAGAGGAAAGACCATCATTCGGTCTAGCTATTATAGAAGAATACCTTACTAAAGAAGAAGAAAAATAAGAACATAAACATGTAATATCTTCAGTGAAATATGTTACTAAAGAGAAAGAGATAAATGTATAAATAATGATGGGATAAGAACAAAGGTTAATTGAGGAAAAATCCCTAGATGAAGCAAATGAAGATTATGAATTAGAAAAGGACAAGGCATTTAGCCTGGGAAGCCTGAAAGAAGAAAAAAACAACTTGTGCCCTAGATAAATAAGTCCTCATGGAAGAATAAAGACAATATAAATGAGGTAGTTTCTTGTCTTACTTATTCTATCACTATTGTAAATACTTCAATTACAGAAATGCCTCTAGCCATTCTGGGGTCATCATTATCTAGTTTAGTTAATTATTCTATTTTTTTAACTTTAAACCAAATAAATATTCCAAAGAAAGGAATCCATTTTAAGAGATAGGTTTTAGTTTCTACTTATAATCCTATAAAATCACCAGTCCCTCAAAAACCTTCAGCTCAATTGGAACTACCCATGACATAATCCTCACCTATATAGTTAGCCACATTAACAGTTGAAAAAAATATTGACTTGACTAAATTTGTAGATGAAGTTACCCTACAAAAAGATCCCTCATAGTGGCAAAGGATTATGTATCCTCTATTACAATTTCTAATTCAAATAATTTCTTCATTAGGACCTCCAATATTGAACCCTATAATAATAACTCCACCTCTAATGACTCCTCCACCCTCTATTAATGAAGACCCAAGTCTTATTAAATAAGGGGATCTCATTATTCCCCAATGGATTAGATAAATGAAACGAAAAAGGGATGAAAGATAGTATATGGTTATTTTTTAATTACCTATAGTCGCCACTCGATTTGATAAACAAAGTGGTACCTTTCAGAGGGTTAGGAGAGGAAGGCAATAAATATAGATACAAGGGAAGAATTATAGTTTGAATAAAGATAAAACTTATTTCATTTAGCTAATAAATATAAAAAGAATCAAAATGATCTAACATAATATATAGAAGATTTGTATGTATTTATGGATTTAGTTAGATAAGTGATGAAAGATATGTATAAGAGAAAACAAGAGGCACAACAGATATTACTACTGAGTCATATCCTTCATGCCCCTCATAATATTATTGATAATGTACAAAGTGTAACAACCTCACTATACAACATTTTGAAAAAAAATTGAGTCTCTAGAGGAAAAATCTATTCTAGAAAGATAAAGGTGCTTAAACTCTAGAACCAATTGAAAGAATATGAGAAAAGAATCACCTTTTTTGTTCTATGTTCTAGGAGTAGTGCATTTAACCAATTGAACTTAATGTATAACTAATATGCTACATAGGACCTTAGCTATGTAATTTCAAAAAGGGATGTTGCCCTTAAATTTCATGCATAGATAAAGGAATTATTGGAACATTTTGAGTTCATGAGAACGAGGACATAGAAATTATTAAATACCTGAGGGTCATTGATGTGATTATCTCTACAAGTGAGTTGGTCAACATGCAAAATTTTGAGTCACTCCTTAAAGTAGTTACAAATAGATTTAAGGAAGAAGTTGAAGGAATCATGTATAAAACTAATGTTGATATCTTGTAGTTGATAAATTTTTTCAAAGATAGGGTGACAAAGGCCAAGGCCCTAAGAGATTTAAGAGCTTAGAGGTAGAACACACAAGGTTGATGACTAAAGCTATCAAAATATTCAAACCTACTTTACTCAATTTTGATATCATTAACAAAGAGTTCAAAGTAGTTAATGCATTATTCAAGGAACTCAAAGCTAAAGAAGGAGCTTCAAGGTCAACAGCTAGCATGTATCCAACTATAAGTGTTTCCACATCATCACAAGGTTCCTAATTCCTAAGATATGCAGCCATGCATACTCTAGGTGGACCAGTTTTGGTTTCATAGGGAACTATAGTGGCCACTTCAGTTCTTAAAATATTCACCCCACCATTTTATTCTTATAGTGGTGCCACATCAACACCTCTAAATATAAATATGTACTTTCATGTTTCATTTAATTTGGAATGTTGGTTCCTAATTTATTTTTCATGTATATATATTGTATTTTAGTTGAGGAATTATATTCAAAGAAAAACTCCTTGTACATGCATGATTTGCATGATGATTGACACACAATTCTATTTTTGGAGATGTAACTTTAGAATTTTCTTGGAGGATGATTCCTTACCCTTTCCCAAGCCTATATATATTTATATCCTCCCTATCCTAAAGAGAGGATAATTTTAGATATTAATATTAACAAAAAATTCTATAGATTATTCTATAATTAGACTTGATGTGCAAATCTTGATTCTTATCCAAACCTATGAATCTTGTAAGAAGTTATATCATTCTAGTATCTTGGTCTTTTGGTTGTGCATGATTTATATTTTCAATATAATTACTCATATTGTGTTATTACTAATTTTAATGCCTTTTTTGTATTAATCATAATCCCCCTTTGTAGATGTGAAAAGCAATCTCACAAATGTGGCAACATTTTATTATATATGCTTAAGTTTATTATATTTTTATTTCCTTGGATTTTTAATGCTATTTTATTGTTTGTGTGTTTATAGTATCTTTCATCAAGTATTGGTTTTTGATTGCTTGTCCAACCTTTAGTTTAAGTGATGTCTTAGAAAGGTTTCATCATTTTTGGTCCACAAGCTTTCTTTACTACCTTATCTTTACTTATTTTTGAGTTTATTTTAGTTAGACCCACCTTAGGTTAAATCCATCATCAATCCACCCATATCAAGTAGATATGGATTCATCCATAGCTGACCCATCCATGGTAAACAGCTGCTCTGCTCACTACTATTCCACCAATATGTTTTTTTTAAAATTGAATGCCTTGTAACTCATACCTTGGAGTGAATACCTTTTCATCAATATTCAAATATTAGAGGCTACCTCATAATTTTACCTAGTGTGCATAAAACTCAAATAAATAGAAAGTTTATCATAAAATAATATGACCTATATCAATTGTCATCAAGGGAATGAAAGCCCCCAACATTGTGTGTCACATGAGAAGAGGAAAGGTCCAACATATGTATATGCATGTATCATGTATTTGGTGTATGAATGTATCATACTTAAGTATTCATGAAATATATGTGTATTTAGAAAATAAATGATATCCTATCTAATAATAAAAGTAAACAACATATATTTTAAGTAACTAGTAAACTTGTATTTTTAAATTTATTTGAATGTTTTTAAATTTTCCTATATATATATATATATATATATATATATATATATATATATATATATATATATATATATATATATATATATATATATATATATTTGAAAATAAAGGTCTAGCTGATGATCTTATCTAAGGGATGTGCATATGGTGCTTTGAACTCATAATATGGTACATCAAACTAGTGATACTACCAAAGAGAATGTATAGGTGTCATATCAGCCATTGTATAATCTGTTGCACTCCATGGCACTCCATGTGTGTCACATATGACTTTGTGGTTATTAATAGGTAGTAAAATGTGTAGTGGTTCATGAAACCCATTGTTTAGTGTTATGTGGTTTTTATAGTGTAGCTACGACTAAAAAATGTTTATTTTCTCTTGGAGAGTTTGAAAATATATAAGCTATCTAATAATCTCAAGAGGATGACCATCATCTATGAGGAGTGGTAAATTAATAAAATTTCTTGAATAAAATGTGCCATATGTGTGCATAGTAGAATTAAAAAGTGTATCATATTTTTTAGGTAAATTTTTACTTGATATCTTTGCTTCAGAGATATTTTCCTTTATTTCTAATAACCATGTTTTTCCTAGTTTAGCATTATATTTAGTAAAAAATAAACGAGTGTGATTCTTATCCAAATGTGACATGCAATTGAATATATCCAACATAAAAATATGAAATATTAGCTTTATTCATGTGTCCCATGCCAAATCTAGAGATGTAAAGAATATCTAGGTACATATATTAAATTCACAAGTTGGGTCAACTATGATATTTGACCTTGCTTTCCATATATTCAAGGTTCAATAATTTGATGCTTTGAGGAATGATTTTTAATTATTACATATGAAGGCACACATGTAACAATATCCTTTTGATGTATGTCTAGATTTATTTGTAAATGTTCTTTTTTTACCTATTCTTATTCCAAATTTTTATTTTCTTGATCCTTTTGTACATTTTCCTTGGACCTGTTTCCATTTGTATATTCTTGTTCTTTTACATTAAAAAAATAAATATGCATCTTTGAATGATTTTCATTAGTATTTACAATATATTCTAAGCCTTCAAAATCATTATGATCAGCTGTGGAGATAGGATGAATGATGCCTTGTGAATGTTTTCCCAATCCTTGACCATGATAACCAAAGTGTTATAAATGTTGTTGTCCAAAACAATATTGTTTTGAAAGATGATTATCATTATTGAGACGTAGATTTTTATCCTTTTCATCTTGATTAATTTGTAACATTTATTGGTCTAGATTTACCTTTTGAATATTTTCTTACTCTAATTTATTCATTTGTAATTGATTATGCTCTAAATTATATTTTTATAACCATATTTTTTGTTGTGGCACTTGTGTTTAGGAGAGGTAATCATAATATTAGTGGGTTTCTTTACTGATGTATAAATTATAGGATCACCCCTATCAATTTTAATTTGTAATTTGTGCTTCAAATCCAAACAACAATCAACATGATTCCCATGCATTCTATGATATGCACAATAGTATTTTGATCTCTTTATAGGAATGAGAGGAGGTAGTTTGATACTTTGTTTTAGAGAAATTTTATTATAATTTTAATTACTCTTAATAGCCTTGGTATAATATTTGAATAAATTATTTTATATGTATTTTGTTTTAGCTTTTCATTTGGATATGAAACCTTATTAGGTATAACATTAATGAATGAAGATGTATACACATTATAACACTATCATATTTTGGTTTCTATAGGCATGTAATATGATTTTCTAATAATTTTATCTTTGAATTGAAATTATTTTACAATTATTAAATGAAATTTATCATAATATGATTTTATATTTTAAGGATTCACAAGCACAAACCCTAGGTGATTCAAATTGAATATGCATACACAAGTTATCTAGAGGAGATGTGGGATGTGGAGGGGTTTGAGGAAGGATAAATTGATTACCTTCATTTGAAACCATAGGATGGGACACCTTATCCTTTGGAAAAGTGATAGCCTTGACATAGTTAGAGGGTGATAGCTATCACGCTCCTTAGGGTGATGATGAGGAAGACAATCAATATAATTTCAATAAGAGTTTTAAAGAGAGATTAAATTATGATTTTGTTTTAAAATAATCTCGTTATATTTACCAATTTGGTTACTCCATTTGATTATATCTTTGATTGATTTAGAAATGTATGGGAAATAAAACATAAGTATTACCATCATATATTCTGAAATGAAATAAGTAATAGATGTATACATTTTAAACATGATTGATTCCTTTATAATAAAAGAAAATATGATTTTAAGATTGCTATAATTCATAAATTAAAAATCATAAATAAAGAAACCTTAGGTTAAACTAGGGTTTTTCACAAGGAGATTCAAAGGTCAAATTCACAAAATGTTTAACCCTTTCTAATATGTTTGGTAATGAGGGTTAAGAGGTATAATATCCTATAGATGAGGATGGATAAAATTATTGTTAAAAATAAATAAAAAATTAATGTAGAATAATTTCACAAAATTGCAATAACAATATCTATGAATAGAGATACATAAATAACATAAATTAAAATGCACAACAAGAAGACATGATTTAATGTGGCTCACCTAATGTGGGATAAATCCACCAAGAAACATTTTCTCAAATTTTATTTCAAGACAACAAGAGTACAATCCACTCTCAAATTAGTCTTCTCATAATTACAATGCATAAATATTATTTGGAGCTATGCTCAACAAACCCTCCCAAATTTGCACCTAAATTCACATACTCTATTCTTAATTCTCACACCTAGATCATCTTGATGTATTACCTACTGTATGTCCATCTATAATACATCAATAAATAGTACATTGTAATTTTATAAAATAATGGGTACCAAAACCATGGGCTAAGTCAACCCATAACGGTTCCCCATTAAGGGAATCGAAAAAATATTTTGAGGGATTCCACCCTAAAACCCCCATTTTCAAGGGCTTCTAACCCCAAACCCCCATTTTTAGAGGCTTCCTCCCCCAAACTCTTTTTTGGGGGCTACCACCCTTGAAACCCTACTCAAAGCCCAGCCTGACCCCAAACCTTGATGAGAATACATTAAGAGTGTACAATAAATTTTAATCTATAATATTTAAAATACATTGTAATATGGAAATAGGCTCCATAACATAACAATCTCCCACTTGGAGACGGATTTTCTCTGAGCAGGTTTCTCAACCCTTAACTATCATTTTTGAAGGCCAACCAAAGTTGAACATAGCTTTAGTTTATCCTTTGTGACCACTTTGGTCATCATGTATGTAGGATAATAATTGGTATGAATCTTCTCCAGATTTAACTTATCTTCCTCCAAAGCTATCCTAATGAAATGGTACCTCAACTATATATGCTTCACCATAGAGTGGAAAACATAATTCTTTGTTAAGTGTATAGAACTATGACTATCACTATACAAATTTCCTTCCTCTTGATTATGCCCCAACTCCTCAAACAACTATTGTAACTAGATCATCTCTTTGCTTACATCTATGGCAACAACATACTCAACCTTTGTGGTTTACAAAGCCATAAGTTTTTATAGTCATGAATTCTAGCTCACCATTATGTTACCTACAATAAATACATATCCTATAGTGCTCCTCCTACTGTCTAAATCTCTAGCCATGTCTGAATATACATAGCCAAAAAAAGTGGTGTCTAATATACCATAGCTTGTAACTATCCCCATGGTTCCTCTTAAGTATAAAAAAATCCACTTCACTACCTTCTAATGTTCTCTACCTGGATCACTCATGCACCTGCTTACTACTCCCACTACATGGGCAATATTTGGCCTAGTACACAACATGGAATAAATCAAGCTACCAAATAATGATGAGTAAGGTACATGTGACATATAAATTCTCTTCTCCTATGTCTTGGGACACTGCTCCTTAGATAACTTGAAATGACCTACCAAAGGAGTGCAACTGGTTTAGCATCCTACATACTAAACCTTTCTAATACCTTTTTAATGTACTCTTCCTAAGATAAATTTATATTTCATTCCTTCATATCTCGAGTTATTCTCATACCAAATATTTGTTTTTCTACTCCCAAATCCTTCATAGTGAAGGAATTACTAAGTTATTCCTTGAGCACCTTTATTTCCTACATGTTCTTACCTGCAACTAACATATCATCCACATATAGACATAAGATAATGTAACTACCATCATCAAACTTTTTAATATATACGTAATGGTCTAAATGACACCTAGAGTATTCCTACTCCATCATAAAATTGTCAAATTTATTGTACCACTATTATGGAGCTTGTTTCAAGCCATACAAGCTCCTATTCAGTTTACACACCATGTTCTTCTTCCCTATGACCTCATATCCTATGATTGCTCCATATATAAGTCCTCCTCCAAATCATTATGAAGACACATAGTCTTCACATGTATCTACTCTAAGTTCAAGTCTTCCATTTCCACTATCCCAAGAACAATCTTAATAGAATTCATCTTTACCATTGGGGAAAAAATATCATCAAAATCAATTCCCTTCTTCTATGAAAACTCCTTTACCACCAACTGTGCCTTGTACTTTTTATTTCCTCCATCACCCTATTTAATTATATACACTCACTTGTTCTACAATCTTATCTTACCTTTAGGTGGGTTTACCAAATCCAAATCTAATTTTCCATGAGAGACTGATGCTCCTCATCCATTACTTGCTCTCACTTCTTCCTGACATCTACCTACATTTCTTCTTCAAAGCATTGTATATCTCCATTTTTAGTGAGTAATAAATAATTAAGAGATGGATAAAATGTTTAGGTCCTCTTATTACCATAGAAAACCTTATCACCATAGGAGTTTAAGGTTCTTATGGAGTAGGTTCTTGAACTATTTGCTTAGACACTTTATCATCTGCAATGTCCTCTAATACTATGTATTCTTTTTTGGAATTCTCTCTTTGATCTTGAAAATGTTATTTATACATGACTTTTTCATTAAAGACTACATGCCTAGACCAGATATTTTTCTTGTCCTTAAGACTCCAAATCCAAAAACTAAAGTCATCCTCACCATAAACAATAAAGGTACATTTTTTTAGAATTAGCCTCTAACTTGGTCCTATCATCTTTATCAATATGAACAAAAGCTTCATAGCCAAATACTCTAAGAAAGACATAATCAACCTTCTTACTAGACCAAGCTTCCTCAGGTATGTCTCCATCCATAAAAGATGAAGGAACTTTATTGATCAGATATATAGCCATGTTTATGGATTCTACCCAAAATTGAAGGGGTAATCTTGTGTGCAACTTCATACTCCTAGCATGCTCTATGATAGTCTTGTTCATCCTTTCTGACACTCCATTCTACTATGGAGTTATTAGAACTATCTTATGTCTGTGAATTCCATTCCTAGAATAGTAATAAAAAAGTTCATTACTGTAATATTCCCCACCATTATCTGACTTGAGACATTTTAACTTGAGACTTATTTCATTTTCAACCAAGTATTTCCATATTTTAAATGAATCAAACACATCATATTTTCTCTTAATGTCATACACCCAAACTTTCCTAATTGCATCATCAATAAAAATAACATAATAAGATGACCCTCTAATAAAAGATACCTGAGTTAGCCCCCATACATCTGAATGAACTAGATCCAAATTATTCACCTTCCTTACAGGTTCAACTTTGATAAATTTTACCCTTTTCTATATTCCATATACATAGTCTTCACAAAAATCTAAATTAGACCCTTTCAATATGGGCAACCTATCCTTCAAAATTTGCATGCCCTTTTGGCTCATGTGACTGATCTTATGTGCCACAAAGTTGCATCTACATCTATAACAACTAAATTACAATAGTCAACACTACTTAACAAATACAGTGTACTAACCTTCTTACCTCTTACTACCATAAGAGCACCCTTGGTCACCTTCCAAGAATCTATTGTAAATGTCACCATATAACTTTCACTACCTAGCTATCCTATGGATACCAAATTCCATCTCAAATTGGGCACATGCCTAACATATTTTAGTATCCA
Organism: Torreya grandis; assembly: GCA_037957365.1. NCBI lineage: Eukaryota > Viridiplantae > Streptophyta > Pinopsida > Cupressales > Taxaceae > Torreya > Torreya grandis. The sequence goes on from JARHVA010000944.1 coordinate 2,708,943, forward strand.
AGTGTTCCCATTCTACATCTATCTATGAACACTTCTTTTTCCTACTATGTTGCAAGGCTCATCATCACCAAGATAAACATGTCCAAAATCCCCTTGAACATAATCAATAAAATATTGCCTATGTGGTGTAACATGAAAATAATCCCCTGAATCTAAAACCCAAGACTCAACAATATTATCTATGGAGAGAATTAATGCATCCTAAAAAATATTACTTGTTTTCACATTCATCTCCTTGGTGTCTTCCTAATTTTCATTCTTGTTTTGAAAAGACCAAAAATCCTTCTTCACATGCCCAAGATTTCCACAGTGACATCATGTCATCCTACTCTTTGATTTTGACCTTCCAAGACCATTTTACTTTCCATGCTTTCTTTTTCCTCTATACTTTTGTCTTTCTCTACTCTCCACTACTAAATAATCACCTGAAGTAGAAGTCTCCCCAGAGTTTTTTCATCACATTTCCTCACTAAGGATTACTCTTATGACATCCCGAAACTTCGAATTAACATTGTTAGAGACCAAGTTACTCACAACCATTACCAACCTATTCTAACTCTCTAGTAAGGAACATGAAATAAGTAAATCCTTGAACTCATCATCAAAGTCAATTTTTATAGAGTTTAACATACTCACAACTGTATTAAAATCATTCAAATTATCAACAATTGAACCATTTTTACACATCTTCATATTAAATAACTTTTTCATTAAAAATATTTTATTATAAGCAGAGGGTTTGTCATATAACTTCCCTAACACTTTCATGAGACCTTTTGTGGTCTTCTCCTATGATATATTAAACATGACCAAAGATGCAAAGCATAACTAGATGGCCCCAAGTGCTTTTTTGTCAAGCAACTCCCAAGCCTCATTTATCATACCCACTAGTTGCTTTACTTTTCCTCTTAACAGAGCATGGAGATCCTTCTTATAGAGGTAAAACTCCATCTGCATTTTCCATAGACCAACGTTTTGACCATTGATCTTTTCAACCTTTGATCTATTATCATCAACCATAGCTCTCACTTAAATAATAACCCTTCCTATGATTCAAAACTTTAGCAAATACAACCTAGATTTGATACCATTTATTAGGAATAAATCAAAAATTAATGCAGAATAATTTCATAAAATCACAATAATAAGGTCTATTAATAGAGATACATAAAGAATAGAAATTAAAATACACAATAAGAATACATGATTTAATATGGTTCACCCAATGTGGGATACATCCACTAAGAAACACTTGTTCAAATTTTATTACAAGCCAACAAGAGTATAATCCACTCTTAAATCAATCTTATCACAATTAAAATGAACAAATATTGTTTGGAGCTATGCTTAATAAACTCTCCAAAATTTGTACCTAAATTCACACACTGTATTCTTATTTCTCACACCTAGATCATCTTGATGTATTACCTACTGTATGTCCATCTATAATACCTCAATAGATAATACATTATAGTTTTAAAAAATAATGGGTACCAAAACCATGGGTCAATTCAACCCATAATGGTTTCACATTAAGGGGGTCCAATTTTTTTTAGGGCTATTGCTCCCAAACCCTTACTTGGGGCCCAACCCGACCCCAAACCCCAATGAGAATACATTAAGAGTGTACAATACATTTTAATTTAAAGTATTTGAAATACATTTTAATGTGGAAATAGGCTCCACAACATAACAATTATTCTAGAGTAGGCCAATTAATTAAAAACATTTAAAAAAAAAATGAATTAAAATATTGAGTTATGCTAAATATAAAAAGTACATTCAAAATAGTAATTTGATTTCATAAACACCAAGAAGATATAATACTTAGCTTATTTTTAAATGAACAATCATATACAAGATATGCAAAGGAGGAAACATGTAGGAACAAGATCAGGATCTAATCATTAGGTTCTATAAATATTTTTGATGTAGGCTTAGACACTTGCATCATCTTTGAGACACTTGTGTCAATGTAGGTGTCCTAATATAAACATAACTATTTGGTAAAAAATATTCATTATATTATAGAGTGACCACCTAGATATTTTTGGGTTTTCTATTACTTTTTTCTAATGTCTTTTATTCACACACATAGGCTATAGATAATTTTATGTGGACCAAACCCTAGATATTCACCTTATGTCTTTATACCTTTACAAAAATAGGTTATTTGTCTCATGGTGTCAAACTAAAACCAATGACCCCTATGTCAATGGGAATTACCTACATATCCAAGACTTCAAAGAGGGCCTCAAACATATTTAGTCATCCCTATGTGATGGCTTATGTGTGCACAAGAGTGAAATATGTTATATGCAAGTGCATGTAGTAATATAGCTTGTAACTTGAAAAATGCTACTCATGGGTTATTTATTGAGTTATTTAGACCTATAATATAATTAACCCTATGAATGATATAAAAATATAGAAAAATATGGTAGTATAAATTAGTTATACAATCAACTAAATGAGCTTGATATTTACTAGATGAATAATGAGTAGTATTATATTTCTATTTATAATACACCTTTTGACAATATCTTAAGAAGGATTAAGTAAATTAGTGTTTGCTTGATCTTTACTAGATGGATAATGAGTAGTCTTATATTTGTATTTATAATACACCTCTTGACAATATCTTAAGAAGAATTAAGTAAAATAAATAGATAATCCTATAGGATTAAAAATATTTAAAAATTAAATGATTTTTTAGGACTAGACATTTGATAAGAATCTAGACACTTACATCCATGTAAGTGTCTGGTAGGATATGAAGCTATTGAGGATATGAAAATGATGGTGAAAGATATATAAGGTTTTAGGTTTTTTTTTTATAGTACAATAAATTAGGGTCATCATAAATGATAAGGTTGGACCATAAAATAAATAGTTAAGCATAATGCGATGGAAAATGTGAGCCTTTTTGTAACAAGGAGGTCTAGCTAAAAGGTATAGCCCTAATAGGTATTTATCAAGTATACAAGATTGAGATGTTATAAAAAAATAGATTTTAGTATCTACAAAACCCTAAATTTATAGAGTAGGGAAAACCTCATAAACACAGGTGGTTATATAAATGAAATTAGTTCTCTAAAGTCTAATTTGGTGTGCAATTTGTCATGTGAGTGTGCAACTTGGAATTCATGTCAAGTTTATAAGGCAAAATAAGAATATTTTCTAAATATGAAAATAAGAAATCCTAGGAAAATTACTTACTCACTAGGTAAACTTAAGATGTAATTAGAAATTTACACCAACAGAATGTTAGTGAAACTAAATGATGCAATTTGGGGCTCAATTTTTCCAAATTTCATCATTGATCAAAGCCAACTAATTGATTGGATCAATCAGGGACATAGATTGAGCTAATTTGAGCCTTATGAATCTAGTTATGGATAAAAATTTTGATTTTGGATCTAATCTACATTAATGGAAATGAATTAGTCAATTAGATCAATTAGGGGTATATATTTTGCTAATTTGAGTCTAGTGACTATAATTGTTACTAGATAATGCAATTTACAACTTAATTCATGTCAATTTCATCACTAATCGAGTCAATTCACTGATTTAATTAATGCAGAATGTATATTTAGAAAATTTAAGCCCAATGAACTAAATTTTGACTAAATAATAAGATTTGAGGCTTAATTTTCCCTAATTTTATCACTAATCAAACCAATTAGTCGATTGGATATATTAGGGACACAAAGTGGGCCAATTTAAGCATTGTTAACCTACTTTTGACTAAATAATGTGATATTATTTTGCCTCATTTTTGTTACTAATTGAACTAAATAATAAATTTAATCAATCAATGATATAGTTTGGGCCAATTTGATCCCTATAAATCTAATTATGACTAAACAATGTGATTTAGAGATCAATTAGCCCCACATTTGTCACTGATTAAACCAACTAGTCGGTTAGATCAATAAATAGATAAATTAAGCAAATTTTCCTCATTAAGATAGTTATGAATAAATGATGCGATTTAAAGCATAATTCTCCACAATTTTATCAATGACTAAACCAATCAATTGATTGCATCAATTAGGGATGTGAATTAGACCAATTTAAACTCTACTAATGTAGTTACAACAAAACAAATTTGGGGATAAATTCACCCTAATTTCATTATTGATCAAACTAATTAGCTAATTGGATAAATTAGGGATGTAGTTTGGGTTAATTTGAGCCCCACAAACCTAGTTGTGACTAAATAATGCATTTTTTGCTCAATTGACCCCAATTTGATCACTTATTGAAATAATAAATTGATTAGATCAATCAAGAATATAACTTGAGCCACTTTTATTCCCTTGTCATAGTTGTGACTAAATGATGTAGTTTTGGGTTCTATTCACCCCAATTTTATTACTGATTAGCCCAATTAGTTGATTAGATTTATTAAGGATGTAAATAAATCCAATTTGACCCTGTTAACCTAGTTACAACCAAAAAATGTGATTTGAGGCTCAATCCATCCCAATTTTGTCACTAATTATACCAATCAGTCAATTAGATTGATCAAGGATGTAACTTTCACCAATTTTGGTGACATGAACCTAGTTGAGATTAAATGATGTGATTCAAAGCTCAATTGGCCAAAATTTCATCATTAGTTGAATAAATTAGTTGTTGGATTAATCAAGGATGTAGCTTGGCTTAATTTTAGCCTTGTGAACCTAATTGTGACTAAATTATACAATGTAGGTCTCAATTGGCCCCAATTTCATCACTGATTGAACCAACTAGTAAATTCGATCAATTAATGATGTAGACTAGGCCAATATGAGCTCCATACACCTAGTTGTGATGAAATAATTAGATTTGGGGCTACATTGGCCCAAATTTTGTCACTAGTTAAACAAATTAGTCAATTGGATCAATCAAGGATGCAAACTTAGCCAATTTGAGCCCCATGATCCTAGTTTCAATAAAATGATGTAATTTGGGGCTCAATTTTCTTAAATTTTAGTAATGGTCAAACCAAGTAGTTGATTGGTTCAATCATGGACATAATTTGGGCTGATTTGATCCCCATGAACTTAGTTGTAAATAAATTATCTTATTTAAGATAAATTTGTCCTAATTCCATCACTACCTCAATGAATTAGTTGTTTACACCAATCAGGGATGCAACATGGGCCAATTTGAGACCTGTGAAAGTAGTTACGACTAAACAATGTGATTTTTGGTTTAATTTCCTTGATTTTTGTCATGAATCAAACCATTTAGCCTTTTGGATCAATTACAAATGTAAATTGGGCTAGTTTGAGCCTTGTGAAACTAGTTTATGACTAAATAAATCTAATTTAGGGCTCAATCTACTCCAATTACATAATGAATTAAATTAATTAGCCAATTAGATCAATTAAAGACTTAGATTTGGTAATTTTGAGACTAATGAACATAATTACAAATAAATAATGTGATTTCAGACTCAATTAAACCCATTTTGTCTTTGATTGACACTATTAGTTAATTGGATCAATCAAGGACATTGATTGCACCAATTTCAACCTGTAAACTAGTTGTGACTAAATGATATACTTCATGACTCTTTTTTTATCAATTTCATCACTAATCAAACCAATTAGTCCATTAGATCAATCAAGGACACAATTTAGACCAATTTGATCCCCATTAACCTATTTTGACAAAATTATGGGACTTGGGGCTCAATTTGCCCCAATTTTATTACTAATTAAAGTAGTTGATTGTATCAATTAGTTATATAAATTATTCCAATTTAAATGAAATGAAATTAGTTGTCAATAAATGATGTAATTTATGGCTTAATTTTCCATAATTTCATCACTGATAGTACCAACTAATTAATTGGTTGAATTAGGGATGCAACTTTCGCTGATTTTAGCCCTTTAAACCTAGTTGTGACTAAACAATGTGATTTGAGACTCAATTCACCCTAATTTCATTAATCATTGAACCAACTAGTCAATTAGATCAATCAAGAATGCACCTTAAGCTAATTTAATCCACATTAACCTAATTATGATTAAATTATGCAATTTATGGTCTAATTCACCCTAATTTTATCATTGGTCAGCACTTTATTGATTACATTAATTAGGGGCACAAATGGGGAAATTTTAAGACATGTTAATGTAGTTGTGACTAAATGATGAGATTTATGGATAAATTTTCCTAATTTCATCACTTATGAAACCATTAGTCATTTATATCAATCAGGAATATAACTTGGGCCAATTAGAGCCACATGAATCTAGTTTTGACTAAATAGAGATTTATGGCTCAATTTCCCCTGATTTCATCACAAATTAAACCAATTAGCTATTTGGATAAATCATGGACACAATTTGGGCCAATTTTAACCTTGTGAACCTAATTTTGACTAAATTATGTGACTTTGGGCTCAATTCACCCTAATGTTATCACTAATCAAAATAATTAGTTGATTAAACTAATCATGTAGGTTGGACCAATCTGAGCCATGTTAACCTAGTTATGACTAAATAATGTGATTTGAGGCTAAAATTTCCTTAATTTCACCACTTACTAGATAAATTACTTGATTGGATCAATAAGGGATGCAACTTGGGCCATTTTTATCCTTATAACTAAATGATGTAATTTAGGATTCAATTTAACCCATTTTAATCACCAATTGAACCAATTAGTTGATTAGAGCAATCATGGATATAACTTGGCCCAATTAGACCCATGTTAACCAGTCATGACCAAAATATGCAATGTGGGGTGCAATTATCCCTATTATTTTCACTAATAAATCTAATTAGTTGATCAGATGAATTGATGACATAGATTGGGCCAATTTAATCCCTTTAACTTAATTATTGTTAAATGATTTGATTTTGGGATTAATTGGCCCCAATTTTTCCATTGATTGAACCAATAAGTTTATTAGATCAATTAAGGAGGAAAAATGGGCTAATTGGAGCCCCATGAACTAGTTATTATAAAATAATGTGATTTGTGGCTTAAGTCACCTAAACTTTGTCAATAATCAAATAGTTAGTAATTTTTCTCAATCATAGATGCATTGTTAGTTTTGAAGGTGCAAATTATAGTTCATACACGTTTTTGTATGTTAAGCATGTGAAAGTGTATAACTCAACATATTTTGGATGAAATATGGTTTCATGTAGGTTGATGAAACACATGGAAGTTGAATGGACACATTAAATATTCCAGAATAGAAAAAGAAAGGTCAAGAAGATGAAGAGCCATAGTCTCTTCACAACCTACATATAATCTACTTTTGTAAAGGAAAGGTTAGAATGAGATACAAAGAATTATATGGAACTAATTTAATAGGTAATATGCTATAAAATTCTCTTGAACTAATATAAATACTTCTTAAATTGCATGTATATTCCTTGTGAATGAATGTATTCCCACATAATGTTATGTTGAAATCATTAAATGTCAAAAATGATAATCAGCACATATATGTTAATGATGAGTAATATGAAAGTTATATGTATGAAATTGTGCTACGTTTAAACTTAATTATGTCTATACTATCCTGAAAAAATTGAGAGTCATGTTACAACATTCACATACTATAATGCATAATATGTCCTGATGAGTGATTCCAGGGGATGCTACTAAAAATGGTACCATTGATAGGTCATGAATATTTTGAAGTGGTTACCTAGTCAATGGTACCTTTAAAATTGGCTATATAGGAGGATACTTATGTTTTAAGAGTAAGAATACATACAAATGGTAGTATCTATAGAAGATATTATTTATGAGCACATCCATAAGGAAATATATGAAATAGTTTGGTGTGATTTGCATAAGTTTCTTACATACTAATTAGCCATACTTAAATACTACTATTTTAAACCACATGAAATAAAACATTTTGTATGGAGCAAAGAAAATCTAGAAAGGTTGCACAACCTAGACACTAAATGGACCTATGTCATTGAACATTGGGTAAAAACTATAATTCATGGGTATGTTATATAATTAGATGTTTGGGCATATAATTATTTTAAAGTTACATATAATTTGTTTGTTAGAGGGATTATAGGATTTTTTTTGAATTGAACCCCTATGATTGAAAATGTTACGTATGAAAAAGGCCATAGTATAGATTCTAGTTGATATGGAGTAGTCCGTTAGGGAATCATGGAGATGTGAACTAGAGGGAGTTGAATGAATAAAATTTGAACCTGGGGATGTCAACCTAAACCTAGAGAATGGATAAAAAAATAATTAATATGATAAAATAATTATAGGGATTAAAATAGAGGTGAAGCACATATAATATGGAAGAAATAAAACTCTATAAAAGATGAAGAACGACATGTAGCTACAAATAAGAGTGGAAGGGAAGCTACTAAAAAAGGGAGGAGATAGATATCTATAAGAAGAAACCAAAGATGAAGGTTGGAGAGAAATGGAAGAGAATAAAGGGATTATAGTAATTATAGAGAATGTAGAAAAAATGAGGAATCAAAAACTGACTTAGATAAAATTAAAGGAATAAAGAAGATAAAAAATGAAGAGGTTGTAAAAAGTTAGCTAGAATAACTTAGCAATAGGTTTAAAAAGTAACTAAAAAGATCATGATTATATGTAGAAAAATAAGGGTTGTATTTCCAAGAATAAATGATGAAATTTAGGTTTCTATCAGGTTCATGAGTGGGAATCATGGACACTCCAAGTATAGCTCATTCACTCCAAGGGGCACATCCCATGTGCCTATTTTAATATCTAAAAATAATAGTCTGAAATTATACAAAGAAGTAGTCACTATAAATAAATGGTTTGAAGAAGATATAGAGAAATTAGGTAAGCATGAGAAGGAAATTGATGTGAATTTAGTATAACCATTGATTCTAATATTCTTAGCACTCCAAACAATTTTGTAACAAGTTTTTAGACACAAGTGAATTCATCACCAATCAAACTAGTCATATCTATCAAAATCGTATGAAACATGTCAATTCATGTAGGAAACTATTTTACCTTAATGCCATATGATGGGCCAACTAACTGAGATCAATACTTAATAGCATATTAAATGAACTAGAAAATTAAGGGTATGATGAATGACATCGATAATAATTATGAACTTATAGGTTATTGATTGATCAACCTCTAGAGTTCATATTTAAATTTAATCATGTAACTATGACTCATTAGTAGGTTAAAGATAAATTGATAGGATAATACAAATAATAGAAGTGTGTTAGCCAAAAAATTCAAGATATAAACTAAATCAGATAAAAATTAGGATAATCCATATGGGATTATGACCATTAGTTTTATAATGTTATTAAAAGAGTGAAATTTAAGTTTTAGGATTAAAACAAAGCCAATTGGTTTGTAGAAGGTGTGCAAAGAAAATCTAGTTTTTTATAGACACTATTTATAAATTATATAGCACCTCAATATTTTACACTTGGAAAATACATATCATGGATGTATATTTAGCTTCTAGACCTTCCCACTACTGAAAGACTCACATACACTATCTCTTAGTGCTTATTGCTTATCTCTTAGTTTGACCAATGTTATTATGATGACTTAGACCTTATATCATATAAAAAATACTACAAACCTACTTATCTTCTATCTTTACAAGTTTTAGACCTATGCTTATTTTCCATATTTTTAAACACTCGTGTCCTATTCAGATGCTTATGTTGATTCTAGTTTCCTATTCTAATGCAAGTGTCTAGTGCCCTAAAGTCATCCAATTTAAAAATGAAACATATTCCCATGGTCTACCTAAGTGCTTTAATCTGAGATATTCTCCAAAATGATTGGTATATATGCATGATCAATCCTCATTCATTCTTCACCTAGTAACTTGTTATCTCTTGCAAGGTAAGTTATAAAAGGAATTCAATCAAACACTTAAGTGAGCAAATATTCCCTATTTCCCCTGTTTTGATATTATTCATATGGATAACACATCTACATATTTGAAGTACTGAAGGAGAGTCCTATGAGCCACATTTTCCAAGTTACAATCTAGGTCACTCTATGTAATTTATTATCACACATTACATCCTTATGCACACACAAGCCAACATGTAACAAATAACTACTTAAGCATGAGTCCCTCTTTAGAGTATTGGCTATGTGGTAAGTACTCATTGATAGAGGTGTATTTTGGGTAGCATGACATCTTACACCCACTAACCTATTTTTCCATAGCCACTATGAAAATGAATAATTAGGGTTTTGATATTTGACAAGGAGAGATAACCCATGATCCAGATCTAAGCACACTAGAGTAAAAGAAATAGAGAACCCATAATATTCCAAGTGGTCACATCTAGATCTAGTAGGTATTATGTATTTAAAACATACATATAGGTTATATATAAACATATATGTGACCAACTAAGGTTAATGCAAGTGTTTGAGGTCAAAAAAGTGCTTAACACAAAATCTGATAACTGGTTTAGAATCCAATTCTAGTTTTATTCCTTCCTATTCTAGATCTAGATCTATATTAGCATGAGAACCAAATAAGTATATTATGTTCATTATCATTGAAATATCTATCAAAATTTTAATTTATATTTTTAGCATATCTCAACATAATAAATTCAATTTATATTTATCTGAGTTTACAAAGTAATTGGCCTACTATAGAGATAGTTTATCACCCTTGTGCCTTAGGATATCTCTATCACTTTAACCTTAAATTCCTCAATCTATATTTTAGGGTTAAATATGTGTTGAAGTAAATATTTATGAATATATTTTTTTCTAATTCCTAAGGTTTTGAGTTAGTTAGGATTTCAATTTTTTGTACTTTTTCATTTCTTGCTTATATTATTTTTCATGGAATCTAGGCATAGACCTAGATTGGGATGTGTGCCTATTAAACACATTGAGTTTCATTAGACTCATACCACCTAAGATGTCTCAAACTAATTAAGGGCCTAATTATATGGTATATGATGATACAAATGCTGAGAATGAAAAACATAATAATGAGGATATCAGAAAAGATGATTCTAATAATGAAAACCATGAGTCTAATGAAACTGATGAACACGATCAAATAAATCATGAACAGGTGTAAGTAATTCAATTTTTCCATGAGTGTATTCATTAGACTTAATATATTGATAAAATCCTAAAAACCATATTTAAAACTAAAGAAGCAACAAACATTTATGCACAAGCAAGTTCATCTATTACTCATGTTATTAGAGCTATGGGTCATCCACATATACCAACAAACCTCCCCTTGAGCACATTAATGCTTCATAATTATAATGGGCATAAAATATATGTATTCTAAAATTTGTTCCCTAAAAACTACTATTACTATATCTTACATGGGAAACCTTAATACTTCAACCCAATTGTCAGTTTTAATGCCTATATCTACACAAACTATGGGTACACCTCCTTTGGTTACTTCTCAAATATCTTACCGTAAAGACCAAGAGGTGTAATCTCTTATCCAAAATATATAAATTTTGAAAATTAAGGTTACAAATATTGAACAAAATTCTATGAAAACACCTTATACCATTGACTTATAGGAGGTGTTGCATAATCCTCTTACACTAGATATATCTTTGCACCCATTACCAACTAGTTTTGTTACACCTAAGTTCACATTATATGATGGCAAGGGTGATCTTGAAAAACTTTTTTGATATTTTTATGTGTCATGCCTTGATTATGTCTCCAATGATAAAATTTTGACCAAATTATTTTTAAGGAGCTTAAAAATCTATGCTTTAATGTGATTGTATGATTTCCCAACCTAATAATTAAACACATTCAGACCTCTTACATACTATTTTTTGGCACACTTCTCTATAAATATCACCAAAAAGGTTCCTTATGCCCAAATTACAAAAATTAAATAAGATTCCAATGAAAAAGTTAATGAATATGTCTTATTATACAAGACAGTGTTAGCTAAAATGACCAATTCAATGTCATATAAATATATTCAATACATCTTCAAGCAAAGTTTACTTGCTCCTTTCAATGAGTCCATTACCTTCAAAAAACTCAAAGATTTTGATGACTTATGTCATACTATTTGTGATCATGAAATGAAACTTATCTCATTGAAAAAACTTAAGTATGTACAAAATAAACCAACTACATCTACATCTAATACCAAGTTTATTATTAGACTAGGTTACAAGGTAAAATTGTGGGGGCCCTAGCCTAGTTAGCTAAGTATTTCCACTGCGGCTCTGTTGGTCTCACGTTCTAGTCTCCCCCCACCCCCTGGTATCGGAATTAGGCATGTTTAGCCAGTGCCACCGGCCATGTTAAAAAGTTTACCAGGCTTTAAAAAAAAAAGTTACAAGGTAATACCTCCTAAACCTAGAAAATAAATGACTAAAATGGTTAATATGGTGTCATAAAAACCTAATCAGATTATCTTATCGAATGCACCATGGAGATAATTTACACACTTAACTGATCACTCACTTCATTACTCCCATAAATTTTAGAGTTTCACCTCATATCTTTCCCTCATCCTATAGAGGTTCATATGAGTAGACCTCTACCTAAAGGCTATAATGTGAATGCTTATTGTGCTTATCACCAAGGCCCTAATAATTATATGAAAAGATGTTTTACCTTAAATCATAAGATATAAGACCTCATTGATCATAAAAAGATTACATTTGATTATCCTCTAAATAAATCAAGTTTCACAACCTAGTGATCACAATAATTATATAATATTTAACAATCCTTTGCAAGACAATTCTAAAAAGGATCTAGAGGTGTAAATGGCATATAATGTGCATCCACTTCCATCACATTATGGGCATCCATTGTATGAAATTATTTGTACTTATACATGACATACACCTCCTATGGTTCAAATACCCTCTATTATTTTCAATGATAGTGAGATTATATATGATGATTTAGATCTTCATTCCTTATTCATTTGAGCATATCTTGATCACAAACCTATACATAGTGTTATGATTGATAATGGTGCAATCAAAAATGTTTGTACCATAACATTAATTAAGAATTTGGTTTATAAAAAACATTATTACAACCTTTGACTAGATTAGTTAGAGTATTTGATAGGATCTCATAGAATATTCTTGGTGGGATCACATTATTGGCACCCATTGGATGGGATTATTGGTACTTATATGTGACATACACCTCCTATGGTTCAAAGACCCTTTATTAATTTTGATGATAGTGAGATTAGGGATGATGACTCAGATATTCATGCCTTATTCATTTGATCATACCTCGATCACTAACCTATACATAGTGTTATTATTGATAATGGTGTAATAAAAAATGTTTGTACCATAACATTACTTATACATTTGGGTTATAGAAAACATTATTTACAACCTTTGACTAAATTAGTTAAAGCATTTTATGGGATCTCATAAAATATTCTTGGTGGGATTGACTTAAATTTATAGGTAGGTCCTACACATGTGGTTACTACCTTATCAGTTATACCTTTCATGGGTGTCTTCTATATGTTATTGTTTTGACTTGGATATATATACTTCAAGCAGTAACTTCTAAAATGCATGGATGTGTTAAACACATTCATGTCAATTAGGTAATTATAGTTTCCATAATTTCATATTAACATCCACTTGAACAAAATAAATTCATACCCAAGCAATCAATTATTAAACTTACAAAGGTTAATCCTTTGTCAAAGGGTAAGAAACAAACAATCCCTTTTCCTAGGTAGTTGATACTTGAGAGACCATTGCATAAGATATCTATAGTGGATTTCATGAAATCCTCATCTACCACACACCATATTGAGATATTTAGAGAACCTAAATGTTTCCCTATTAATGTTATTCTAAATAAACCATAAATCACTCAATGATGGGTTCAACATACCCCCACTCCTTATATTATTTATTCATGACCATAAAGTCCTATTATACATACACAGAGTATTCCAAATTCTATAGTGACATATATTACACCTACACACACTCCTTAAAAGTACCACCAGTTTATTTCACTAGGTTACTAGTGGGGAGATTCCTATGAACATCCATTGGATTAGATCATAGGATAAATATTTTTTTAGAATATTAAAAAAATAACAAAAAAATAAAAAAAAAGAAGTTAAAAAATCCAAAAATAGTTTTAGCATTTACATGTTCTACTAACTCCTTGGCATATATGTTATTAGTTTCATGTTGGTAGATAACATATAATTTATTTCTATATACATGTGTTTTTGATCCAAAACTCAAAAGTTTTGGTTGATAAATATCACAATAACATAGAAATAACATAGTAACAATGAATTCTCTGAGAAGAGATGTAGTATTACTCAAAATCGCAATACAAATATATGCTTATCTCTAGGAAGAGATGTCTGTCCTCACATTTCGGGTTACCTCTTCTTTTATACACAATTTGAAAGCATGGGAAGGATGTGGAAGGTCACCAATCTCGAGGGAGATGAAGTGGTATGACTTCCAATATTTAAAACAATACATAATTCGAGGAATTACTATTTTTAGAAACTTACTATTTTTAGACAACACTATTAAAATTGAAATTTGAGGCACTTCCGTTGGGTTTTCGGGGGTCAAACTTCATTGATCAAAGCTCAATGCCATTTCAAGATGTTCCCATCGTTCTTAGCTTTCCAACGGTTCAAACGGCGAGTCAATTGGAGCTACGGTGCAAAAGTTATGGCTCTCGGAAGTTCCGTCATCAATTGGGGTGGAACTGTCACCCGAATTGTCGCCTAAATTGATGCCTGGATCAGTTTCACACATTTTTTGAGTGTGATTCAAGTATACACAGATACATGATCTATGCACTTTTAGATGTTGTGATTTCCCTCTACTCATGTCATATGGACATTAGGGGCATCCACTTGTTTGATCATGATACATCTAGGTTGTATTATTTTATGATTACTTTATATTATCATGTTTGAGCTTATGTAATTACACATGCCTTTATCCATACTTATATCTTTCATTATGTATTTTATATTCTATGTACTTAACATGTTTTTCTAACACATATTATCCATGGGCTAGTATACTATGTTATATTGGTTGCTTATTGTTTATGTTTTCCTTTTTTCACTTCCTTGAGTGTTTTACTTGCTTGCTATTATCATGCACTGTATTACTCATTCAATATTTTTAATATGATCCATTGATTATGGCCCCTATTCCTGTGTTTACCTATTGTGACATTTTTATATGTCATGGTTTATTATATGTTGGCATTTGAGAATGTCATTCCTTACTTTGTGTATATATGACTACATCATATCCCTTTGATTATGAATCATTGAAATATTTCCCTTGTTTGAGGTCTCCTTAGATCATTATCTTTTGATTTACTTTTGAGTACTCTCATGTGTGTGCTTAATTCCTTATTGATCTTGTATTTCTACTATCTAGATGTTCCATGATTCAAATCATACATCTTAGGACTTGATGTTATCACATTCTTCATGCTTCAATGATATATCTCCCTAAAAATGTGCTTTCTATATGCTACATAGTTCATACACACATTTTATAGTTATCTTATCCTTTTGAGATAAGGTGACTACCAATTTATACTTCCCCTCACCTCAAAAGGGGGAATATTAGTGGAGGCATGCCATAAAGTCATGGATTCGACATTTTTCACAATTCATCAAATTCAAATATATAATGGGGGCATGTCTTGGAAACATGTTCTCCAAACTTAAACTAATATTATTTTTAGATATATAATAGGGACATGTTATGGAAACATTTATCCACACTTAAATAGTTTGTAAATTGGCCAAATTGCATAGTTATATGATTTAGATACATAGTTCTGGTAGCATTCTTTACATTGGTACCATTACTATACCTAGGTTTTAGCATGAGACATATATGAGGTGCATATGATATGTAAAGGGTGTATACACACAATACTTTTATAAACTTTATAATTTATTGACACTTTATATCTTTTATGAACCTATTGAGTTTTAATCTCTATAAGTTCACTCCTTAAAGGGTGTACCGAGAAAAGGGTGGGCAGACCTTTGGTGCTTCACAAGATTTTTGGTCCTTATACCATTACCTAAAACCACTTCAAGTTAATTTTATCCAAATCCATAAGTAATTCAAACCCAATTATATACTCCTATAAGTAATTCACCTTCCTAAATAGCCTCTAACTAAGTAAACACCATTTTTCTTTATTTTCCTACTATGTCATCTTGGTCGATCTCATAGGAAATTTAGCACATGCTATGGAACTCTATCAGCCCAACCAACCTAGTTCAAGGCCTAACAAATATATTTCTCACTAAACAAGATTGACTTAGTTGACCTTATTAGTAAAATTATTGAGAGAGTTTAGGTTCAATCCTTGGCTATAAATACCTGATTCACTTCATTTATAAAATGAGGAACATTAATTTTCACATTGTTAAAACTTACAATTATGTTATTTCTACACTTAAGGAGTCATCACTTAGGATTTTTCCTTAGAGGAAAAGAATTTTGTCTTGAGGAGTCATTACTTAAGATTTTTCCTTGGAGGAAAAGAAGTTTATCTTGTGGGAAAGTCTTAGATGTAAAGTAGGAGTATTTTAGCCTAGAGTTGATTTATGTAGTGTGACCCTTACAAATATATAACAACCTCTTGCAAAACACCATTGGATAAGGGATAGATTAACGCATGACAAGTTCAATTCAAGGTAAATATTCCTAACTTTTGCTCTTTAATTTGGTAGATAGACATTGCACAATGTAATAAGATGAATGTTTTACTCTTTTCTTAGTTTACCTATTAATTGACTTGAGTAGAGTCTCTTTGCATGTTTTACTTTCTTTGTTATTAAATATCCCCATTTGTGCCACAAGCTTTAGTGAGCACTATGTTAGATTTATTTTATGTATTGTAGGCCTATCTAGGGTAATTACTTAATGTAATTTTCCTACAATATTTGGAACCCTCTCCTATGTTATTATGTAGTAAGAGATCCCTTAGTTAGGTTTAGAAGATCTGAATTGGTCATGTCCCATTGTAAATAGCTATGTATTGAATTGTCTTGGTAAGATTACCTTATCTAAAATTGTAATTTACTACGTAGGAAAAGTTATAGATCCATCCCAATTTATTGCATTCATTCTTTTGAACTTGATGTTAATTTAACCCTTGAATTATTAATTTTTTAGTCACAGTCAACTAGATTGAGCTAATCGATCAAGTTTCATTTTCTCAATATATGTGTAATTTTTAGCTAACTAGATCAAGCTAATAAATATAGTCTTAACCTTTGTCTATGGATTTAAGATCCACAATTAACTAGATCACACTGGTCAATCCAATTTTGTCCTTTGTTTGCATGTTTTCATTTCAAAAAACTACATTGAGTTAATTGATCTAGTCTTGTTTTAATGTTTTTTGAATTTTCCCTTATAATCAACTAGATTGATTTGGTCGATCTAGTTTAATTTAGTAGGTTTTTAATTTTTTTTAAGCTAACAAGATTGAGCTAGTAAAACTTTTCTTATTTTTTTTATTTTTTTTAGTTTTTATCTTCTAACAGACTAAATCATCCTAGTCGATTCCATTTAACCACTCTGTTTCAAAGATATTTTTCTTTGCAAGACCAAATCTTGCCTAGATGATGCATTCAATATAACTTCAACACCCTTTACAATACAACTAAATTAACTTGGTCATTTTTGTTCTATTTTCCAAGTTCACTCTTACTAACTTAGTAATTTAATTTTGTTAATTATCTCAATTTGTCATTTATATTTCCTAGTAAAATTAATCAATACTCAAATTTCCATTTTATATTTGCTAGTTTTTCAGTTTCATTAAAATTATATTACACAATCACCTAGATTATGCTGGTCAATCTAGTTTATTTTGGCCTTTTTTTAGACTTATATTTTTATTCCTAAAATTTAACTATATTGACTTGGATGATTCTGTACGAGTTGTTCAACCTATAATTATTTCATATTACTATTTTTTTCTTCCCAAAAATCAACTATATTGACCTAATTGACCCTGTAGGTTTTGGCTAACTTAGTTCATTTGGTAACAAACCTAGTTTGTTTTACCTCTATTTTTAGACATAGTTACATAGGTGGCCAACTTAGTTTAGTTGGTGGCTAACCTAATTTGTTTTCCCTCTATTCTTATACATATTTTAATAGGTGGTCAACTTAGTTTAGCTATTGGCTTACCAAGTTTGTTTCACCTCTACTTTTTGACAATGTCTAGTAGGTGGCCAACCTAGTTTAGTAGGTGACTGACATAGTTTAGTAACCTAATAAATTCATATTATGTCTTCTTTTAATATTCCAATTAGTCAATAACACTACAAAATAAAGTATTTAGATCAAAACCTCACTTATATTATCACTTTAGATGAAACTATCAATTTTTTCCCTTCATGTCTCCTAATCCCAAACCAATTACTATGTCATCTAACATGAATTTTTAATCCTCAAGGAAAACATGATGTAATATGATTCAAGTTATTCACCCTATACCTAATTTTAATACCAATTTTTGTAATCCTACTCCACTTAACATTCCACCTCCTATCACCAATATTCCTACTCCTCCCATTGATACCTCTCAAATTCTTGCTTAAATGGTTTACACAATTAATGTTATGCAAATAACTAAAAATTCTAAAATGATGAAAATTCAATATAATATATTACATATGGATAGTAAACCATCTCAAGTCATCATGACTCAACCAAATTATAATTTTGTCCTTCCTCCTCTTAAAAATTCCAATGGGAATATCATCCCTCAACCTCCTTTGCATAGCAAAATTATTCAACATCTTCAAAATAAACCTTTAGCTCCATTCATTGTATTCATAGATATTATAAATATATCTCCAACTATTACATATAATAGAACTAAGGACCGCACTATCTTTCTTACATATTTTAGTAATTTGTATAAGGAATGGTTCCAAACTAACACCTTTGTTGCCACCAAGCTCTTAGCCAAAACCTTTACTAGAGATGCAATTAAATGGTATAATCAAATTAATAGACATTACATTACAAAAATAGATAATTTAATCAATGCTATAGTGAAGTAATTATACCATAATGACCTTCCTAAAAAGTACCTTAGCCATTTCATCAATGCCCAACAACTTCCTACTAAAACTAATTACACTTTCATCAAATGATGGAATTCTTTAGATCAAAAATTGGACCATAACATGAATGATGATACTCTTTTAAAATTATTTTCTACTAATCTTAAAGATCCTCTTCAATAAAAGTAATATGTTTTCCCATAAAACTCTATAAGAAGCCTTAGACCAAGAAAAAAAGGCAAGACTTGCTTATGACTCAATTTGAGCCACCTCATAAACAACTACCAAGGAATCTTTCTAGTCCTTTTATTATAACATCGATTCACCTAATCCTTCCAAAAATCAAAATTAAACATCCAATTCAAATAATATTACCCAAACACACCCTCCCTTGAGTCTAGAAGAACTTAAAAAAAAATTACCACCCTTTAAACCCACGAGCTTTGATACTTCCAAACATCCTCCAAAATGGTATAATACCGATAAGTTGTATTGGTGGATGCTACCATAGGTCATAATCATAAGACATGTTATGATATTGACTAATTTATTCTTGCTTCTTTGTCTGGTCCACATTTTAATATTAATACTCTTACACAATAACATTATCAAGACTATCTTATAACCTCTCAACCCAATCTAAAGAATCATAATCACATCAACATCACCTACCTAATGATTAACAATAATTACCCCATATCTCCACCTCATATACTAATTTTTTCCAAAATACAATTTATAATTATTCCAACACCAATAAGGAAAGGATATCTAACATGACCAAATTCAAAAAAGTGGTTTCATTCATCCAACCTCAGCCTCTTAGGTCACATGAACCCAAAGAGAACCTATTTCAAATGCCTACTCTAAAATTCATCATAGATTGTCCTCATTTGGATTATGGAACTCTTCAAACCTATCCTACACATCCCATGTCAATTTTAACATCCCCTAAATCCAAAATACTAATACATTTACTTGTCTCCAATTGCACCTATTAGCTTAGTGAAATTCATTTTAATTTTTCAATTTCACCTTACTCTATACCACATGTTGGGTCACCTTGTGATTATAATACACATGTCACTTTATACTTTGGGCCATATTTTGATGCCCATCACTATATCACATTACCCTTTTGGGCATAAAATGATGCCCACTCTTATTCTACATTGCATTATAACAAACAAATTCAACTTCAAGAAACATTCCAAGACACAAATGCTTGTATTTCACATGCTCATCTTATATATATGCGTTACCATAGATTTTGCAAATTATTTTTATCTCACATTTTTTTGGTATGTTTAGTTTTCATTTACATTCGCTTTACTTACACCATTTTTGTCATTGGATTCTTTGGTTTTATTTCATTTTCCTAACACCATTTTTTCCTTTGGATTCTTTGGTTTTTATTTTAGTTTACTTACCCTATCATTTCCTTTGGGTTCTTTGGTTTTATTTCATATTACATTCAACCTTTGTTCTATTTGTAGTTCTTAGGTATTACTTTAGTTATTTATGTCATTTTTGCCTTAGTATTTTTATGATTATTTGAACCTTATTTATATTCCCCCTATTTTCGGATGACCATATACTTTCCCCTTTTTTGGGATGACTACTACTTTCATTGGTGCTTGTGTTAGATCCTTTTTAATTTAGTATAACTTCTTTATTAAAATGAATATCATAAACATATCCCCATCCCTTTCATATCACTACTTTCCATTGTGATCATCTATGCACATATTCATCACTATATCACTTATTACATGTATCGATCTTTCATGATCCCCATATTTCCCTTATTTACTTTAATTTTAGGAAAACATAGGTTAGTTTTTAGAGTTCACACTTACTTTTGGGTAAGTCTAGGAGTCTTTATCCACCATGGTATTTAGGCCTTTTTCTTTAGTGACCAAGTGCAAGCTATGTTGTGTTTATCACCTATTTCACTCATTATTGGTTCTCTGAATCCATATGGAAGAGGAATAGAAAAATCCAAAAGAATTAAAATCAAAGTCATAAAAGAAACAAAAAATAGTGATCAAAAGGCAAAAATAATCTTAAATTTCAGATTACACCAAAATACATGATCTCTATTTGGCACATATCTTATTCTAGTCAAAGCTCCAACTCCATAGTTGGACTCATGATAGAGTTGAGGTCCATTGGCATTTGATAGGGAAATAGGATAGGGTACGAGGTCTCATTACAACATATATTATATAGTTCCACCTAATTTCTCACACAATTATCTAATCTTATCATTATATCAATGAATCTATAAGGGGTCTTGAAGAATGGGGAACACATTGTGGGAAGGTAGGTTCATTTTAGTTTTCCTACATATAGCCTTCATGGGATGATTTATGTACTTCACTTGTTATCCAAATATTTTTCTTCATTAGTTAAAGTGTCCTAAGTCAATGATGTTTATAGTTATTGGCCTTTCTTAATTTGTTAGTATGTCTTATTCTCACTAAGGATGTTCATATCGTCCATGTGGTGCCTCACATACCTTATTTGCATCAGATTTTCCTAATATTCCCATTGTTGGATATTGATTTTATTTGATCATGTCATTAATCATATCTACCTTATATGCCTCTTGATTTATAGTTTTTGAGTTGTATTTTAATACCTTGGATAGGACTAGGTTTTTATCACAACCATCCCTTCACATTTTATTTTCATACCATTTCATTATCATACTAGTCATGTCATTGTGTGATTATATTATATTACATCACATTTTATGACAAACACTAAGTTTGAATACTCATTCTTTTAGAGATTTTGAATTTCATTTATCCATCATGTTCTTATTTTATTTTTTTGGACTTCACTTATCTTACATAAGACATTTGACATTCTTACATGTTTTTATTTATTTATGACTTGACATGCTTGTCTTACATCTTGAATTACATTTCATTTTTAGTCATTTATGCTTTATTTATGTTTTATTCAACATGATTATCTTACATTGGGTTGCCATTCAATTGATTACATATTCTTGTTAGATTTTTATTACATGGTGTAATCACCTAAAAGTGGTATTTGAGTGATAAGAGTGCTACTTGAGATAATCTATCCCTAGCTTAGCCCTAGACCTATCCTAGATCCTCTTATCACACTTTTACATCTTTTATGTAGACCAAAGGCATCCCTAATATTCTAAAATATAGTCTCAGACCCTCATTTCTAGATCATGGCCCTTCATGCCTAGTAGCTTGCCAATTAAACATTAACACTACATTAAGGACACTAGAGCCATGTGCACTGGTGTCCCCTAAATGGTGCTAATATCATTTACCTTATCTTTATAAAATGGATATATTTTCAAAATTAAAACCCTCTTAATGTCAGCCTAATCATCTTTGAATGTCTACACAAGATACATAGCACTATAAATACATGACTTTTAGACCTCTATCCACTAGATGAAAATTAGATGCAAAATACCTATTCAAACACAAAATAAGTTGATCAAAATCAAGGTTATTAATCCCTATTCATCCATACTTATACATACTACCATATAAAACTACCCTAAGATCATATTTTTTAAATTTTCAATCTCAAAAACACTCAAGGAATTCAAGACCATTATCATTCTAGCATCACTTGCACTTGAACCAACACATAGGTGGGGAGAACTACATTAGGCTTGATCCCTCCTTAGAGTATTGGTATAGAGGAAACTCTCTTCATAGAAGGGCATTTAGGATGTATACCCTATCCTAATAATGAATACACTTTTTAGTTCATGCCTTAAATTCAAGGAGAATTAGGGTTTGCATCATAAATCAACTATTATATGCACAATACATATTTTCAAAATTCATACGTGTAAGAATAGAACCCAAAAACACAAGAACAAGTGCATCCAAAATTTAGGAGTAGTCTAAAACAAAGGACACTAGCACCATTTTCAAGACACTAGAGCCACATGGAGTTACTATTCAAGAGAGGATATGACATAGGGATTTAGTTGACAACACTCAGATCTATTTGTATTTTAGTTTTTAGCACTTAATTTTTTTGTATTAGGTGTTTTTTAGATAAGTATTTATTTACACATATTTATTACTATTTTTATAAATACAAAATAATTTAAAATATATAACAAATCAATAGTTATTTATTGAATATTATTTCATTGATTTAGACTACTCATCCTTTTAATCAAAAATAAGATTTACATAGATAAATCCAAAAAGGTTAAAACATTTGGTGAACTTTACTTACTTCAAAAATTTCTTAAAACCCCTATTTTTACATAGGTTTTACTTATTCTAATTTTTGTGTACTAAATTAGGGTTACAAACTTATTTTTTCCTAATTTTTGGCATAAACTAGCTCATTTAATCAATCCCACATCAGGGTTTCATTTATTTAATGTAATTTAAATGTTTGCACAAACCCTAACCCTCGATAACCCTAGGGTTTACATTTTTAAAATTTATATTTTAGATCCATATATCTAATTATTTGTATTTCATATAATCATTATCATCATGATATCAAAAATTAATCATTTTTTGTTGCAAATTTTAATACTTTCATTTGCATGCCCATTTCCTTTAATTTAGAATGAACTTAGAAAAGACATAAACACATGTATATATGATGGTTTATATCAATTAAAATATATGTCATATTTCATAACATTTTATATTTATCTTATGTGGAATTACATTAACAATCAAACCCATACACACATAAGCTAACAACTATGTTTCAAGTTTCAATGTCATATCTTATGCACATGAAAGAATATCCTTCTCCTCCTCATCTCCATGAGGGTGATATATAATTTCCCTCTAACTAGGTCCATGATATCATTCCTCCATGATATGAAATAACCTATACCAATGTCACTATTCCCCATACTCAACCTATTCACACCTCTTCCCTACAACATGTGTGCCTACATGTTCAATTAGAAATAACTAGGGTTTACACTTGTAAGACTCTATGTGATAAAATTATCAATATGAGAAATATAATTTAAAGTTTACAAAATCATAATCAACTATTACATGAAAATATTACAACATTGGAAAATTAATTTACAAGTCAAAGGCCTCAAGGTAATAATAGTGTAAATCATGTATATGCATCTTCTCCTAGTTAATTTTTGGCAAACAATGTTACATATCTAAATCATAAATAAAAACAAAGTACAACTATAACTAGTGATTAAAAGGTTAAATAAGACATCAAGTGAGATAGTAAGGGAAATGATTAAAGCTAATTGATCAACTACCTCCCATACACCCACTAAAGAAATCTAGACATTTTTATGCATATCATAGAATGCATGGGCACCACACTGATTCATGTTTAGCATTGAAAAGGAAAATACAATAGATAAAGGATATAAATGACTCATGTAATGAAAAATCATCTACACAATAAACAATGAGACATATTTAAATTCAAAAAGGGTCAATTTCAAAAATAGTAAAAAAATTGTTACCGAAGCATAACTCAAAACAATAAAAGGTTCCAAAAGAACAATCAAAGCAAGAAATAATATAAAAATAACAAGTAAAGAAACAAACCTACCTCTCCAAAATGAGACTCAAATTTAAAAATGGTATGATTTTGGTCACAAATATCTTTAACATTTTGATTATCATGGTCAAGGTTTGGGCAAGCAGGCCCAAGGCATCACTACTCCTATTATAGTAATTGATAATAATGGTCAATAAGGTTTGGGGTTTATTGAACATCCTAAGTCAGATCATTCATAGATATAGTTTATCAAGGTAAAAAATCTATATACACATGGCATGTTATAGAAAGATAAAAAACTTAAGTTATAAAGTCAAAATCATGCTAAGCCAACAATCATTCTCAAATAAGGCTTTCTAGCAAAAGAGCCTCCACAACATCATATGTCTATAATAAACATAGTTTTAAAGGCAATAATCATAATCAATATTATAAAGCATAATTTAAAAAATTTAACTCCATAGTATGAGGCAATTCCCTTTAGCATTCTAAGTTATCATGATTCCAATGTCAAATAATGTTATGATTTTAAAGATGAACAATACTTAGATTCCTATTGAAATAACTATTGTCACTTCGATTTTCACACTTTGAGGAGATGTCTCAACTCTCCTCATCCAAGTGGCACAATTTAAACACCTTTAGGTTATGTGTAGCCTAAGGATGAGGTGAATATCTAGATATGGATAGATCCCTTGATGTACCACTTTTGGATCTCTATTACACCTATGTTTGCAAGGGAAAGGGAGAGAAAATTGAAAATAAACTATCCTAAAGGAGGTGATAAACCAAATTTATTGATGGCTACCAATCAACTACATGTCACACATGAAACCAAGAGACTAACTAAACATGCACTTTTATAATCTAAATCTTCTCAAATTAGTGTTTCATTATGAGGTTGTGATGAATGTTTAGGCTAGGAGGACTAGACAAGAGGCCTAGGATGGCACTATTTGAATATACTAACTCACTTAACCTTAACACATCATAGAAAACTTCACATGACCTAAAAGAAGAAGCTTTCCAACTAAAAATATGTGGAGGAATGAAATAAACATGCTAAGGAAAAAATATTCATCACTGAGTAAGATCAATAATTCAAGTGTACACACTATGAATAGTCATAAAAGAGGTAAAATTAGTTATCTTTATTGATCCATGGTATGAAAATGAGCAAGGATTCACCATACTCAGGTGGAGAATAGTATACAAAGGCCAAAATGGATGGTTCTTATATAACTTGAAATAGATAAGAGAAAAGAGAATTCCAAATGTCATAAGGACACTTTTAAAGTTAATAAAAAGAGTTACATGTGCATGAGAAGATAATGTGAAACTGATCATGCAAATTTAGGAAGCAAAAGTGTCACCCCAAGTCATGAAACTATTGAAATGTGGTGTAGGAGTTCTAATTTTGCATAATAAAAATTCCTTCATCATTCACCCCTTTTTGAACATCCCAAAACTAATCATCTGGAATCTTCTAGAAGTGATCCATCATCGCTTATAGTCCAAGAAACTCCCTTTTCAGTCACCCCTTATAGTTTTCCTCCAAAATGGTTTAAGTTTTCCATGAAATACATTCCAAGTAGTGTATGACACTTTTTAATACCCTCCATAACCTTAGAGTTATTAGGCACACCTTAAAAAGGTTTCTACTTGAAGTTTTCACACTTCTCACCATCATGTTCACTATGCCAATTCTGACTGGCTAAGATGAAGCAACTAGAAAACACACTTATGATTTTTTATGAAGCATTAAATTTACATTAGGGTTTATCCCAAGTCCTAATCCTTCTCCTAAAGTTGTTTTCATCTCTTCAAACCTCCTATAACCTACACAATGCATAAAATAGTCAAGAAAATCAATTTTGCACCTTGTCTATACAGAAATGAAACACCTCAAGTGGATGTGAAGGATCACTATTAATTCCTTTGAAACATCCATGTAATTTAATTTCCACCCATCCCATTATAATTTATCTTCACCCTCATTTTCCCAATCAGGTCATTATTTAAGGGTTTACAAGGGTTTTAGGTCCATTTTGTCCTTAGCTTTGTTTGTAAACCCTTGATGTTGGAACTACCAAAAAATTCCACAAAAATTATTTTAAGGACCCCTAATAAACTCTAAAAAATCCTTGGATACAAATTCAAAGTTCCAAGGGAGATATGAGCACTTCAAGTTACCTTATTAAGTTTATTTCTCCATTACCTATTGGCTTGGATTGTCTCTGAGCCAAAAAATCATTTTTTCATGGTTTCTAATACAATTTTGTGGTTTTTACACACCTAAAATGACCTCACAAATGGTATTAAATCCATTTTAATGCTATTCCAAGGTTGGAAGTGAATTTGACCTTCCATTTGGCTTTTAGGCCTCACCATGCTTGATAGGCTAACTACAACTCTTATAACTTTGGAATGCTAGTTAGGTTAACTCCTTCTGTACAAGGTTACTCATGTTTTAATAGATGTATTACAACTTTCCAAACCTTCTTACAAGGCTATTTATCTCCTAGTCTATCTATTTATCACCTTTTCTCAAGCCTACCATTTTATGCATAAAGGGAAGTACCCTCTATTTGAGATAAAATAGAGGGTATTTTCCCTATTTACCTAAACAACATGGATGTTGGAAGAGATTATTAAAATCCTATATATTATATATATCAAATTTGATCTCTTTGTTAGGTCATCTGACCCCTCAACTCTTGTAAAAACCAAAATAGACTCCTATGCAGGTAGACTATGTGCAGGGTTACACTTTAAACTATGTATTGCTTGGTTTGATTTATTTATTATGCATGATATTCATTGGTGAGATAATTTTAAAGGTATAAAAATCATGGTGGATATTTTATAAACCTGTTCATCTCTCTAACCTACTACATACCCTTCACACTCCTTACTTAGCCAAGACTGAGTTTTAACTCTTGACTATGTTTCATATCATGGAGGTACACCTATAGGTGTTCATGATTAATTTATCTTAAGATAAATTATATTGATCACCTTAGGTCCTCTTAGTATTATTATATGTTTTATAGGCCCATTTGGAATCATATATATGCATTGGTAACCCTCACACTTCACTCCTCATCCCACTACTTGTTATGGTCAAACACAGTGAACTATGTTGGGAAAGGTAAAACCATGTAGGTGAGGATTCCTATTTTGGAAGGTTATACATAACTATTCAATATTTTGAAGCATTTTAAACATCTTTCATCTTCTAACCCTAGTGATTCCATGTTCAAGTTTCCATCTTAGACTGTGTGCTCCTACAATCCGCTGTAGGTGTGTATTTTGTATAATGGGACACCTATAGGTGTAGGATTGACCTTGAAACACCATCCATTAACTCTTATTGAAGATAATTTAGATTATAGTTTCTAATTTCACTATTTATAACCATTTAACATGGTGACATAGTCTAGTTTTTTAATACTAGTTGAAGAGGGCTCTTTTAGGATCACACATATAGGTGATCACTGCATGAAATTAGTATATAAAAGTGCATGTTTAAGCTATTTAATAACCACCTTTCATTATAATTATTTATTAAATAATTTTAAAATGTATTCTCCTCCATAGAGGCTATAAGGTATGGTCATTTGGATACATCAAATCTCATGTTAACCTTGCTATAAGATATTCACAAAATGGCCTGGACCTCTATTTTCACCCTTGAGGGAAAGTGTCTCTGAACTCAATCATCACCTCTTAAAATATGATCTACCCTTAAATTTGTCCATTTTCAACTTCATATAGGTCTTCAATGTTCAACACAAATTTTAGGATTCAATAAAAGGCCTTACCATATTCTAACTTCCCCACACAAAGACCTTCATAGCTCTGTGGTACCACCTGTAGGTAGGCATTTGCATATACAGGTAGTGGGTTTAAAATTTGGATAGTATGTAAGATGTATAGTTTTATGATAGCTAATATGATTTCACCAAGTGTTCAAAAAAATCTTATTATTTTTAAAATATTGAAACATGTATCAAATTCTCCATCTCAGCATGACATCATCAAGGAGACTCTTATAGGTGCATTTGAGTTGTATGTGGGAAGTAAGCATGAAATGTTCCATATACTCAATAAATATACCTTCCATGTCAATTAATTTCTCCTCATGGTATTGAAATGAGACATAAAAATTATTTAAATCTCAAAATAAGTTGTCACACCTCTTTTTCAACATTGAACCCTTTTGTAGATGCTAACACAGAAGTACATTCATGGTTGCCTAACTGTATGTGTTGCTTATGATTTCCATCATGGAACCTTTGTGCTATGTGGGGTGTAAAATCTGAATTATTATACAATAATAACATTAAAAAAACTTTTTATAGTCTTCATTAATCCTCTATAAACGTTATCAGAGCTCAAACCTCATGACTGTAACTAAGAGTAGGTAGAAATTTAACTGTGAGTATGACAAGACTATGTGTTTGATAAAATTATGGAGTTATGAGACCAAAAATGTAATAAGGTGATCCATATGAAATTAAAACATGTAAAACACCATTTTACATTCATATGAATCCCTTGTAAAGAATACAACCTTCTACAAGTAGTGAACTTGACTGTCATTCCACCTAGAACATCAACTTGTAAACTAAACTAATTAGCCCATAAGATCTTTTCCAAACATAAGAATAAACATGGAAAGTATGAGATGAGAAATTAAAAATCATTTAGAATAATTATCAGTATTTTTATTGTATGGAATTTTGTAAACCAAAGTAAAACCTATAGGGTACATAGATTAGCAAGAAAATTAGATAGGTCAACTTCTTAGGAATGGTTCATAAATCACAAGTTAACATTCCTCTAAAAACAAACATAAAATGAAATTTTATTGAGTGTATAAGACATTCCCAAGAGCATTTTTCTTGAAACCTCTCTTGTTGACCATACCAAGCATAAACGTGAGGGTCATTCTTGCTTGCCAAGCCTAGTGGAAGAAGAAAGAAGTGGTTTTATTCATTTCTTGAAGCTTCTTATAAAATTGATCAATGATGTAAGTGTATTTAATACTGAGGGACACTCCTAAAATGTTCTCAACTATAAGATTTCATACAATTTTGTACAAATCATTAAATGCTCATTTTTCCAAGAAAACTACCCTTTCTTATGAATAACCTACCAATTTTTAGTTATAAATAGTTAATTAAAACTTCTTAGGACACACAAGATGTGAAATCACATTTTGACACCTTCACATTTTCCAAACAGGATTTACAACTCATCTAATGCTCTATTTTGACCCCAAAATGACTCAAAAAGACATAAATATTGAAAATGATCAAGACCAAGGATAATGTGACATGAGATGACATAAAATGACCTATAATAGACCTTATTTCATAATATCAGACCATTAAAACACCTAAAAATCAAGTTTTTACTTATAGGGGTCCTAATTTGACCTACAAGGTCAAATTTGGTCAACAACATTCAACTACAACATAGCATTCACACTACATGAGATATTATCATTCCTATTTTTGACATAGGTCATAGTGATAGTGAGTCTCCCATGAGACTCATCATTCAATATGGTTTCTCTTTTCTTGTACATACTTTTTATCTCTCTTTGTTCCTTGTACATAGTTCATTTTCAAATTTCTTGTACATAGCTTATTATCCAAAAAATACAAAAATAATATAACATGCCAAAACACAAAAACATTCAAATAATTACTTATAAAACACAAAAATTACAAATTATATGCATTTATATGTTTACATTTATTATATTTTCCAAACACTACATATGCTATCTATCTTAGTGTTGTCAGTTTTATCATACTACATACTTCACTTATTCTTGTTGAGTGCTTGCAAACTACTTAAAAGACACAGGTCCACTACACTGATCTAAACTTGTTTTTATCTACCCAATGGGGGAATATAAACCAATTCATGGTTATTCATTTGATATATTCTTCCACTTGGGGCATTCTATAGACAATTTATATTACAAAGTTTTATCCTTACATTCTTTGCATTCTAATTTTAGCATTGTTATATCTTGATATTGATCATTGATACTATACTCAATTTTTTTACCAGCTATCACTACGTTAGAATAAACATATGTACACTCTCTCTTTTATAGATATTTTTACTACATTCATGCATGCTTTCATTTCTAACTTTCCTAGTTTAGACTTGATTATATTTTCTATGCTTCTTTTATTCGAGGAAATTTGAATATAACATTATTCTTTGGATCTATGCCACTTATATTCATGTATGCCTTGGACATGTACCCATATCCCTTATTTTTTATTTTTTGATTGTGTATGCAGACATTTGAACGTCCTTCTATGTGGCTCTTATCCAAATTGATTGTTGCTAGCATATGTGGACATTTAAACATGTCTTTGTATGCCATCTTTTCTCAAATTTAGTGACATGTGCCCATGTCCCTTGTATTGTGGCACCTTAGAATATTCTACGTACCCCATGTGTTTTGTATGTATGCTTTCTTGTATGCATTACATCCATGACATTTGTCTTTACTTGTTAGACACACTAGTTTTTGATGCCATGAGGCACTTCATGCAATTACCCTTCCTACTTGGGTGTTGTGATGGACATCATGCCCCATCCCCTAGGTAGTTACTCAAATTTTATGTTATACACATTGATTACATCTATATTGACACCCCTTTATAATTCTAGACATGACATACATCTTACATTACATACTTATGCTCAAATTCTCTTACATTCTAATGTTATGTTTGCACATTATATTTATCATGTAGTTATCTTATATATTCGACTAACACACATTTTTTAGAGATATTTATTTTTAGGATAGTTCATGCACAAGTTCAAAAAATAACCTAAAAAGAGGGTGAATTCACATGTTTTTGTCACAAAGATCAGGCTCCTACATTGCATTCACAGAATATTTTTCAGCATATAGGCTTAGTTTTAGAAAATCAAACACAAGAAAAAATAGGGAATCATAAATTAGTACAGTGACTCAAATTTTAGACCAAACAAAATTTTAGTGTCCAAATAGGGACACTATCAACACATGGAAATAATTTACAAGATGTGGTGATACTATCTAATATCCCCAATTTTAGGATAGTTCAGATTAGTCAGAATAGTACACTAGGTATAATATAGATTTGCACATATACAACTACAATTTTGATAGTTATGCTTAGATTTTGCTTAGATTCATATTAGTTTAGCTCATATTCATGTCAATTTCTTATATTGGGATCATCATGCATGGCATTGTCATTCTCATATTCAATTTAACTACTCAGATATAGTCATTACAACTCAGTCCAAAATCAATATACTCAGATATTAGATTGGGGGCATGTATGTGACACATTATTTCCATATGTTCAGTTACACATAGGTTGATCATATGGAATGGAAAAATCCATTCCATTCTCTATGATATATATAATTGACATCATATTCTAGGTTGTCACCATTTTCATGCCTTACTCCATTTATAGTGGTTGTCATTCTTGAGTGACCCAGAGTTGCCTAATGTACTCGAGTGGCTATAGAGTTGGCATACATAGTTAGATATACTCAGTTAAATATTTATAACACTTTGTGTAGTTTCATTTTAGATGCATCTATTACACATGGGTAGGAAATGATGGAGTCATAGCCTACTTGAGTTCTTGATCTACCCACATGAGAGTCTTGGACACACTTTCAGTCTAATCTAAGCTACTCAAAGGTCATGATCCACCAAGAAAGGGTAAAAAATGATGGATTCAAAACTAGAAAGAGTTATTGAGCCACCCACACATGTGGATTGAACAAACTATCATCTCATTCCAAGTTATTCAACTACTTGGTCACTATATACATACACACACAAAGGTTATCACCAAGCTCATGCATTGGTTCATGTACCTAATGAGGTGTATTCATTAATTTCCTATTTCCTATCTCTTTAATCAATCTTACTTAGTTACTTATTTATTCAACATTTTCTTTTGATTTTGATATCTCTTATGTAAGGATTTATTTAAGCACATTTCATTTATAGGCCATGCTTTGGATCATGATTCACATACATAGACCTAGTTTCACATACTCAAACTTATCTTCAAGGAATTCACTTCTTAGGTAAGTCCAGGTATGCTTATTTTTCCTTTATACTATTCATTTCAATCTATTGTATTTCTAGCATAAAGGCGGGGGGGGGGGGGGGGGGAGAAAGGGGTAAATGTAATCTCCTAAAAGTGGTATTTGAGTAATAAGAGTGCTACTTGAGACAACTTATCCCTAGATTAGCCATAGACCTATCCTAGAGCCTCTTATCACACTTTTCTAGAATTTGTGCAAACCACAATCATCCCTAGTCAAGTAAAACATAGTCTCAGACCCTCACTTCCAAATCTTGGCCCTTCGTGCCTAACACCCTACTAACTAGATATTAGTGCCACAATACACTAGTGTCCCCTAAATGGTGCTAATGTAATTTACCCTATCTTTCTTGAATGGATATATTTTTAAAAGTAAAACCTTCCTAAGGTCAGCCTAAGCATATTTTATCATCCACACAAACTGCATAACACTATAAATACATGAATTTTAGACCTATATCCACTAAATGGAAATTAAATAAAAAATATCTATTTAAACATGAAATAAGTTGAGAAAAATCAAGGTTATTAATCCCTACTTTACCTTACTTCTACATACTACCATCTATAGTTGCCCTAAGCTCATATTTTCAAGATTTTCAATCTTAAGCACACTAAATTTATTCAATACCACTATCATTCTAGCATCATTTGCACTTGTACCAGTACTTAGGTGGGGATAACTACATTGACCATTGATCCCTTCTCAAAATATTGATATCTAGGAAACTCTTTTCATAGTAGGGTGTTGAGGATGTCTAGCCTATCATAATAATGAATACACTTTTTAGCTCATGCTTTACTTTCAAGGAAGATTAGGGTTTGTATCATAAATTAGCTATTATATATACAATACAAAGTTTCAAACTTTGTACATGCAAGAATAGAACTTAAAAACATAGGTGTAGGTACACCAAAAATTTATAAGCAGTCATGTACAAAGGACACTAGTGCCAGTTTCAAGACACTAGGGCCACATGGTGCTACTATCCAAGTGTGGTGCTACTATCCAAGAGAGGATATAACATAGGGATCTAGTTGATGATACTCAGACCTATTCATATCTCAATTTTCAACACTCAGATCTTTTATATCAAGTGTTTTCTACATAAGTTTTTATTTACACATATTTATTACTATTTTGTATAAAGTCAAAGCAAGTCAAAATCTATAATAAATCAATTGTTATTTATTACATATTATTTTTCTGATTTAGATTACTCAAACCTTTAATCAAACATAAGATTTACATAATTAAACCCAAAAAGGTTAAAACACATGTTATTTCATTTAATTATAGTATTTTACACACTTCCCAACATGATTTAGTGTGTTCTACATTTCATTTTATTTTTGTCATTTATGTTTTACATGATCTCCAACGTTATTTAGTATGTTCTACATCCCTTTTTTCCAATAATGTTTTACATGATTCCCAACATGATTTAGTGCGTTCTACAATCATTTTTTCATCATTTTATCATTTACATGCTTGATCTTTTGGTTCTAACCTAGCCTAAACAATCTTGGCTTGCCAATTTTTCTAAGTTAACTTAATCACTTTTTAGAGTTATTCATTATTACTTTGCCCTTCCTAAATTTGCACGTATTGCATATATTATTAGTATTGTATCCATAGGGTTTCTCAAATGCAGATATTATGCCCTTCACAATCAATACTGGGATATTTTCATGAAGTCATTCAGGGGAAAGGTAAGTCAAGGTATGTATATGGTACTTTTAGTTACTTTTATTTCATTTAGAATTAATTTTAGTATTTAATTTTTAGATAGATCAGTGAGTGTATTGTTTTTTTTAATTCTTGAATCACCATCCCATGTTACACTCACATAACATGTGATGAGATTTGAGTGAGGAATATATAGACACATAATATTTTTATAAACTTTATCATTTACTGATGCTTTATCTCTTGTTAGAACCTTTTAATTTTCAATCTCTCTAATTTCATGCCTTAAATAGTAAACTAGGAAAGGGGTGGATAGACTTTTGGTTCTTATCAAGATTGTTGGTCCCTATACCATTAGCTAAAATAACTACAAGTTACTTTTATCTAACTCCCTAAGCAATTAAAACCCACTTATACACTCCTCTAAGAAATTCACCTTCCTAAATACCCCCTAACTAATTAAAAACCTTTTTATTCATTCATTTTCATACTATGTCACCCAATTCGATCTTGTTGGGAATTCAAATCATGTTATGGAACTCCATCAGCCCAGCCAACCTAGTTCAAGGCCTAACAAATATGTTTCCTTCCAAACAAGATCAACTTGGCCAACCTTGGTGGAAAAATTCTTGGGAGGGTTTAGGGTCAATCCTTGGCTATAAATACCCCCTTCAATTCATTTATAAAGAGAGGAACATTCATATTTTCATTGCTATAGCTCATAATTCTATTATTTATACACTTGACAAGTCATTGCTTAGGATTTTACCTTGGAGGGAAAGAATCTTGTCTTATGGGAAAGTCTTGGATGCAAAGCAAGATTCTTTTAGCCTAGAGCTCATTTATATAGAATGATACTTACAAATCCATAAAAACCTCTTGTAAAGCACCATTGGCTAAGGGAAATATTGAGGCATGATGGGTTCAATTCAAGTTAAGTATTCCTAACCTTTACTCTTTCATTTGGTAGATAGATATTGTATAAAGTATTAAGATGAATATTTTACTCCTTGCTTAGTTTACCTCTACATTGAGTTGATTAGATTTCTCTTTGCATGTCTTAATTTATTTGTTATTAACTATCCCCATTTGTGCCACAAACTTTAGTGTGAACTAAATTAGATTTATTTTATGTATTGTATGCCTATATAGGATTATTACATAATGTCATTTTCCTACAGGATTTTAAACCCTCTCCTTTTTTATTGTGTAGTAAGATATCCCTTAGTTAGGTTTTTGGTCATGTACTAATATAAATAGCTATGAAATGTATTGTCTTGGTAAGATTACCTTTTCAAAGATTGGAATACACTAAGTAGGACAAGTTGTGAATTTATCCTAATTTATTTCATACAAATGAAACCTAAACTATAAAATCAAAATCAATTTTAAATTTAAAAACATTTTTATGGACTGTCATCACCCACCAAGTTGGACTTTTATAGATTATATTGAGCCAATCTACTATGTTGTCTCTTTTTTGGTATGTTTGAAGTGAATAAATCACTCAATATTATCAATTTTATATGTTTAAATTTATTACATCATCCAAACTCATCGTATTTATAGCGTGAGTTAACTTATTTCACTCATACTCACTAGATTATAAGTATGATTGGGTTGCATGGTTGAGCTAATCTCAACTTCCAGGTGGAAAATCACCTTTAGCTCTAAGTTTGGGGAAACATTTTGTCCTTAAATATTTATATATTTATGCACTTTTAAAAAATATATTTTTCCTAATATTAGTTTCAATTATTCATAGTGATACATATTTTCCAAATCAAATTGCCAAAAGGCAAGGTGGTTGCATCAATACATAAGTATATTCCTATACATTGCTCTTTTTAATTTTAATAATTTAATTTTTTTTAATTTTATATTATATGCACTATTTATATATATAACATGCTCTTGATTGTAGTTTAGTCACCAAAAAAATACTCAAATTGGGCTTATGTGAAGACAAGGTGTGTTATACACACCCATTATGCATTTATTTTCATTTAAAATAGAAATTTTATTTATAAATCAAATAAGGGGGGATGTAGACACTATTTATTAGTTATATATCACCCTAATCTTGTACACTTTTCAAATGCACATCATGGATGTACCTTTAGCTTCTAGACCTTCCTAACTCACATACACTAGCTTTTAGTGTATTGTTTATGTCTTAGTATGACCAATGTTATTCTAATGACTTAGACCTTATATCATACCCAAAAATGATACAAACCTACTTATCTTATATATCTACAAGTTATATACCTATGCCTATTTTACAACTTTTTAGACACTTGTGTTTCAGTCATATGCTTATATCAATGCTAATTTATTATTCTAATGCAAGTGTCTAGTTCCCTAATTTCATCAAATTTACAAATGAAACATATTCATATGGTTGGACTAAGTTATTTAATTTGACATATTATCAAAAAGGATTGGTATAAATGCATTATTAATCCTCATTCATTATTCACCTAGCAATTTCTTACCTCTCACAAGGCAACTTATAGAAGGCATTAAATCAAGCAATAAACTGAGTAAAGGTTCCCTATTTTACCCTATTTACATATAAATCATAGTAAAAACACATGTATAGGTATAAATTACAGAAGGATCATCCCATGATACACATTTTGTAAGTTACAAGCTAGGTCAGTATATGTACTTACCTATCAGACATTGTATCCTTATGCACACACAAGCCAATAAATAGGGGAGAACTACATAAATATTAGGCCCTATTTAGAGTATCATATACTTAAGTAGTGATTATTGATATAGGGGTATTTGGGGTATATTGAAACCATGTTCCCACTAACCCATTTTTCCCATAGTCAATATGAAGATGAAAACCTAGAGTTTTACTATTTGACAAGGAATGATAGCCCATTATCTATATATGATCACACTAGAGCAAAGGTGAAACATAACTTCGAATATTATAGATGGTGTCATCTAGATCTAATAAATATTTTGTACATGATTCCTATGTCTAAGTTATACATAAGTGTCAATGCAAGTATGTGAGGTCACAAAAATGCTTAATCCAAAATCTAACAACTGATCTTGAATCCACTTCTACTATGATTCCTTCCTATTCTAGATTCATATCTATATTATCATTAGAACTAGATAAGTATCTTATTTTCATTATCGTTTCAATATATATCATAGCTATACTTTCTATTTTTATCACATCTCAACATAATAAATTCATTATACATTTATCTAAGTTTGTAAATTAATTGGCTTACTATAGAGATAGTTTACACCCTATGCCCTAGGCTATCTCTATCCCTTTAACCCTATATTCCCCAATCTATGTTTTAGGGTTGGACATTTGTAATATAATAAGCTCAATTTACCACAAAATCTAAGACAAAGATATATTGTGATCCAATTTAAACAAATAGAGGATTATAGAGAATACCCTCCTAGCATTAATAAATATAATGCTTAGTTAGATGCATTACTATACATGATAAATGAAATTTAGGAAGGGAAGAAACCAAGATTATTTATATAGTGCATTTTGTGTGGACAGAAGGGGAATCACTAGAATGAATGCCAAAACATCAAAATATAATTTTGTGAAGTATGTCACACTATAGGATATACAACTTTGAAGTGTCATCTATTACAATAATATGTGAAATAGTCACCATGGATCTAGGAATTTGACTCAAGAGAGGATGCTTAGTATGGTGTTAGTTCCAAAATGAAAACAAAATGAAAGAAACACACTAATATCATAACACCTCTAGGCCTAGACACTAGGGAGAGCTTAGTTAACAAAGACAAATAACAAACACAACTAAAAAGTATAGAATAAAACACAAGAATTCCTTCACCTTCTTTAGATGCTCCAAATGCCTTTGTAGTGGTGGCTTGCTCAATTTTGTGCTCATGAAGTCCTTGAAAATGGAAGTTTGGTTACCTCCATCTCTCCTTGGCACCTTTGGCTTGTGGCTTGTCTTGGCTTGGAATCAATTTGGCAAGGTAACACTAGTTGCAATGGCTCTTTGAAGATATTTGTCCATTATAACTTTGCACCAAAATAGGTTATAAATTATGTTCATGGCCTCTCTATTTATAGATTTTTGCAAATATCTAGAATCAACCTGGACCATCCATCTTGAGATTGAGATGTGTGGTTGAGGATTAATTCAATTTTTGGAATTAAGTTTATAATTATCCTCATCATGATATTGGAAGAAGGGTAAATTAAGATGCATGGAGGGAATCATGGAAGGAATTGATGAGGCATGGGAGGCATGAATCTTGATATTTGTGGCATTTATGGCCTAGGGATGTCTTCCCAAGAAATGAGGTCACCTAATGATGTAAATATTCAATATTCATTTCCAAAAATAAGTATTCAACAAGTTTCTATGGAATTTTTGATTATGCCTTAATTTGGTTTAATTATCTCTTAAGTATGATTAAGCACTTTATGTACAAATTACCCAAATTGATCAAAATACCTTGTTATTGGTCCAAAATTCAAATGGATTGGAATTAGAAGGTGATGTTAGATGTGTTATAACCATATTCCCATTTAAGATGTTACCAATAGAAAATAACAAAGGCATGTGTCTTGTGCAAGATATTTGATAGGAAAGAGTAATCTAGAGTACCTAGATGAAAAATTGGCATTTTGACTCAAAATGATCTGATCAAAGTTAGCTGGCTCATAAATTGCATTACCCCATTTAGGGATACCCTATCCAAAATTGGTAATTGAATATGTCAATTTCACATCATTTAGTATGTTTTAGTTTTTTTAGGCTAAATTATGCATTTTGGGTGGAAATTGATCAAAAGCCTAGTTGGAGGTCATTGGTGGCTATATTTAGGTGTCTACAATTTACACTATTTTAGAAGGAATTGCAAGTTATAAACATAGTAACATCTTCAAAAAGAATGAAAATTTCTTGTATGCCTATAACTACAATGATGATAAACTAACTATATGATGCCCCCTCAAGGGAATGGTTGGCACAAGTAGGTCAGCAAATAGTCCTCAAAAGGAAAGAACTAAAATGAGGGGACTAAAGAAAGGAAAGATGATGGGGTGAAAACATAATGATATTGAAAAAGTAGTCAAAATAATTGAGAATGTAAGTGGGATGATGTACAATAGTTTGCCTAAAGGTGGTTATAAGTATTATACCTTGATAGTAGCAACGTGGTATGACAACACAATGATTTGCCCAAAGTCTATTATAATCATTAAGAAGATGGACCTACCCCAGTTAGGATAGATAAACAAGATAATAAAATGCCCTTGTATGGGTAGAAAAAGTAAAGTGGTAACAACATAATGATTTTTCCAAATGCAGTTATAATCATTCAAAAATGCAGGTCAGATGGTGTGTAATGATTTTCCCATAAGTGGTTATAATCATTGAACCCTGATTATGACAAACATGATAAACTTGGATAACGATGATGATAAGCTAACACAGAGGAAAATGATGAATTAGAATAACCTACTAGGAGGGAGATGCTCATCTAAACTAATAAAGGTTAAAATTCTTTCATGGTTAATTACTCTTCTTGGGATATGATTGGGAGTGAATCGAGATGTTGGTAGTGAAGAGATGCCACCATTACTGAATAGACTTCTTGAAGCTAAGGTTTTTTATAGTACATTTTGATAGGCATCATGGTATAACATCATGAGGACTTGGCTAAAATATGCATAAGGACTGACTCTTATAATCCAATACTCAATAGAAAATAATGCACCAATGATAGAAACCATGATGACAATGTAAACATATGAATATGGATGGATTAAAATATAAGTGTGGGAAATGAATCACCTAGTGAACACACATAAATTAAATCCAAGCAACAACATTGAAAGCAAATAAATAGGCAGACAAACAAATAAAATAATAAAAAATAAACAAATACACAATGCAATAGAAACCATACAAATATTGCCCCTAAAAAATAGGAAATAACTGAACAAACAAATAAAATAGGGGAATAGAAGAAAACTAAGGGGGTAGTTGAGCTATCTCCATATGCACTAGGTAAGTAGATGTTACCTACATAGTTTCATGGATGTAATATCCACTAAAAACTTTTAGGCCAAATGTAGTTTTCTTAGGGAATGGGAAGAATGTGATAACTGATGAAAACAAATAGAATGAATGTGAGAGAATAATAGGAATGGTCTTGAAAAATGACAAGTGTGTGAGAGAAAAAGGCCAAAAAATATGGGGAAACTAAATGACAAGTTATTTTCTTGTAACTTAGTAAGGGTTCCTAGAATCCTTAAGGCAAAGAAGTGGTAAATGTTTTTTCTCTTTTCTAACAATTTTTTAAATTTTTTTAAGAATTTTTTAAGTATCTCAACTCAATCAAGAATGATGAGACACTAAATGGTTCAAGCTCACAAAATGGTGAGTTTTTAAATGAAGGTTACTCGTAAAATGATGAGAGCATTCAAACTTAGGTTTTTCACAAAATAGTGAGAGTGTGGCTTAGAGTCCTCTCAAAATGGTGAGAGCATGGATTAGGGTACTCAAAAAATGATGAGAGCATAGCTTAGGGTGACTGAGCTAACCTCAATAAGTATTGATCACTTCTTACATATTCCCAGAGTAAGACCTCAAGTCATTGTAGTTATACCCTTACAGTGGAGGAATTTGACTAGTGTAGCAGTCAATTCAAATAAAATAGGCATAATTGGTAAAAAGGCATAGTACAACATAGAAAGTGTAAAATTGGTACATCAAGGCTTAATGTTTCCCCTAGTTTTCCCATAATTGGTTATAATTAAGACACAATGACATAGATCAATGGCACTAATTTTCCCAAAGGTAGTTATAATTAGTAGCAAGATTGGTGGTAAGAAAAGAATAAAATATGAAGGATCCAACTGCTAAAACTTCTATCACGCTATCCCAAAATAAAATCTCTTTCTGAAGTACTAGAACCAACTAATGAAATTGATCAGATACCTTAATGTTAAAACTATGTAATGAATGGAAAAAACTAAGGTCAAATAGGCTAGGATTTAGAACACACTGGGTTGATAGGTCAGAAGTGGAAAGTGGATATGGTGAAGAAGATGGATAAGGATTTATACAAAGAATAATAGTGATAAAAAGGCATAACTAAAATGGTCCTTATAGATAATACACCTTAGTCCTCAAGCATAGTAGCGCTTGAGATGAATAATATTCATTAGCTCTAGAAGTTCATCTTTGCCTAGTGTGGCAAGCTTGTATGCTCCTGATCCATAATCTACAGTAATGATGAAAGGCCCTATCTAGTTTGGTTTGAATTTTCCTTTATGATTATTCTTAGTTGTGGTATTCTTTTGGTTTTATTTAAGAAAAAGATCACCAAGTTTAAATGTTATATACTTAATACATCAATTATAGTGGCCTTTGAGTTGGTTTTGATATGCTTGAAGATTGTTAGCATGCCTATGTATTTATCATCAAGTAGGTCTAGCTCTTATAGGTGAGCTACTCAATATTCATGGTCATCTAGGACATGCTTAAAATAGATGTGTAGTGAAGACAATTCAACCTCAATGGGAAGGATGGATTCAGTACCATAAATGAGTATGGAGTGGCTCCTGTGGGGGTATGATGATTTGTATGGTATTCCCAAATGGAATGAAATATATATAGGTTCCAATCATGACTGACATCATTGACAATATTTTTGATAATATTGACAATGATTTTGTTAGATGCATCAGCTTGGCCATTACCTTAAGGGTAATATGTTATAAAAAAATGTTTTGTGATGTTATTTTCTGTACATTATTGGTCTACATCCTTTTTCTTGAATGATCCTTCATTATCATATATAATTTTAGAGGGGATACCGTAGTGGAAAATGAGATGGTTAAAAATGAGTTTATAAGTTTACTTTCCAGTTACGTGAGGGGTAAAGCTTCAACTCACTTAGTGAAATACTCGATGGTGGTAAGAATATGTTTATGGCCAACAAATGAAGTGGGGTTGATCTTCCCAATGAGGTTAAGTCCCCATGTAGAAAATAGCCATGGTGTCAACATTAGTTTTAGAGTTTTTATTGGGGCATGAATCAGATTAACATACCATTGACATTTGTCACACTTTTTTACATATGTAGTGGCATCTACATCTATTATGGGCCAATAATAACCAATGAATAAGAGATTTTTGGATAGGAATACCCTATTATAATGAGGTCCACATACTCCTTCTTGAACTTCTCTTAATGCTAGTGTAGAATCTACTGAAGTTAAAAAATGAATCAAAGTTCCATTAAAACTATGATGGTAAAGGATGTATCTAAGTAGAGTATAATGAGTGGAATGATAAATAAAAGCCTTAGTTTGTTTTCAACATAAGTTAGGTGATAAAAATTGGTCATAAAGGTAGTTTTAAAGGTCTGAGTACCAGATAGAATTAGGACCAACAATATCATAAATCATAGTAATGGTTGAAGGTTTATGAGCTAGTGCTAACAAATTCTTGACGAGGAACTGATACTCTCTAGCTTTATCATTTTGTCAAATTAGATAACCAATAGTATCCATGGCATATAAAATTTTATTACTAGCCCTTTGGTTGTGCTCAAACTGAATATTAACAATTTAGTACTTAAGAGTGTCGACCATGGCTTTATATGGAACCAACTTGTCATCTTTGGTTTGATAATGATTTGTGACCTAATTGATGATTAATTGAGAATAACCATAAAATTGGAGATGAGATATATTTCAATACAATAATTTTTGAA
Source organism: Torreya grandis (assembly GCA_037957365.1). Lineage (NCBI taxonomy): Eukaryota > Viridiplantae > Streptophyta > Pinopsida > Cupressales > Taxaceae > Torreya > Torreya grandis. The sequence goes on from JARHVA010000944.1 coordinate 2,752,174, forward strand.
GGCCTTAAATAAGTGCTTCATACTTAACCATGTTTTTTGTACAAGGAAAGTTGATTCTGAATGATTTAGGGATTAGATCCCCCTATGGTGTAATAAATAATAGGCCTGCCCCTGATCTATATGCAATCAATGAACCAACAAAATATAGTTTTTAGGGTTGATCCTCAAGGGGTGTGTGAATGACGATCATAATGGATTCATTAAAAAATTGAAATGTGAGTGGTTGTGTGTTTGTGAGAGGTGCTTTAGCAAGCTGATTTGCAAGAACTTATCCCTTGATTTCCTTTTAATTAACATAATCTATGTCAAACTCACTAAAAAGCATGATCTATTTATCCATTCTACCTTTTAAATCTATTTTAGATAGTAGATAATTGAGTGGATCTACTTTTTAAATGACCATGGTCTTATTATTCAACATGTAATGGCATAGTTTTTAAGCTATAAAGACCATGGCCAGACAAGCTTTTTCAATAGGTGCATAGTTATGTTCATATGTAACCAAAGTAAGACTTAGATAATATATGAAATGCTCTTTTTTATTATCATCATGTTGAGCCAAGAGTGCCCCCAGAGCATGATCAATAGCTGATAGGTATAACAAGAATGACTTTCTTGGCATAGGAAGTAATAAAATAGGTGGATTAACAAGATAGTCTTTGAGTTATTGAAAAGTTGTTTAGTAGTGATCATCCCAGTGAAATGCAACTCCTTTCTTCAAAAGGTGTGTAAATGGATGGAACTTATCTGCTAACTGAGAGATGAAGCACCAGATTGACTGAACTATGAAGTTGCTCTAAATTGGTTAGTGGTAACATCTTAGTTATAGCATAGACTTTAGCTAGATCAACTTCAATACCTCTATGAGACATGATGAATCCAAGTAATTTGACAAAAGTTACATCGAACACACATTTCTTTGGATTGAGTCTAATTTTGTAATCCCCTAATCTTTCAAATATTTTACACAACACTGTTGGATGGTCAGCCTTGATTTTAGATTTTCCTAATATGTCATCGACATATTCTTCAATAATATCATGTATCATATCATGGAATATGATAGTCATGTCCCTTTGATATGTAGCTATATCATTCTTAAGGCCAAATGACATTACCTAATAATAAAATGTTCCTTATAGAGTGGTGAACACCATTTTATGTTGGTCTTTTGGTGTTATTTTGATCTGGTTATACCTTGAAAATCCATCCATGAGTGAAAGCAATTCATAACTTACCATGGAGTTGATGATCATGTCAATATTAGGCAAGGGAAAATCATCTTTAGGACAAGCTTTATTGATGTCTCAAAAATTAGTATAGATTTTGATCCCTTCAAGCTTTTTACTAATAGGTACCACATTAGAGATACATTCCAAGTAGTCAATGGATCGAATACATCCTACTTATAAGAGTTTTTAAAACTCTTTCTTTACTAATACAACAATGCAAGGATGCATCTTATGTAACTTTTGTTTTACCGATTTGGTGTCAGGATTAACCACAAGGTGGTGTAGAACCAAGGTAGGGTCTAAACTTGGCATGTTAGAATAGGCCCATGCAAATATATCTACAAATTCTCTCAATAGAGATGTAAATATGTCACGTTACTTCTCAGTGAGGGATGCTCCTAGTTTTATCCATTTTAGGTCTAATGGAGTCATGATATTTACCCCTATTGTATCTTCGACTAGAAGGGTCAAACCATCTTCTAGAATAGTAGGAAATGACTTTAAATGTTGAATTATGTTAGGGTCCTCCATTAGGACTTGCTCTTTAGCTTCTCTTAGGCATGATGAATATGAGTCCCCTAATAGGAGATCTGGCCATGTGAAAAAAATAGACAAAAATTCTTGAAGAGTTTGATCAAATACTTGTTGTTTCTCAAAGCTAGACTTGGATCCATAGGAAAGTTCATCATTGGTGTTTCTTGGTCTAAATTTGAATAAAAATGAACACCCCCATCTAATAGCACCTGAAATAGGTTTTCACCACTAGACTGGCCTTTATCTTTACTTTTTCCTTGGTCAGAAAGTGCCTCAAAGAAGTTTTCACTTTGGGACCTCAATGTTTTACTTATTTATTTTTGGCTAAGGGTGTTCACTCACTTTCCAAAATAGGCTATAGGATCCAATGTGATTAATAATCCTAATTTGTGATCTCCCAATAGAACATTATCTCTAAGGACTAAAAAATCATAGAATGCCTCATCATTCTGTAACTCATCAATTCGTAGACTAGATTCTTGTTGGTCCTAATCTATCATTTGGGGATAATATAATGGCAATGGATTATGATGAATGGCCAAGGTAAGGGTACAAATGGAATTATTATCAAATAAGTTGGTTTTATCTAGGTCATTAAATGTGAGGCTATGATCAGACTCTGTTTCACTGTTAGCATCATCCTCACTAGTCACTAGTTATGGGGTTTAAATAAGATATGTGGGGTCACCCCCAGGTGGTTTAAATCCAAATCCATAACATCTTTCATACTTAGTTGTGGAAATTATCTCAATGGTTCCTTGTTGATTCAATCTAAGGCATCTTCTTTCATAATTATGACACTCCATGATCCTATTGTGAATATGATACTTTTTATTTTTATACAAATCAACTTGGATATCATTATATAACCATGATTCATCCCGTTTAAGAGGGTCAGGTCCTAGGTCAGATGTTGGTACAAATGTGAAAGGTACCTTATCTTTGTTCTTTTGTTGCCAATGCATATGTGGGATGACTCTAGGTCACCCAAAGGTTTTTGGATTCTGAGAAAGATTGGCAATATGAAATGTATCACGGGTCACATACTCTTCTAGTCCAATATCTAAAATGGTGAAATGATTAGAAGCTTTAGGAGGTGGCATGTGGGAAAGGGAATCTAAGGTATCAAGATTTATGCAATTATCTAGTGAAGGATAAATAAGTATAGCCTTTCCTTTATCCTTCTTTGAACTTGAATTCATGTTGTACTGATAATTATAAATTTGAAATTTGGCCTCAAGATGTTTGTAGTGTTCATATGGGTGTAAATATCTTGTAATATTCACTTCCATCCTTGAGTGGGGAAACTTGATACATTGGTGTAGCATTGATGGGACCACATGAATCTCTTGTAACCAAGGCTTGCCTAGAAGCATATTGTATGATAACTCAAGATCAATCACATGGCAAAGTGTATCATGGGTCAAAGGGCCCAATGATAATTGGAAAACTAATGGTGCCTTGTGATTCTCTTTCCTGATTATCATAAGCTTTGATGGTTATTGTTTCTAGCTAAAGATCTACCATTGTGCACCCAAAAAGCTTGATGAACTTTAGAGACACTATGTTGAGGCTAAATCCATTATCTACAAGGACATGTTTCACTTTCTACCATCTGATAAAAACTTCTATGTATAATGGGTTATTATGGAGTGGGCCAAGGGAAGACATATTGCTTTGGTTGAATGTGACTTATTTTGTTGGAGCTAGGTGTCTAACCAAAGCTTGAAATTTATAGGGGATATGTCACTAACAATAGTGGATTGGGTAAAAAACTCATTCAAGAAGTTCTTATGGATTACTGATGTTCACAACAAATCTAAAATAGAAATTTGTGCTGGTGTCTTCTATAATTATTCCACAATATCAAATTTCTTGTCTTGGTTAGTAGTGAATGGTTTATTCTAAGGTTGAATGGTTGGTTAGATGATAGGAAAAGTGGTGGATGGTTATGAGCCTGGGATAGTAATCTTTGAACTCTGAGTTGTGATTACATAATAAAGATTGAGTACTAGACCATTATTGCTAACCAATGTTGGGAATGGTGTGGAACCAAACAAGATAAGTCTCAGTTGTTGATGCACTTGCATGTGGTCATGTGGCAAGGATGAGTTGTCGATATAAAGTCTAAAAGGGGAAGTCCTAGTTTGCTAGTTTGCCTATATGAATTATAAGGTTAAAGAAGGATTATCCATGTAATTTAGTTAAATGTTGTTATTTAGCAATGGTCTAGGCTGATTATTACTTGGTCTTGGATTAATAGAAATGGTATTAATGCTACCCCCTGCAATATGACTTACAACCTTGTTGTAGTCATGTGTAACTACATGGTAGGTTTATTGGTTATTACCATTCTAACCTTGGTTTTTTCCATTGTTATATCATTATGAGTTTTGCTACTAATTTTATTAATTTTTCTAGTTTAGTCTTTGATTTTGATACTGTTAATTTTGTTACTGCACTAGCCATTATTGTTTTGTTGCTAATTATTTTACTATTTTTAATTATTATGTTAGGGAAAGGGTTTTCTATAAATCTCAATAGTTTGATTAGAAGTGGAATCACCATTATCCAATGTTATCTCCCCATTCTCTAGCATATTCTTAATTAAATGCTTGATTTGGACACATCTTCATAGATTATACCTATTACCCTGATGATAGTCACAATTCATTTTTATGGTACCAATTAGGATAAGGAATGCCTTATGGATAATGATTTGGTATAGGTCAACTAATCAAATTACTGGTAGCAATCTTACAAAATATAGACTCAATAAGTTCTCTTAGGTCACTTAATACATGATGTGTAGGCATGGTTCTTCTAGGAAGAGGGGTTTAAAATGGTAACAACTACTATATTTATTGTGTAAGTATTGGTTGTTGTGTTTGTGGCATTGGTTAGAGAAGTTTCTAGGTAGGAGTAAGCTGAAAAGGTGGTGTAAATGATTTTTTCACAATTTTTACATGATGGGATTCATTTACTCCATTTCCCACAACATTCCTATTATGGTTGACTTGCTTTGGTCTTTCTTAGTTATTGGCCTATGTCGATTGTGATGTTGGTGATTTTGATTAGTTAAATTAAGCTTGATGACTCTTTTATTGATGAGTGATCACTCAATCAATAATCCTTAGTTGATTATTTCCTTGAAAGTATGCACACATTGTAGTTCCAAATGATAAGCTATCTCATTATGCAAATTTTTGGTAAACATAGTGACTAATTGTTTATCTGGTAAAATATGGGTCAAATGACTTACAAGGGCTCTCCATTACTGTAGATAATTTACAAAACACTCACCAAATTTTTTATTTGCTTGCATTAAATCCACTAATGAAACCTCATGCTTGAAATTATAGGAAAAGTAATACACAAACTTATCAAAAAGATCATCAAAATTTGTTACCAAATTTTTGGGCAGCTTTAAAAACCATTCTAAGGCTTGTCTAGCAAAGCTCCTTGGAAACAACAGAAGAAGGTATATGTTGTTATATACCATTGGTTGACATGCGATAGAGAATTTCGATAAAATGAGCCTTAGTGTCACCTTTCCCTTCATATTTTTTGAATTTCAGTGGTTCATATCATGGAGGAAATGGTATCTACAAATACTCCATGTTGAATAGATAGAAACACACATCATCCAATTTGAAATTTTTAGTCTATTTACTAGCTTGAATGGTAGCAATTGCATCCTTCATTTGTTGCAATTCTTGAGATAGGAACCTAGAAGGAACATTGGTTTGAGGGAGAAATTGGGTAGATGGTTAGGAGGTCATAAGTGGGACACTTTGACTAGGGTATGATAGATATACCTATTAGGGTACATTGGTTTGGTTGGGGAATGGATCAAGAATTCGCATACATGGATTGGAATGTGCTTTTAATTGCACATTTGGTGGTGAGATATTCTAGTTTGGGTTGGTGATAAAGGTTTGAATTGGAGGATTTTGTGGTTGGGATGAAGGGATATAACTATATTTTGCCTACTGTGGTTGAAAAGGGACATGTTATTGGCTAATCAAACCTCTTTGTTGAGTGGTAACTTGTGGACCAAGACCCTATCTCTAGATTTTTGGCACATTTTGAACCAATGGTTATCTAATAGGTACTTGAGAAACATGGGAACCTCCTTATTGCATGAATCCATGTGAGGAAGTGAAAGTAGGTCATAGATTTGGCATCTATTTTTAACCAATATTTACACATTGTTGACTAGTCATTATTTGGTATTAGATTGGCATATTAGTCTGTGATTGATGAGGTATGTTTGTGGTAATGTATTTGTCCTCTTTTGTGTTGATACACTGTATTGTTCCTATTGTTGTGGAATAATACTCATTACTTGTTGAGGAGGATTAGGATTCATCACATTCTATCATTGAGGCATAATATTGGCTAAAATTTGATTACCTAATCATTTAGGTTGTACACCTGAGGAAGCAATTGATTGAGGTTGGGGTGTAGAAAATATAATTCCTTGGTATGATGATCCACTCATGAGATGAACTATAGGGACATGTTGTTGGCTAGTTGTTTGTGTGTTGGTACCACTTTGATCAAGATTGGACATTGTTTACACATCGTCCACTATGTTTGGCTCATTATTCTATGTAGAGGCTGAAGACACTTATTCAATAATAGGCATGTGCATCAAGTCATCTATTAAAGAAGTTTGTATGAATGGGTCAGAACTTAGATTATCTTATCTGGTTAACTCTATTAACACTCCTATTGAAGGAACTAGGTTAATAAGAGGCTTACTCACTATGTTCATTTGATTGAAATTATGTACAAATTCAGATAGGTTTGATATGCTATTTACATTTGGTTAAAGTGATCTTCCATGATATTTTTTCCTCGATTAAATATATTAGGATCTTGATACGTTGTTTGGAATAGAGCCATAAGATTTCTAGAAGAAGCCTATTAATCATAAATGATATTATGGGGCACTCTTACTAGACTTGGTAAATTTTCATGAGGGAATTCTACTAGAAACTTGGTCCCTACTTCTATAGCTCTAACCAAAACTTCATCTTTGTTCTCTAAAAAATGTCACTCAAACAAAAATGGATCATGGGTGGAAGTCATATTAGTATAATATGACTTTTGAATAACTAGCTCATCTATTGTGGGTATTATGGCTAGGTATTGTGTGGTTTGTTCTTGGTCTTGTTTTGAATAAGGTGGTGTGTTAACCAAATATATAGCCAATGGATCTTAGATTTGTGTTCCTGATTAAGTATTATAAGAGGGATAATAATCCATCTCATAAGCATTATTATTCACATAGGGGTCTTGCACCATTTATTCCTACGTAACTACATTACTAATCCCTAGATTGTACATGAGTCCAATACGAGTGTAGGAATACATGTTGGGATCCATAGTCAATGCTTTGTGATAAAAGGTCAAAGAGTTATACAAAATCTAAAAAGAATAATTTCTAAAATATACGATGTTCCAACTTTGTCTAGATTCATCAAAAGGATCAAAAGGTTTATGCAAATATTTTTGAGGAAATAAACTAGCATGAAGTATCTAACATTTCACTATTCACACAAAGATAAGTAAGTAAATGGATCAAAAATCAAAATGCCAAACTCTAAGGTCAAAGTGTTTCAAATTAGTCTAATCTAGGAATTTAAAATTTGATAGGTCTTTTGGCCAAATGCATCATCAAAATATAGGGTCAAACAAGGCATGTGCTAGGAATCTTAGCCAAATGGCATCAAAAGCTAAACTTTGAAATAGATGAAATTTTTAATCTAATAGATTTGAAACACTTCTAACAAACACTAGGCATTTGATTCTTGGAGATGACTTGATCAACTAGGTATAAGGTATGAAACAAAAGGTGCTTTAGAGATATTTTATTTTCTCATAAATAATGGTATAAAACTTGGTTCTTTTGACAAACAAACTAGATGAAAGTGAACAATATAACTATTTTAGACAAACTATCACAAAAGTACACTTGGATGGTCTGAAAATGTAGGAATAAATTTAGAACTCTATGCAAGAATGTTTATGAAACAATATTCAAAATCTTTTGATGTAATGACACTATACTACCCAAAATTTGTGATAAAAAGGTTTGTTTCAAAAACTCTCTAAGATAAAGACATTTTTCTACAATTTTGACAACATAACACTACTTTTCTTAACTCAAAATGTTGTGGTGCATAGACTCAAAGTGCAAGTTTTTAGCACAAAATGGATTAAGTCTATCAAGTGATGATAATTATTATGTGTCTTAAATAGCCTTCAACCCAAATTGGAAATTGAACCTAAGTTCCCTCAGGTTTAGTGTAAATGGATGACCCACTTAACACACCAACCCTATGAACTTATAAAGGTGTAATTTTAAATTTAGATTATAATTAAAAGACTTCAATAGCTTTGGTAAAGGTCTATACTCAATTGGGTAGCATAATTGTGCCAAAGTGGATGATATGACTCTCAAGCTTTTGATGAACTTTTAAACAAGGAAAATTGATGATCTTATGCGGGAAACATAATGCTTCTTTGTTCAAAGGAAAATTTTTACTATGTGTTTGGTTTGGATTGTTTGTTTACATCAAGTTTTGACTCCAAATAAGACTTTAATCTAGGACAAGACTAACTAATTAAACACTCTTAGATCCTAAACTAATAAGGTTGATTGGCATTATTAGAATCTATCAATATACGTCATTTGAGAGGATTTTAAGTGTTCATCCAAAAGCAAATTCACATTATATAGTAGGGTTTTTACATCCTCCCTTCTCTCAAATGACTATACTATGACATAGACCTTGAGGTGCACCTTGCACCAATAATACTTCCACGGCAAGTGGGGATTTGTGTAAGATCTAACAAGTTTTTGAATGATCTAGGGGAATCAATTATACAATGACTTTCATGCCAAATAATGCAAAAGAAAAACATGGATTTTGGGTCTGTATCACTTGGCTTATTGCAAAAAGGTCTAGTCCTTTTTGCAACCACTACATCCTATTGTTCACTCAGTGTAGTGCAATGTCCAAAGTGCCACTATGTTCTATGTGCAACTCCAATGAGGAACCAAATGAAGTTAATGCTAAGAGGTAAAACCTTGGGTCAAAGTTTCCCTAAAGAACTCATAGGAGGTGATGAAGTCCCCCTTCTTAAGCCAAGTTTATATAAAAAGAAATAAATCATGAAATAAAAAGACTTTAGGGTCATTGTCAAGGTCACCCAAACTTTGACAAGTTTTTAGGGAGTGCTTTACATGACTTTCTCTCTAAGCCTTGGACTAGGCTATTTACAATAGGAAAGGTGCTTTTGATTCCACTGGTTCCCTAAAGGGGATAAATGGAAGAACATGCATGCAACATCCCTCTTTTTTCCAAACAAAATCTAATTAAACAACTATTACAAATAAAAATTGACAAGTGTATTTAATTTTAGTCCCAAATGAAATATTCGGTGGTGTTCATTTGACCCCTTGGTCTTAAGATTATGAACTTTGAAAAACATTCACCTAAGCATCTAAGTTTTTCATTAAACACCAAAAATAAATTTCTTGATTGATTTTTAAACATGAAAAAGGTGATTTAAAACATGTTTTTAGTAAATTTCAAGCTTGGTCTTGTAGAAATTTTCTTAGCATGTTCTTTAGCTTTGAAGCTCTTTTTGGTTTGAAACGATAAACTTTAGAAAAAGAGTTCTCAAGTCTATGTTTTAAGAAAAATGCAGTGATCGATGCCAATTTATATAACCTATGATGGTTACATTTTCTAACTAATGTCAGTTATCCAATTAACATTTGTTATACCAATGTGACCGATAACAAGTATACAACTAATGTCAGTTTTGCTAATCGATGTCAGTTAAGCTATACAATCAATGTCAGTCTTACTAGTCGATGTTGGTTATTGTGTAAAATTATGGCAAATGAAAATGGAAAAATTAAGTGAGATGCATCTTACAAGATTTTTAAGGGTCCACATGAATATTTTAAAGTTTCAAAATGATCTTCTTTAGGTGTGAGATGTGTCTAGTCCCACTAGACATACCATATGTAGATCTAGGAATTTGACTCAAGAGAGGATAGTTAGTATGGTGTTAGTTCCAAAATGAAAACAAAATGAAAGAAACACACTAATATCATAACATCTCTAGGCCTAGACACTAGGGAGAGCTTAGTTAACAAATACAAATGACAAACACAACTAAAAAGTAAGGAATAAAACACAAGAATTCCTTCACCTTCCTTAGATGCTCTAAATGCCTTTGCAGTAGTGTTTTGCTCAGTTTTTTGCTTATGAAGTCCTTGGCAATGGAAGTTTGGCTACCTCCATCTCTCTTTGGAACCTTTGGATTATGGCTTATCTTGGCTTGGAATCAATTTAGCATGGTAACACTAGTTACAATGGCTCCTTGAAGATATTTGTGCATTATAACTTTGCACCAAAATAGATTAGAAATGATGTTTATGGCCTCTCTATTTATAGATTTTTGCAAATGTCTAGAATCAACCTAAACCGTCCATCTTGAGATTGAGATGTGTGGTTGAGGATTAATTTAATGTTTGGAATTAAGTTTATAATTATCTTCATCATGACATTAGAATAAGGGGAATTTAAGAGGCATGGAAGACATCATAGAAGGAATTTATGAGGTATGGGAGGCATGAATCTTGATATTTATGGCATTTATGGCCTAAGGATGCCTTCCCAAGAAATGAGGTCACCTGATGATGCAAATATTCAATATTCATTTCCAAAAATAAGTATTCAACAAGTTTCCATGGAATTTTTGATTATGCCTTAATTTGGTTTAATTATCTCTTAAGCATGATTAAGCACTTTGTGTAAAAATTACCCAAATTGATCAACATACCTTGTTATTGGTCCAAAATTTGACTGGATTGGAATTGAAAGGTCATGTCAAATGCATTGGAACTGTATTCCCAGTTAGGGTGTTACCAAAATAAAATAACAAAGGCACATGTCTCATGCAAGAGATTTGATAGGAAAGAGCAATCTAGAGCACCCAGGTGCAAAATTAACATTTTGATTCAAAGTGATCTAATCAAAGTTAATTGGCCCATAAGTTTCATTACCCCATTTAGGGATACCCTGGCCAAAATTAACGCTTAAATATGCCAATTTCACATCATTTAGAATGTTTTAGTGTTTTTAGGCCAAATTGTGCATTTTGGGTGGAAATTTGGTCAAAAGCCTAGTTGGAGGTCATTGGTGGCCAGATTTAGGTGTCTATAGTCACATATCCTATTTTTTGGTTTTTATAAATCTCATAACCATGATGAAAAAAATTATGAATCTCTACAAGAACTAAAATAAGACATCACTTAAATTTTTTTACAACTACTACATAGTAGTATTCGATTTCAAAACCAAATGTTCTATCTCTAAATGTTGAGATCAAAACATAAGGTAGATGGGGTCCCTCATTAACATAGCCTATCCCTGGATGGAATCATCAATATCCTTATTTTAAAACATGATGGATGCCTCAATCTACTCAATACCAACTAGGGTGGACCCATTATTCTCCTTAATATCAACTAAGATGGACACCTCCCTCTCTGTAGTTCCAACAAGTACATAACCATGCATCTCCTCCTTAGTATCAACCAAATTGGGCATATCCTTCTCTATAGAATTAATACAAAGGATATTATAGTCAACAATAAGGATGGGGATCCCCTTAAAGATAAGGAGGATATCAGGATGGTAATATAAAATGAAGATAAGGGAATATAAAACCAAGTTATCTTATTACTTGTTACTTGTGTGGAGAAATAAATCACATCACACAAAATTATCCATACAATTTGTAGTAGGATATTTTTTTCACATATTATGGGATCACATGACAACACAATACTGAGGATTTCCCTATTCTTGAGAAGTAGAGGAAGGAGAAGATAATGTGAAATGTGAACATGGTACATTATCATCCTAAAAACCAATATTTTGAATACTTTATTACTAGAAATAAACACAAGGAACAAATTATTCCAACTTTAGGGATGCCTAAAAAATAGATCAAAAAAGTGCGAGTGGAAAAGTATCTAAAGCATGTGATAGAGAAGGTTATGATGAATGAAACAACCCAACTATTGTAGTCAATCCAGAATGAGAATGACACTAAAGGAGATCCTACAACAATAGATGTTCAGATGTAAGGATTGATGTGATATGATGAAGTATTAAAACTTTGATAGACTTGATAAATATAATAAGTATTATGTGAAATGAGGATATCTCCCAAAACATTAAAAATATATTACACAATTTTTTGGATTGCACACTAAGAGGACAACATAGAAAAAATAAAGTGGTTTGGTATATTAAGACTAAGAAGCCATGGGTTGTGGAAGCTAAAATGGAATTGAGCTTGTTGGATATGAATTTCACAATATTATTTTTTATTTTTTTAGTAATATACATCTAATTCAGAAATCCACTTGGGAAGATTTTAGGTATAGCCCTATTAGTTTTAATTTGGTAGACTATGGTAAAGTTGAACCTATTGGGAGACTTGAAGATGTAGACATAAATTTGGATAGTTTAAGTTTGAATATATACTTTGAAGTGATTTATATGAAGATAAATAAGACTCATTATCCTTCTCTAAATTGAAAAAAATGGGCATATGAATGTCGCATGATCATCAACATAGTGGATAACCAATTAGAGACACCTAAGGAGGATATTGTTATTGTCATACCCTTAAATAAATATAAGATCAATCCATATATGGTTCCAAAGGAATCATATTTATACATGGATTATAATTGTTTCAACGTCATTACAAAGCCAAAATTATAAGATCTATAAAGTACAAATTTTACTTACTTTTTCATAGCTTGTATAAAAGAAACCAGAGTTATACAAGAAAGAATAATATTGGGAATGATAAATATCGATGATTAGGAATTTTTCATAGTTCCAAATGGAAGAATGTAAGGCCCCTTTTATTAATTTTTCTACAAGGTCAAAGATCAATCACATATATTAGTTAGATTCTATTGATAGAGATTATATTGAGCCTATTAAGGAAGCCAATATACAATGGGAAATAGTTTCCTTTGTTAGAGTGATTTATATTCTGAAATTATATATTAGGTGCATGGAGATCATGCAGTAATGCCCATGCAAATGGTGTTTTTTATAGAAATAAAATTTCCCCAATATTTTTTCACACAAGATATAGCACAGTTCCTTCAAAGGATGGAAAATCATGTCCTAGGTATAAACATCTGAATTAGTGCACTAAATTATACATTGAAAGGAGTTGGAAGAAGTTAAGAGGGATATTCATATATCCAAAAAAAATCATTGGGAATAAGTGTGTGAGATGTTTTTGGCTAGATTTCAAGTCATAACTTCTATCTAAAAAAAGTGGCCATTCTTATAAGTGGTCCAATGTCTAGAAATACATGTTCATAAATGCATCAAAGAATGGACATAATACCAAATTGATCCAAAGTATTGGGTGAATTTTTTTCAATTTAGATTTGCTCCTCTACCCAAGGATTGGTACATGCATCTAAAATGTAGATGCGAGACAAACATGTCCAAAAAATTAGTATAACTTTATTCAAACATTTATATTTGAAGATGACAATATGATGGTTTATAAGGATATATAGAAATTGATTTTTTTTTTACATCATGGGAAAGAAGAAGATATAATTGTTGCATAAAAAGAATAATTTAAATTTGATACATGCATAAGTCTTCACACAACTATAAAGGTGTATGTGTTAATAAGGAAAAAGAGGAATTTTTAAAACCTAGTAATATAATCTAAAACAATGTATATGACTATAATTGTAGTCAAAAAGAGGAAGATTAAGATTTAAAAGTGTTTTTCAAACCTAAAAGGGACATAGTCATACGTGATATGAAGAACACAAATAATATAGAAGAGGAACAACTGTGAAATCTCAATATCTTGGACCAATAAGATCAAATAAAATTAATAGATTCCATTTAGGTGGAACTATTGGGCCCCTAAACCATTATAGAGTATTTGTGCCAACATGACATCCACCTCAGCATGAAGGGATATTTTTGAAAAGAGGTTAGACTAAGGGTTTATGTAGCTAGCGAGAGATTGCAGCACAAATCTTCCACTAACTAGCAGGCAACTAATCATCTCCCACATTTTTAGGGCATCAATGGAGATTTATAGGAATGTGGAAAGTACATCATAGGTATCAAAGAGTCATAGAGTTAGAGGTTATGATGACATTATTCTAGCTCAACACTTAACATGAAATTTTTTCCCTAGAAAAGATACTCTTAAAGGCTTATATAAGGAGCTCTAGCGAGAGGAAGGAGAGAGAAGAATTGCAACAAAGCTCTGGTGAAATGATTTTAAAGCCTTACTATATAAACATTGTTATGGTGGCCATTAGAGCTTAGAAATAGCACGAAGGCCACTCTTGCTCCAATTATAGGTGCCCAAGCTTATTTATGATGCTCTAGGTTATTAAGTATTATGATATGAATACATAATCTTTTATGGAATTTTAATAGTAACAAATGATGTCACATTAAATGTACTATGTGTTAGGTTTTATATATATTATAGTATTGCTAATGAGATGCGTATGTTTGTAATGTCACAATTTTGGTTAGTTAAGTAAATTGGTGCTCATACATATTACTAGTTTTTCTAATTTAATGGAATCCCTGTAATTCTCATGACATCATCATCATCATATTTTATAAAGGATGAGCATATATCTACTCTATAAACCCAATCCCTATTTAAATTACAATAATTTAATATGAGTAAAAGTAGTCTTATGGCCCTTTAAGTGCCTATAGGACCTCAGGCTTAATCTAAGAAAGGCTTATACCTAAGTATCAACCTTAAGTTAAGTTTTCATTGAATTATTCAAGTCCCCTTAGTGAAGCTCCATACCATGGCACAACTATCTCAATATGGGCCCTGGTTCCTTCTTAGCTATAATTTGGGTGAGTGCATAAGGGTTTTGCATTATGTGGATTAATTCCAGCATAACCAATTATTTAAATTTTTAGTGTAACGGGAGTATCCCATGCTTGTACCTAGTTGTAATAAACCAAGACCCTAGAATTTACACAATATTTTGGTTCCATTTCTAGGACCCTATTGATTTTTTTTGATGCAATAGTGTGATATAATGATGTACCAAATTTCTCTTGAAAACATTGGGAGATGGCTACAAAAAATGGAAGATATTTTTGTACAAAAGCATCCAACCTAAAAATGAAAAAATCCAAGGAAATAGGTTTAGGAAAACCTATATGATGCTTTGTACAATGTCTTTTTTTATGAGTTACCTAAGCATGTGTATAAGTGGTCAACTGCATATTTAACCCATAAAAGAAGAAGCTATGGATGGTAATATGAGTGGATGAAGGAGTACCTAAAGAGGCTTGGGACCTTATATGTTACTTGGACTAGAGCAGTGGATAAATGGTAGCAAGGAGCTCTGAGTAGCTATGTACTTGAGTTTTCTATATCAACTTATTCATGCCCTGAAAAAGTAGAGTACCAATTTTTATGAGGCATGTTCATGAAAGATTTTGGCACAGAGCTCAAGAAGCTAATGGTTGATTATGGTTTTGAAAATTTAGGGATGAAAGGATAAAATCCTTTCATGTACGAGTTTTTAAAAGGGGATAAGGGGATGTGTAGGTGAGGCATAATGGAAGGTGATGAGAAAATTGACACCTAAGAGCTTAGAATACATGCTTATAATAAGATATGGTACTGACTGATGGAGGATCTAGAACCTAGAATTGTTAAGAGGACCTATAGCGAATGGGAAGAACATGGGGAAGGATTTATTGGAGGATAAAAATAGAGAGATGAGAGATATAATGAAGTAATGGATTGATCTCAACACTTGATAGGTGTAAAATTCACTGAGTTCCTATAAAATTTTGTGACTACAGATATGTTTGACATGCCTACCCCATTTAAACCTGTAGCACAAAATCATGTACTAGATCACCCACTTGAATATAGAATGGAAGTGGTTGTTGAACTTGATAATGCATCAAATCTTATATTTTTTACAGGAGTAAATTCTAACTTTATTATTGAATAAATTATTCTAGATGAGGAAATGAGTGCAACTACCTCTAGACTAGTAAGCACTAGCTCACCATAATAGAACTTGAATGCAAATATACCAACTCTGATGATATCAACAATGCAAGGTGGGAAATAACCCATAATAAGTGGTTCAGTGCCACAAATAAGTAACACAACACTAATGACATTAACTGTGGTAATAAGAAAGATTTGACTAATGTCTACTTCTAGGGCTAGAGGCATTAGAGGACCACCACTAGGATAAGTGCTAGGGGGATAAGTGCCTCAAGTATTAGCTTTCCCCACAACAAATCTACTATGAAATGGCTATGCATCTATTAGAGTATCAAAAGATGGAAAATGTTTTAGAACACATGCTAAAATGTGAAATCAAATGGTGTGCATGAGGCATAAACTAGTTGAATCATAAGGATACTGAGTTTATAACCACTTTACTTGATTATGCCCACACTTGGTATAGAAAATTTGATCCCAACTAGGACATGATTGAATATGATACCCTAAAGGATGTATTCCTAAAGGAATTTGACATCCTAGAGTTTTAACAATAGAGCATCACCATGCTAAAATAAATTACCTAAGGACTCTCAGAGAGTGTGCACTTAGATGATGCTCTCAAAGCTCTCTTATCAAAGCTCCCATATGATATTCACCCTCCCCAACATTAATAGTGGTTCATTGGGGGGTTGCTCATTCCATTCCAAAGAGAACTTTCCATGAAGACTTTTTAGACCCTTGAGAAGTGATTGAAGCTATACTTAGAGATAAAGTAGTTAGAAGTGTAGACACCAAGATCAACCCATTTATGGAGGTGTAGATTGCATCTATGACCTCTCGAATATAAAATCTTAATGTCAAATCTACACATGACACTCAAAGTGGACTATGGTGTACTGACTATGAAGTAAAAATTCATAATAGAACTAAATTTCCATAGAAGAATGTGTGTACCCTACTTCTAAACTATGAAGTCCATCAAGAAGTACATGATGTTCAAAAATATATGTTATTTCAATGTGCCAGCTAAATCAACAAACCATTTATTATCATTTATATGATGCTTGCACCCATACCACTATCGATTATCAGGCGATTGATAAAATGTTCAAAAATATGGAGAGGGGTACATCATAAGCTAGAACAGCAAACATAGGACAATAAAACCAAGGGAATGATGGTTATGACCAATAGATTATAAGCTTTAGGATACAGTGAGGCACTAGAGATTGAGGTAGAGGATATGATGGTAGAAGGTTTCCATCATGCTCATGTTATAAGTGTGGCTCAATAGAGCATTATCAATGTGAATACCCTTCACATCCCATATGTGGGTTTTATTAAGGGCCCCATAAGGTCAAAGAATTCCTTGACCTTTACAAAAAGTTGACCCAAGGTAAGCCTAGCATATATAAGGGTGCAAGAATGATCAGACATGAGCAAAAGATGGAAAAATGGACCTCAAAGGTGCAACCAAAACATAGAGGCATTCAAGTTGTAGGCCACTACTCATAGTGGATTTACCACTTAGCTACTAGTTATGCCAGTACCTGAGTTATGCCTTGAGTATTGGGATAAGGGTTAAAATAAATGCATAATGTGCTTTGAATAAAAATCTACATCATACCTAGACCCAGCATGATAGAAAGACATATTACATCAAGTTATGAGTATAATCCAAAACCTATAAGGGGATATCTAATTAGCACAAGACCTAAAATCATAGGATGCCACCTCTTGTAAGAAGAATAATAGCCAAGAATCTAAAGTACAAGAATTAATTGAGATTTTGTGCCTCCTATAAACAAAAGGAATGTTTCCCCTATTGAAAAACTTTCTCATGAAACATGTAGGTCAAAATCAAGTTGAGGTTGTTGTGTCACATATGGAGAGGGTGTGAGAAGTTTGACATACTCATAATGCTAAATATGAACAAGAATTATCAGTGGATGCCACTATTTATGGATGGTATGTCTATGAGGTTCTTGTAGACATAGGCATTGAGGTCAACATCTTGACAAAGTTTGCTTGGGAGAAAATGGGTAAACCAGCCTTGAGACCCTCCCCTCATGTATTCTTCATGGCCAATAAGACCCTATTATAACCTATTAGAATTTTATATAGCATCATTTTAGATATCATGGGCATTGAATCCTAGTCTTACTTTGACGTGATATAGTTATTTGAGTAGGACAACTACTTAATAATTTTGGAAAGGTCATGGTGTTATACAAACAATGTAGATATGCACTACAAAATGCACTACTCAAACTTTGAAAATGGAAAGGAGAGGGTAGTTATACCTCTTTAAAATGACCAAGGACCCCCTATGTCAAGATCATGGACATTGACGATGAAATAAACCATATATATAACATCACAATGCGAGGTACTAAGACTCTAAAACCAAATGACCAAGGAATCCTCTCTTGGGAAGATGGATAATTAGCCTTAAACACCATAGATGTTGCTTGAAACTGATGGGTCAAGGAAGCATATGAGACCACTAGTTGATGGTGCTGCTTAGTATAAGAAAAGGCACCAAAACTAGTAAAGATAGGCTAGATACAAATTGATCACACTCCTAAAAGATGGGTCCCTTACACTAAGAAAAGAGGGAAAAGAGTGTTTCACCTTAGTAATGGCAAACTTGTTGTGCTCCCAAGATATGAAGGAAGTAATCTTGTGGAGGATTATGTTTATGACATTGAGTCATGCATCCTAAAGGAGGTGGATATAATGGGTGCACTAACATCCACATTGAAAATCACTACCACTCATTGGTGGGAAACACATGATCCTAACTTGCCAACTTAGTAAGATGTAAAGTCAACTATTTATACCAGGTTTTAAAAAAGCAATGAGGACCTACACATTTTAGCCTACTCTAGTGAATTTGACCCCATTTCACATTTATGTATTTACGAAGAAACATGGAATTTTTATGGTAAAAACACACCAAAAAATCTATGGGTGCATGCCTTCTACATAAACTTAAATACTTGGGTTTGGGCATGGTATGTAGTCAATGAGATACAATGCAAAATAGTAGACTAGGATGCCCTTAAGGAATGGTTTATTCATACCTTCTCCTTTTTCTTGAAAAATATTGAATTGATTGAGCCATTACAAGTAGTTCAAAGGTCAGTGTTTGAGAACAATACTATATTAGAAGAATGCTTAAAGGACATGTTCAGTAAAAAGGGTTATCACTCCCAGCCTTCTTTGAAGAACAAATTTTGAACATTGACTCTAACAATGAAGATTATGACACAAAGAAGGTGTACAACTAGAATACTATGATAGGGAAAAAGAAGTTAGTGTGACAAGTTGAGGATAGATCCATTGAAGAAGACCCTATCCATATTTAGGTATAAACAACTGGGGGTAGCAAAAAAATGAATGATTCACACTAGGATAAGCATGAAACATATTGGGAATTTTTAAATACTATTAAGGTAAATATTAGTTTAGAGGGGGAACCCAAAATTACCAATCTGAGAAAGACTAGTTTGACATAGAACTAACACATCTTGTTGATCTCTTGAAGGAATTCCAAGATCAGTTCCTTTGAAAATATAAATATATGAAAGGTTCACACCCATCCCTAAGGAATATGAACACCAAACTAGTCAACAACATGAGACTTGCTAAGAATTGGCCTTACAAAATGAACCCAAATCTTCATGCCAAGGTCAAGATTGAGATCAATGGCATGCTAGCTATAGGAGTTATCTACCCTATGCAAGAATATGAATTAGGTTATCCCCATGGTCATCAACATAAAAAAGGATGGGTGCATTCAAATTTATGTTGACTATAGACTTTTGAATGCTGCCTACATGACTAATCCCTTCTGAACTCCATTCATAAATGAAGTATTGGATGGTGTCATATGTTTTGAGATATACACATTTACTGATGACTTTTCAGGATATCATCAAGTCCAAATTGAGGGGGAGGATAAGACTAAAACCACCTTTGAAACTAAATGGGGTTGTTTTCATATAACATGATGCCCTTTGGGCTAAAGAATGCACCAACCATTTTCTCTCATGTGTTGATCACCACATTCAAATAATTCATTCATAAGTTCCTCCAAGTATACTTAAATTATTAGATAGTGTATGGGTTGGTGATGGATCACTATGATAATTTATGCCTAATGTTTTACAGGTGCAAATAATTAAACAATTCTTTGAATCTCACGAAGTGTGTTTTCACAACACCATTTGTCACATTTCTTAGGCACATCATCTACAAGGATATTTTCTTATTGATCTAGCCAAGATTATAATAATCCTTCATCTTCAAATACCATCAACATAAAAATATGTTTTTGCCTTTCTTGGGCATTATGGGTATTATAGGAAGTTCATAAGATATTATGCCAAGATTGCAACCTCATTAAAAGAACTCTTATATAAATATGGCCCATTTTATTGGGGTACAACATAGGAAGATGATTTCGAGACCCTAAAGCTAAAGTTGGAAAGTGTGTTGATACTATAATTTACTAGCAGGGCAAATCCATTTCATATCCATATTGATGCCTCTGGTACTGCAATTGGTTCCATTCTCATATAACCAGGTGAATGGAAAATGGATCATCCTATTTATTTCACAGGTAGGAAACTAAGGTAGAACAAAATTACACAACTAAGTGTGAAGCACTTGCCATGGTCTATGCCTTGTATAAGTTTCAACAATATCTACTAGTAACCCCCTTTATCTTCTTTACTAATCATGAGGCACTTAAGTACCTAGTGAACAAGCCCATTTTGCACATGCACATCTATTAATAGATTATTTTGTTTCAAGAATTCCATTTTTTTGTTGTAGTGAAGCTTGAAAAACAAAAATCATTAGTTCTACATCAACTTTATTGATGTGACAATGCTAATTGAAAATGATATGCCTGCTGTGTAACTTTATAGAATCTAACATGTCCCAAAAAACTTGGTAGAGATTTATGCA
Organism: Torreya grandis; assembly: GCA_037957365.1. Lineage (NCBI taxonomy): Eukaryota > Viridiplantae > Streptophyta > Pinopsida > Cupressales > Taxaceae > Torreya > Torreya grandis. The sequence continues at coordinate 2,773,032 of JARHVA010000944.1, forward strand.
ATTATGTCCTCTAGATCTATGCCTCATCCCATGACAACTAAAATGAAGAAGCAAATCATAGTACATGTTGCACCCTTTAAACTCATTAGAGGGGAATTGTATAAGTTGAGTCTCAATGAAATAATGCACCTATATGTCCTAGGGCACAAATGGGACTTAGTATTATAAGAGGTGCATGAGTGGATTGTTAGAGGCCATTATGTTGGAGACACCATGGTGTGAAAAGTGCTATAATTAAGCTTGTGGTGGTCAAATACTTTTCATGATGCCAAATAATATGCCAAAGTATGTGGTGTCTATCAGTGCACTAAAAGACCAAACCATCAGGGTGAGATGCCACTCATCCCAATCCTTGCCCAAACATCCTTTGAAAAATGGGCCATTTATTATGTTGGGCCTATTACTCTTAATGCATGATGAAAAGGGCAAGGTACATTTTAGATGCCACATATTTGTTCAACAAGTGGGCCAAATCAATGTTAACCAAAGACTGTACAGTCACCACAATAGTAAGATTCATCTAAGAAAATATTATAAATAAGTATGGATGCCCACTTAGCTTGACTAGTGATGATGGAATGCATTTTATTAACAAAATAGTTTAGATCCTACTATCCAAATATATGGTAGAACACCATAAAATGACACCCTAACACCCCAAAAGAATGGCACTATATAATAATTAAATAAAATATTAGGGACATGCCTCATAAAAATATGTGATGTTGGTCATGAAGACTAGGATGACCAGGTGTCATCAATATTATGGACCTATCATACAATGTACAAGTACCTGATTAAGGATACACCATTTCAACTAGTGTTTATCATAGAGGCCATTTTACTTATGAATTTCTTAGTGCCCTCATTTTTCATCACATGTATTAGTTTCTTGGATGACCAATATTCCTTAAGCACATTCTTGGAAGATTTGGAGAGGCTAGATGAGACACATGCCCAAGCACAATGGAGCAAATAGATAGAGAAGGCCTACCAAAAGATATGGCATGATAAGAAAATCAATCATAAAGTTTTTACATAAGGTACACTAATATTATTATATTATTCAAAGTACCTCATGCATCTAAGTAAGTTATATATCATGTGGATTGGACCTTATATCATCCACATCATAATGGAGACTGGCGCATTCAAGTTGTGCACATTGATTGGTGAAATGTTTTGTGGGCATTTCAATGGCACTAGATTGAAAGTATACCATCAATAGGATGGTTATTACATTATTTGATGATGGATTTATATTTAAAATCTAATCACTTTACCTTGTGACTATAACAAAATTAGGGCAAGCCAAATCTTTTTCTTATGTTATTTGAATAAGTTTGGTGCTTTTAGGTCTGCAGTTAAACTTTTATAGCACTTACACTCACATAAATCCAATTAGGTGAGTTAATCTTGGTCATTTTTTAAGAAATTGAGGCTATACACATAAGTTTTTGGGCATAAGTGAAATCTACCAGCCCAAGAAAACTGTAAGTATGAATTGATGAAGGAAGGTGCACAACGTGTTCATGAAAAATAAACTAAAAAGAGGTAGTGAGAAACTAGAGGACCAGTACAAGGATTTGTATGGGGTAAGGGAGGATGAAGAAAGAGATAGTAAAGTGTAGATAAATCAACCAAGAAAGAGAAGAGCACTCAAAAATAAGCATAACACCAAGAAGAGATGGAACCTAGGAGGTTGAATCACACACATGTGAAGTATTTCACCAAGGTAACCATAAGAATGGAAAAGGTCATGATAAGTTGAACACAACACAAGATAATTATTATTATGATAGTTGGCATGCACCCAATACTCAATAGTAATTGACTATTTGAATCACCAATCACTTCATCAAAAAAACTGTTAGCAAATTTAATGCTATAATAGTGGAAGAACAAAGATCCACATTAAATGAGTAGTTGGCAGTGGATTTGTCTAGATTTTGTGGGTTTGAGAAGATTTTAAGAATCTAAATGACACCAACCATCAATGGGGCATATCATATTAGCATATAAAAGATAAAATGGTAGAGGTAAGAAGGTTATTATCATTTTCAAAAGTTTAGAATAGAGCAAGGTGCTGAAGCCACCAAGAGAGAAAATGATACCAGAGAGAACAAGTTTCCCACATCCCCACCAAGTGATAATGCAAGAGCATGAAGAAGATTATGTTTCTCCCTAAATAGAAGAGGAAAGTTGAAAGAGAAATAAGAAAGAAGAAACTTTGGTATAATAACTAGGATGTTATTAACAAGGAAGCTCAATAGTTGAACATACAGTCACATTTCCCATGATTGTAAAGCATGCTAGACATAATAGAGCAATGAGATGAAGCCACTAAGTGAGAAAATGATACCAGAGAGAAAAATTTCCCCACATCCCCACCAAGCGATAATGTAAGAGCATGAAGAATATTATGTTTCTCCCAAAATAGAAAAGGATGGAAGTTGAAAGAGAAATAGGAAAGAAGAGACTTTGGTGGAATAACTAGGATGTTATTAACAAGGCAAGAAGCTCAATAGTTGAATATACAGTCACATTTCCCATGATTTTAAATCATGCTAGACATAATTTTATGATTTGGAAGATTAAACTAACCATGTTTCAACAATATCAAATTAAATATGGGAAATAAATGGCTAAGCACAATTCTTCCATAAGCACAAAGAGAAGCGAAGAAAGTATGGGTAGTAAGGGAAGTAGTCACCATAAAATTTGAGGCACATATGGTGGAGGGGTGAGTGTTACAGAAATTAACCCAAGCGTAAGTGCCAAACTCACTTATATAGATATGGAATACCCACCAAAGGTCATGGTGGGGGAGAAGTGGGTATCCTTCAAGATTAAAGACTATAACAATAGGATAGGGAATAACATGTAGGAATTGAACAAGGACTAGATGATAGATACAAGCAAGAATATCAAGGAAATTTCTATGATCTTTGATGTCTCTATCAGAGACAAATTTCAAACCATAAGTACTAAATAACTATTTGAACTACCAAGCTTCAGCAAGCCAAAAGACTTGGTACATTTCCTCCTTTCATAGGTGCATGACGGTCAGTTCTAATTTATTGGATGGTGCATGAGGATTTATACAAGCCTCATTAGAATATTAATAGGGATATGTAGTACATGATAAGCCATACAAGAGATGATATAGGATTATTTGGAGGTATAAAGGGTCACAACGCTCTAGGCTACTATAAGTCAAGATTTACTTTCCCTATCAAGGACATCCAAGACCCAAGCACAAGGGTAGTAATTCACCTTATAAGTGCCAAAATTTGCCCTGATGGATAATGGTTTGACATAAATAAAACATTAATGTTCATTTCCTACTACATGGCATAAAGAGTAAGGTTTAACATCTCTAAGTTCATATCAGAGGAGATACTAAAGAATGTGAAAGAATGCCATCAGGCATGCAATACCTTCTAGTGGGGATACATGTTGATCCTTATAGTGAAGGAAATAGGTGTAATAAATTGTGATGATGACAATCTATGGTTATTTTTTCCAATCCATGAGTTCCTAATGATGAAGTAACAAGACTTAATCTACCCCCCAAATTCTCATATAAATATAAGAATAAAGTACAAGGATGATTTGAAAGGTACGTAGAGGACTTTGGGAAGGAGTGGTGCATCCCACAAGAACTCCCTTAATAACTAATGGGAATGACAACCTTTACCATGATATAAAACTTCTATGTGGTTCACCTATCACTCACAAATGGAAATATGCCAGGGTGGCTTTGATTGCCTTACACGTTCTCAACCAAATACTTCATGGTGGTGCTAAGGAGAATCCTCAACATGTAATAAATTAAGATCAAGGCCATAGATCATGACATAAGAATGATGAGGTGCCAATTTATGCACCCCAGAGCCAAGGCTACTAGGAATGAGGAGGATGATAGTGACAAGCCTGATATCCATCATCTCTTAAGGGTAGTAATAAATGGATGGATTTTTAACCTTTGTTATGAGGTGAAGCCATGTAAAAGGGGTAGAGATATTGGCAAGGATGATGATCACCCTCTCCTAATCAATGATGAAGGGAAGGATGCACTAAAGATGTAAGCAAAGTCACTCCAAAGGAAGAAGGGTGAAAAATTAGAAGAGATCAGAGAGCACATTTAGTTGAAAATAGCTTCTAAAGAATAATTTGTGCCACCTACTCTGAAGAACCACATTACATTCACATAAGATGGTACATCTTCCAATAAACATACACAAAAAAAGACTAAGGAACCCACAACATTCCCTAAAAAAACCCTTACAAATATGGAAATAGAAGTGACCCTCATGTCCATATAGAGGAGGAGACTAAAGAAGATATAAAAAGGACCTATATCATACAAATAGGGGAAGGTAAAGAGAAGCTTACTACCAAAATTATGCAGGAGGCCCTATAAAGTGATGTGATTAATGTGCTACAAGTGACATAGGAAATGGAAAACCTCACATCCAACACCACCTCATTAATAATCCCACCTTTAAAACTAACATCAATACCCAGGGATAAGGCCTCCCTAGTGGCCCCTCAAACTATCAAGGAGAAAAGAGTGGCCTAGAGGAAGATGGGACTAAATGATGAAGATATCAACTGGGATTTGGTGCTTGAAGAGAAGTGGAAACTTATCTAAGAACAAAAGAAGGCTAATTTGGAGAAAATGGTCCCAAAGGTTACCTCAATCATAGGACTAGTAGTATAAGTGGTTAAATAAACACCAAGTGACCCCACTAGATAAACAAAAGGAGATGAATAAGAGGTATATCCAAATAGTGAAGGGATGTCTAAATAGAGAGAAGGAGATATTAGTGCCTTAGAACAATAAATAGAGATAACTAAGGAGCACTAGTATTAACAAGGTGACAATGGTGTTGAAGGGATAATTCTAGAGGTAAGTTTCAAAAATCCCTAAGATAAAGAATAAGACAAGGGGGAGAAGTTCAATGAAGTAACCCTCAAGGACCAAATAAGTGAATCTTTAGAGGAGCACATTGAAGAGAGTAGTGGCACTAGTGAAGAGGAAGAAGTACATAAAGAGAAGGTTATCATTGAAAAGGTTGATAGAGAGCTTAACATAAGGGAGACAACATAAAATAATTGGGGGACTAAGATATATACATATATTAAATTATGCCTCCTAGGCCACCACAATAAGGATGTGCAAGAAGCTCTCATTTATGCCAGACCATTATATGGATGAGCCCAAATTTGAGGTGCTTAGAGAGGCTATTTTGAGCTTAAAAGATATTGAGGAAGGTCATGAATCCCTTCTTGTTGACCCACACACCATGAACCTAGTCCAATATAGGAATACACTAATAAGAATGACCATAGAAGTAATGCACCATAACATCATTAATGAAAACAAGGAGAGGAAATATAAAAGGCTCCTCAAGGAAGCCATTGAGTAGGCATAGGCCAATATGTTCAAGTTACAGTAGCTTTGTGATTGTGTGGAGGTGGCCTAACCCTCCCTTCTGGTTGGCATCAACACTTTAGACCTTTCAGAGGTCCATAAGATTTGTATATTGGTGGATCTAATGCTTCTAAGACTATAGCCCAAGCTGATATAAGAATAAGAAGAGGAAGACCCTAGCAAAATACTAAAGAAGGAACTTTCAGACAAACTCTAAGAGGTAGAATATCTCTTTATAAAGTTAAAGGAGGGTGCATAAATAGTAGATGACATTTTTTATACTTCTCCAGCCAATACTTAGTAATAGATGCATGCCTAAATAAAGTGAAGGGTGAGAAGGTGAAGTTAATGGCTCAAGTATACTCCAAAAGCAAGGTAGAATGGTCATAAATCATGGGCAGTGTGAACACTCTAAGTAATCAGATCAAGGACCAAGAGTGGACCTTAGAATAACTCTTTCATACTCTATAGTATAAGGCCTATGATCAAGGGGAGATATTATATAGAAGTATGGAAAAGGTGAAATCCAATGTAGACGACTTATATAAGGAGATAAATAAGATAGATACACTTGTGCTCACTGCTACATCATCCAAAATTGATAGTGTTGTAGAAATTAAGATAGTTATAAAGGGCTTTGAGGACTTCAATGCCAAACTCTAGGAGAATGTGCTTGAGTTATATACTCCCAAGAGTTTGATGGATTAGTCTAAGGTTAGATCAGAGATTTTTTATGAGGTAATGTTGGGCCCCTAAAATTTTATAGAGTATTTACACCAACGTGACATCTACCTTGGCATGAGGGGATATTTTTGGCAAGAGGTTAGCCTAAGGGTTTTTGTAGCCAGATGGAGGTTAAAACACAAATATTGAACAATTTGGTAGGAGGTTAACCATCTCTCATATTTTTAGGGCATCGACAAAGATTTGTAGGAATGTGGCAAGTACATCATTAGGATCATAGAGTCATAGAGCTAATGATTATGATGATGGAATTCTAGCTCAACACTCAACATGCAACATTTTGATATGAATATATACTTTGTTATGGACTTTAAATATTATCAAATGATGTCACATTAAATGTATTGTGTGTTTGGTTTTATATATCTTATAGTATTGCTAATGATATGCATATGTTTATAATGTCACTTTTGATTAGTTAAGTGAATGGGTGCTCATACATTTTTCTAGTTTTTATACTTTAATGGAGTCCTTATAATTGTTGTGATGTCATCATCATATCGTATGGAGGATGAGTATATATATGTACCAAAAATCCAATCCCTATTTAAATTGCATCGGTTTAGTATGAGTAAAAGCCATCTTATGGCCCTTTAAGCACCTATAGGACCCCATGCTTAATCTAAGAAAAGCCTAAGACTAAGGATCTACCTTAATTTAAGTTTTCATTGAATTATTCAAGTCCCCTTAATGAAGCTCCATACCATAGCACAAATAGCCCAATAAGGGCCCCAATGCCTCCTCAATTGTGCTTCGAGTGAGCGTATAAGGCCTATGCCTTATTTGGATTGATGTCGATGTAGCTGAGTGTTTAAACATTGAGTGTAAAGGGAGTATCCCATGCTTGTGATTGGTTGTAATAAATGGAGACCTTAGACTTTACACAACAAGAACCAAGCAAAATTTAATATAAACCAATGTAAAAAGAGTTAGAAACATTGGTACAAACACAATAACAAATTATAAACCATTGGTGATTATTGGAGACAAAATAGATCTCAGAAGTGGTTCAATTACTTTAAGATTATGAAGATGTATTTCCCACCAATATCTCATAAGTGATGTATGTGGAACCTTTCCTAGGTGAGATGCATATTTATTTAAAATAGTGCACACATCCAATAAAAAAGTGACATTATAAGATAAATAATAATATGAAATTAAAGGTGAAATATTAAATAGATTGGATGGAAGATGGAATCATATATCCCATTGAGAAATCAGATTGGGTTAGTCTCATGGTGGTACAACCTAAAAGGAGAGGGAAGATAAAGTCTATGGGAATTAATGAGCATTAAATGATGATTGTGATGATCCCTTTAAAATTCCTTTCATGGATAATGCAATTAAATTTGGTATAATTTATGAAGTCTAATCATTTATAGATAGATTTAGTGGATGCCATTAGATCTATATCATAGCTGAATATAAGAAATAAATTTTAAAATAAAATGGAGATCATTTTCTTATAAGGTCATGTCATTTGGACAAAAAACACACCTACAATTTTTTCTATAGAAAATTTTACATCATTTAGAGACTTCATTCATGATTTTAAATAAGTCTACTTATATGATTAGGTAATTTTTTTCATTATTCAGGGAACATCTATCAAAGTTGAGATTGATGTTAGAAAGATGTCTAGCTCTATAAATTTTACTAAATTTAAATAAATTCATATTATTGAGACTTTTTTGTGTACTTGTTGGACATTTTGTTTATAGTGATGGAATTCTAGTGGTTCAAGTAAAAATTATATTCATAGTGGGACTCAAACCTCCAATCATCCTAATAGAGGTGAGGTCATTCCTATGTCACACTATTTCTATGATAAGTTCATTTATAGTTATTTATCCATTTCAACACCTTTGGGATAATTGTTATGAAAATAAATAAAATTTGAATGTTCTCCTAAATGTTTGACTTAATCTTTGCACTAATTTTGGTTTTTCCTAGATTATAAAAAACCATTCCATATTCATGTTGATGCATTAGAACCAACATTGGGATCTGTATTAGCATAATTATAATATGGAAGGTTAGATCATCTAATTCACTTGACAAGTCATAAGGTATTAGTGGATAATAAAAAATCTACTGTTACATAACAAGAAACTTTGGCGATGGTTTTTTTGATTCTAAAGTTCCATCATTACTTTTTTACTACCCCATTTGAGTTTTTCATTGATCACCAAACATTTCAATACTTGGTTAATAAATTGATATTGGGATGAGTGATTTTAGATGTTAATTCTTTTCAAATAATTATAGTTCAAAATAAATTTAAAACTAGGTAAGGAAAATGTTGGACCAAACCACCTTATCTATATTAAAATAGGGGAGGAAACAAAAGAACTACATGATGAATCTCTGATGCACATATTTTTAGTGACTGCAATCCCAAAAATATTGGAAGATATCATAAACTTTCTTGAGCATGGTATATTTCATGTGAATTATGTATAAAGTGATAATAAACAACTAGTTGTATGAGCTTTACCATTTATCATTATAAATGGGTTTATCTATAAGCTCAAAAAGGATAATGTTTTGCGTAGAGTAGTTGTAGATCACAAGAGACCATAGGTTTTAGAGGAAACACATCAGAGGGTAGAAAGATGTAATTTCATTTGAAAATTTACTAAAATAAAAATATTTAAAGTGGGATTTGGTGGTGAAAAATATTTCAAGGTTCACATAGGGTTGTAAGACAATGTGATATTTGTTAGTGGATGGGAAAACTCAACCAAATAGATGAAATGCCATTGAATATAGTTTTGACTATGCAACAATTTTAGAAATGGGGTTTTGGATTCTTAGGGAATATAAATATTACATCTAATTGATATAATGCTTGATACATTATCATTGTGATATATTAATTCATAAAATGGGTTGAGGTAGCTATGACCCTAAAATTTAAAACAAAAGATGCAAAAATATATTTGTATGAAAACATCATAACAAGGTTTGGATGCCCTCAAAATATGATAAGTGATAGGGGTACATAATTTTTAAATAATAATATCAAAACCTTGATGGAAGAGTTTATGATTTCACATCATAAAAACACAACATACCATCCTCAAGAAAATGGCAAAGTAAAAGCATATAACAAGGTTTTAGAGAAGATGATGACTAATATCTATAATTTTTAGAGAGATGGTTGGGAAGATCACATACCAATGATCTTATGGTCATATTAAATGAAATATAAACATGTGATAAGATATACATTATTTTAACTAGTGTATTGAATGGAAGTCGTAATGTCAATGGAATACCTAGTTTCAAACCCTAGAATTGTAAATGTGGATAGGGGATAAATAATATTTACAATAATGATTATTAGAAATATATCACATGGAAGAGATGAGGCATTTTTTAAATTGGGGTTAGGATGTCTATAATAAAATTAATAAGGCATGGCATGATCACAAGCTACGATTTAAACAATTTCACCTTGAACAAATGATCTTGTTATATGACTATAAATTTAAGACACGCCTAGGAAAGCTATGCATCAGATGGAAAGGAACCTATATCATTCACAAAGTATTAGAATAAGGCACTATAATACTATGTTATCTTCAAGGAACTATTATTACAAGAAGGATATATGGATACAGGTTGAATCCTTACCATCGATGAGCTTTAAACTTTAGGCTTTCCAAAATTAATTACATAAGCACAAAGTAGATTAGGATTTTGTTTTACATTTTATTTTCCTCTTTTTAGGGTTCATAGTAGTAGATGTAATTAGTATAATGTATTGTGATATATATCATAGGAAATATCATGATGTAGTGTGATCAAATTTTTGATATAATTATTTAAAGTGAAGACGGATCAAGTTCATGAAAAAATGGTGATAGTTTTTCAAAAGTTTGAAGTCTAGCAATGAGGAATTTAAAATATAAATAAACAAGGGATGGATAAATTCTAGATATACAAGGTAGTTAATTTTAGAAAAAAAATTAATATAACAACATTCCAAATTATCATAGATTTCATGAAAGAAAGTTAATGTTCAAATTAGGAAAGACTAGGGAAATGAAACAATGGTGCATCACATCATTGAATCCAAAAAAAAGAAACATTACATATAGCCATAAAATAGTCAAGGTTAAAATCAAAATGGATCTTATAATTTAAGATAATAAAATAGATGCATGGAAGGCATATTGATGAATGGACATAATCAAGGGAAAATATTTGGGTTGGATTTATATAAAAGGAAGGATAATGACATAATTCATATTTTTAAAATTAAATTGATTGAGAGAGTTAATGATGTGTAATAATAAATTTGTGCATTTGTGACTGATTTATTTAAACACATTTACAACGCATTTCATAGAAGATAAAATGGCCATGCATTTGATCCTTGTGTCTTTTTCATAATCTCAAAAGAAAGATATTGACATTGTGACAAGAAAAATAGAGTGATGCCAAGTTGTTTCAGTTCATTGATGTGGCTAATATAAAGTGGTTTTCTAAACCATAATCAGCTACCTTAGAGTGGGAAGTTATTACCCTTCCCAATAGACTACAAAGATCATATGCCAAGTAGTTCTTGAGACTATCTATATTTGTCCAACATGAAGAGATAATGATAATCCTCCCAAATGGATATAATTAAGGATCCATATACTTGTACAAATAAGTAACGATTTACATCAATACTAACACTATTTTGGAGGCTAAAATAATTCCATTAATGGGGAAATACCTAAAAGTATACAAGATGAACAATACCCCATTCACTTGAAAATATATGAGTGATATGTTTTGAGAACTAGATGAGTTCCAATTGATTAGGTTACCCATGCATTAGTTCATGTCCTCATAAGTACATCATGCATTGAAATTGGTAGACAAAAAAAGGTACAAGTTAGGTTACAATGGGAATAATTGACATTGTGTACAAAATGGTGAGGCTAGGGGAAGATTTTAGTGTCCTAAATATTTCATAGTAACAATCATTAAAAATGTTAAGAAGATCCTCATATGAAAAATATAGTCTCTCCAGTACTAGTTTTTGGTACTCCTCTACTTGACATAGTGTACTTCCCTTGATGGATTAATTTCACTTAATGTCAATTAGTAATCAATCAACTTCCTCCCTAATTTTATATAGCTATGTGATGGATAAAACATTTGGGAAAATCGACAACATGGTGTGTACAAATCAAGAATATGATTTATAGACACCCACACATACATGTAGATGTTATCAAGTATCTTGGTCCAATTGTAACCATCATAAATATGTACAATGGAGTAAAAACTAGGATCCATGAGTTATAAAAACCACCCATGATTCATCTCCTATTTTTCATCAACATGCATAGGTCTCAAGTAGAAGTGATGAGGCTACATAATTTGGTTGTAAGGAGCATACAATGAATGCAATCCTTCCATCTAGATCTATGTAAATATATCCTCAAACATAAGAATAAATGAAAGTGTAACCATAGATATAAATACAATCATAAGCTCTACTAGAATATCATGATCAACCATCAGCCTCCTCTTCACAAGTAGCTCTATCTAAGCACAATGCACTAGTTCCTCAACCTTTTGTAGCATAAAAAGTGTGATATATGAATTTGAATCAAGAGAGGATGGTTAGTATTGTGTTAGATCCAAAATGAAAATAAAATGAGAAAAACACACTAATATCATAACATCTCTAGGCCTAGACACTAGTGAGAGCTTAGTTAACAAAAACACATGACAAACACAACTAAAAATTAAGGAATAAAACACAATAATTCCTTCACCTTCCTTAGATTCTCCAAATGCCTTTGTAGTAGTGGCTTGCTTAGTTTTGTGCTCATGAAATCCTTGATAATGGAGGATACCTCTATCTCTCCTTGGCACTTTTGGATTGTGGCTTGGCTTGGTTTGGAATCAATTTGGAATGGTAACACTAGTTTAAATGGATTTTGGAATCATTTGTGCATTATAACTTTGTACTAAAATATCTTAGAAATGATGAGGTAAGGCCTCCTATTTATAGATTTTTGAGAATGTGTAGAATCAACATAAACCATCCATCTTGAGATTGAGATGTGTGGTTAAGGATTAATTCAATTTTTAGAATTAAGTTTATAATTATCCTCATCATGACATTGGAATACGGGGAAATTAAGAGGCATGGAAGGCATGAATCTTGATATTTATGGCATTTATGGCTTGGGGATGTCTTATCAAGAAATGAGGTCACCTGATGATGCAAATATTCAATATCCATTTTTAAAAATAAGTTTTAAACAAGTTTCCATGGAATTATTAATTAGGCCTTGATTTGGGTTAATTAGCTCTTAATCATGCTTGAGCACTTTGTGCAAAAATTACTCAAATTGGTTAGAATGCCTTGTTATTGTTCCAAAATTTAACTAGATTGGAATTGGAAGTCAATGTTAGATGTGTTGGAACCATATTCCCATTTAGGATGTTACCAATAAAAAATAACAAAGGCATGTGTATTGTGTAAAATATTTGATAGGAAGAGAAATCTAGAGCACCTAGGTGCAAAATTAGCATTTTGACTCAAAATGATCTGATCAAAGTTAGCTAGCCCATAAATTAAATTTCCCCATCTATGGATACCCTAGCCATAATCAACACTTGAATATGCTATCTTCACATCATTTAGCATGTTAGTGTTTTTAGGCTAAATTGTGCATTTTAGGTGGAAATTGGTCAAAAGCCTAATTGGAGGTTATTAGTGGCCAAATTTAGCTATCTATAGTTTTCCCCTATTTGGGAATGCATTGTAAGATATAAGCATAGTAACATCTTCTCAAAGAATGAAAAGGTCCTATATGCTTATAACTGTAATGATGATAAACTAACTATATGATTCCCCCTTGAGGGAATGGTTGGCACAAACAAGTTAGAAAATGGTCCCTTGAAAAGAAAGAAGAGAAATGAGGGGACCAAAAAAAAGAAATATGATGGCATGAAAACATAATGATATTGAAAAAGCAGTCAAAATCATTGATAATGCAAGTGGGATGGTGCACAATGGTTTATACAAAGGTGGTTATAAACATTATACCCTGATAGTGGCAACATGGTATGATAACACAATGATTTCCCAAAGGTGGTTATAATCATCGAGAATATGGAGTTTCCCTAGTTATGACACATAAACAAGATAATAACATGCCTCTGTATGGGCATAAAAATTATAGTGCTGACAACACAATGATTTTCCCAAAGGTGGTCATAATCTTGATTTTGAATGATTTAGGGATTAGATCCCCTTGTGGTGTAATAAACAATAGGGTTACATATAATCCATGTGCAGTAAATGAACCATCAAAATATAGATTTCAAAGTTACTCCTCAAGGGGTGTGTCAATGATGATCATTATGGATTCATCAAGAAAGTGAAACATGAGTGGTTGTGTGTCTATGAGAGGTGTTTCATCAATTTAATTTTTAAGAAATTGTCCCTTGATTGCCTTTTGATTGACATACTCTATGTTAAACTCACTGAGAAGCATGATCCATTTAGTGATTCTACCTTTCAAAGTTGTTTTAGATAGTAGATGCTTGAGTAGATATAATTTTGAAATGACCATGGTCTTATTATTCAACATGTAATTGCATAGTTTTTGAGCTACAAAGACTATGGATAGACAAGCTTTTTCAATAGGTGCATAGTTATGTTCATATGTAACCAAGGTATAGCTTAAATAGTACACAACATGTTCTTTTCTATTGTCATCATGCTAAGCCAAGAGTGCCCCTAGAGCATGGTTAGTAGCTGATAGGTATAACTAGAATGGCTTTCCTAACATAGGAGGTAATAGAATAGGTAGATTAACAAGATATTATTTGAGTTTTTGAAAAACTATTTGGTAGTGATTATCTCAGTGAAATGCAAATCCCTTCTTCAAAAGGTGTGTAAATTGATGGCACTTTTTTGCTAACTGAGAGATGAAGCATCAAATTGACTGGATCTTTCCCTATAAACTATGGAATTGCTTCAAATTAGTTGGTGGCATCATCTTAGTTATAGCATGGACTTTAGTCAGATCAACTTCAATACCTCTATGAGACATAATGAAGCCAATTATTTTGCCTGAAGTTACACCAAACACACATTTCTTTGGATTGATTCTAACTTTGTACTCTTGTAATCTTTCAAATATCTTATGCAGCACTACTGGATGGTCAACCCTAGTTTTGGATTTTACTAATATGTCATCGACATAGTCTTCAATAATATTATGTATCATATCATGGAATATGATAGTCATGGCCCTTTGATATGTAGATCCCACATTCTTAAGTCTAAATGACATTACCTGATAACAAAATGTTCCCCATGGAATGGTGAATGCTAATTTATGTTACTCTTTTGGTGATATTTTGATTTGGTTGTATCCTAAAAAGTTGTCCATGAGTGAAAGCATTTCATAACTGATCATGGAGTTGATGATCATGTCAATATTAGGCAAGGGAAAATCATCTTTAGGACAAGATTTTTTGATGTCTCAAAAATCATTAAAATTTTTGATCCCTTCAAGTTTTTTGCTAATAGGTATGACATTAGAGATCCATTCTAATTAGTTAATAGATCAAATGCATCCTACTTCTAGGGGTTTTTACTACTCTTTATTTACCAATATAGAAATGTGAGGATGCATCTTACGTAAATTTTGTTTTACTAGTTTGGCATCAAGATTAACCAGAAGGTGGTGCATAACCAAGGTAGGGTCTAGACCTGACATGTCAAAATAGGCCCATGCAAAAATATCTACAAATTATTTCAATAGAGCTGTAAAGATGTCACATTCCTCCTCAGTGAGGGATGCTCCTAATTATATCCATTTTAGGTCTAATGGAGTCTCAATATTTACCTCTATTTTATCTTTGATGAGAAGGGTCAAACTATCTTATAGGATAGTAGGCATCAACTTGAACTATTGAATTGTGTCAGGGTCCTCTGTTAGGACTTGCTCTTTAACTTATCCTAGGCATGATAAATCTGAGTCCCCTAATGGGAGATCTGGCCATGTGACAAAAATAGTTGGAAATTCTTAAATAATTTGATCAAATACTTGTTATTTCTCAAATCTAAACTTAGATCCATAGATAATTTCATCATTGGTGGTCTCCTAGTCTAAATTTGAAGAAGAATAAACACCCCCATCTAATGGTGCCTAAAATAGGTTTTCACCACTAGACTAGCCTTTATCTTTACTTTTTCCCTACTTAGAAAGTGCCTCAAAGAGGTTTTAACTTTGAGACCTCAATTTTTTACTTATTTGTTTTTGGTTAAGGGTGTTCACTCACTTTCCAAAATAGGCAATAGGATCTAATGTGATTGAGAATCCTGATTTGTGATCTCCCAATGGAACATTGTCTTTAAGGCCTAAAAATTCATAGAATGCCTCATCATTATATAACTCATAAATTAGTATATTGGATTCTTGTTGGTCCCAATGTATCAGTTAGGTATAATATAATGTCAAATGGTTTCAATGAATGGCCAAGGTAAGGGTAAAAATGGAATTTTTATCAAACAAGTTGGTTTCAACTTGGTTATCAAAGGTGAGGCTATGATTGAACTTTGCTTTACTATTGGCATCATCATCACTAGTTACTAGTAATAAATTTTAATTAAGATATATGGGGTCACCCATATGTGGTTTAAATCCAATTCCATAAGGTCTTTCATACTTAGTCATGGAAATTGGTTTGATGGTTCCTTGTTAATTCAATCTGAGGCCTCTTCCTTCATAATTGTGATGCTCCATGATCCTATTGGGAATAGGATATTTTATAATTTTATTATATTCAACTTAGTCATCATTTTATAACCATGATTCATCCCCTTCAAGAGGGTTAGGTTTTAAGCCAGATGCTGGTACAAATGTGGCAGGTCCCTTATCTTTATTCTTTTGTTGCCAATCCATATGTGGGATGACTTTAGGTTGCCCAAAGGTTTTTGGATTCTAAGGAAGATTGGAAATATGAAATTAATCATGGGTCACATACTCTCTTAGTCCATTATTTAAAATGGTGAAATGATTAGAAGCTCTAGGAGGTAGCATATGGGAAAGGGAATCTAAGCTATTAGGATTTATGAAATTATTTGGTGAAGGATCAATAAGTATAGCCTTTCCTTTATCCTTCTTAGAACTTTGATTCATTTTGTACTGATAATTTTAGCTTTGAAATTTAGCCTCAAGATGTTTTCAATGTTCATATGGATGTAAATCTCTTTGAATATTCACTTCCATCCCTAAGTGGAAAAACTTGATACATTGGTGCAGCATTGATAGGACTACATGAATCTCATGTAACCAAGGCCTTCCTAGAAGTATATTGTATGATAACTCAAAATCAAGTACATGGTAAAGTGTATCATGGGTCAAAGGACCAATGATAATTGGTAAACTAATGCTGCCTTGTGATTCTCTTTCCTAATTATCATAGGCTTTGATGGTTATTATTTTTGGCTAGAGATATGCCATTGTATACCCAAGAAGCTTGATGAGATTTAGAGACAGTGTGTTGAGGTTGGATCCATTGTCTATAAAGACACATTTCAATTTATGTCATCTTATACAAAATTTTATGTATAATGTATTATTATGAAGTGGGCCAAGGGAAGACATATGTCTTTGGTTGAATGTGACTTGTTAGGCTAGAGCTAGGCGTCTAACCAAAGCTTGAAATTTATCAGGTGATATGTCATTATCAATACTGGATTGGATCAAAAACTCATTCAAGATGTTCTTGTGGATAATTAGCCTTCATATAAAATCTAAAATATAAATTTGTGCTAGTATCTTCTATAATTATTCCATAATATCAAATTTCTTGTCTTGGTTAGTAGTGAATGGTTTATTCCAAGGTTGAACTATTGGTTGAATGACAAGCAAAGTGGTAGATGGTTGTGGGCCTAGGATATTAATCTTTGACCTCTAAGTTGTGATTGTACAATCAGGATTAAATACTAGAACATTATTGTTAATCGATGTTGGAAATGGTGTGGGACCAGACAGGACAAGTCTCAATTGCCAGTGTACTTACATGTGGTCACATGGCAAGAATGAATTATCAATATAAGGTCTAAAAGGGGAAGTCATAGTTTTTGGGTTTGCTTGTATGTACTCCCAGGTCAAAGAAGGATTATCCATGTAATTTGGTTGAATGTTGTTGTTTAGAACTGGTCTAAGCTAATTAGTGTTTGGTCTAGGATTAATGAAGATGGTATTAATGCTACCCCTTGCAATATGACCTACAACCCTATTGTAGTCATGTGCAACTGCATGGTAGGTTTGTTGGTTATTACCATTATGACCTTGGTTTTTTCTATTATTCTATCATTATGGGTTTTACTACTGATTTTGTTGATTCTACCAATTTGACCTTTGATGTTGATTTTGTTAATGCATTGACCATTATTATTATTGTTATTGTTGATTATGTTAATTATTATGTTAGGTAAAGGGGTTTTGATAAATCCTAAGGGTTTGATTTTAATTTAAATCAACATTATCCAATGTTATCTCCCCATTCTCCAATATATTCTCAATTAAATGTTTGATTTGGACACATCTTCATAGATTATGCCCATTAACTTGATGATAGTCATAAAATTCATTCTCACGGTACTAATTAGGATAAGGAATGCCTTATGGATAATACTTTGGTATAGGCCAAATAATAAAATTAGTGGTAGCAAGCTTATGAAATATAGACTTGATAGGTTCTCCTAGGTCACTAAAGACATGATGTGCTAGCACAGTTCTCCTAGGAGGAAGGGTTTGCAATGGTAAAGGCTATTATATTTGTTGTATAGGTCTTGGTTTTTGTGCTTATAATATTTGTTAGATATTTTTTGGGTAGGATTAAACTAAAAAGGTGGTGTAAATGATGTTTTGACCATTTGAACATGATGGATTTTTATTACTCTATTTCCCACAACATTCTTATTACAGTTGAATTACTTCGATCTTTCTTGGTTATTGGCTTGTGTCAGTTGTGAGGCTTGAAATTGAATGAGATGTTGGTCATTTCCCTAATTGGTACCTTGATTTTGATTAGTTGAATTAATCTTGATAACTCCTTTATTGATGAGCACCCACTCAATCAACAAGCCCTTGTCAATGATTTCCTTGAAAGTATGCACACATTGTAGTTTCAAATGATAAGCTATCTCATTGTGTAAATTTTTGGTAAACACAATGGCTAATTTTTTATCTAGTGAACTATGGGTGAAATTGATTTTAAGGTCTCTCCATCACTGTAAATAACTTGAAAAACTCTCACTAGATTTTTGCTTTGCTTGCATTAAGTCTAATAATGAAATCTCATGCTCAAGATTATAGGAAAAGTGTTGCACAAAATCATTAGAAAGATCATCAAAATATGTTACTAAATTTTTTGGAAAATTTAAAAAACACTCCAAGGCTTGCCCAACCAAGTTCCTTGGAAATAATAGTAAAAGGTATATGTCGTTATATGCCACTAGTTGACATGCAACAAAGAACTTGGTCAAATGAGCCTTAGGGTCACCTTTCCCTTTGTATTTTTCAAATTTTGATAGTTCATATCATGGAATAAATGGTATCTACAAATACTCCATGTTGAATGGATAAGAACACACATCATCCAACTTAAAATTTTAGTCTATTTCCTAGCCTAAATGGTAGTAATTGCATCCTTCATTTATTGTAATTCTTGGGATAGGAAACTGGAAGGAACATTGGTTTGAGGGATAATATTGGTTTGGGTAGATGGTTGGGAGGTCACAAGTGGGACACTTTGACCAGGGTATGATGGATATATCTATTGGGGTATATTGGTTTGGTTGGGGAATAGACCAAGAATACACATATGTGGATTAGGATGTACTTGAAATTGCACATTTGGTTGTGTAAAATTCTAGTTTGGGTTGGTGATAAAGGTTTGAATTGGAGGATTTTGTGGTTGGAACAAAGGGATATAACTATACTATGCCTATAGTGGTTGAAAAGGGACATACTACCGACTAATTAAACTTTGTTGTTAAGTGGGAACTTATGGACCAAGACCTTGTCTCTAGATTTATGGCACATTTTCAACCAATGATTGTCTAGTAGGTACTTGAAAAACATGGGGACCTCCTTATTTCATGAATCCCTATGAGGAAGTGAAATCAAGTTATAGATTTGACATCTGTCATTAACCAATATTTATATGTTGTTGACTAGTCATTGCTTAGTTTTAGATTGTCATATTAGTCTGTGACTAAAGAGGTATGTTCATCGATACCTAGAAAGGTGGAATATTCATTGCCCCTGATTGAGGTGGTAATGTATTTATCCTCTATTGCATTGATATACTAGATTTTCCATATTTTTATGGAATAATAATTGTTACCTATTGAGGAGGAGTAGGATTCATCACATTCTATCATTGAGGTGTGACATTAGCCATTTTTTGATTACCTAATCTCCTAGGTTATACACTTGAGGAAGCAGCCAGTTGAGGTTAGGGTGTAGGATTTCCTATTCCTTGGTATAATGATCCACTCATGGGATGAACTATATGCACATGTTTTTAGCTAGCTATTTGTGTGTTAGTACCACTTTGATCAAGATTGGATGTTGTTTACACATTGTCTAGTACATTGGATTCATTATTCTATGTATAGGACAAAGACACTTCTTCAATAATGAGCATATGCATCAAGTTATCTATTGAAGTGGTTTGTATGAATGGGTTGGAATTTGGATTTTCTTATCTAGTTAACTCTATCAACACTCTAATTGAAGGAACTAGGTCAATAAGAGGCTTACTCACCATGTTCATTTGATTGAAATCATGTGTTAGATTTAGGTGGGTTTGATATGTTTTCTGCATTTGGTTAAAGTGGCCTTCCATGATGTTTTTACCTTGATTAGATATATTAGGACCTTGGTACGTTGTTTAGACTAGATCCATAGGATTGCTAGAAGAAGCCTATTGATCGTAAATGATATTGTGGGACACTCTTACAAGACTTGGTAAATTTTCATGGGGGAAGTTTGTTAAAAACATGGTTGCTACCTCTATGGCTCTAAATAAAATCTCATCTTTGTTCTCTAACAAATATTGCTCAAACAAAAATGGATTATACATGGATGTCATATTAGTAGAATATAATTGTTGAAGAATAGGCTCATCTACTGTAGGTATTGTAGCTAGGTATTATGTGATTTTCTCATGGTCTTATTATAAATAAGGTGGTGTGTTAACTAGATAGTTAGCCAATGGATCTTGGCTTTGTGCCCCTGATTGAGTATTATAAGAGGGATAAGAATCCATCTCATAAGAAATATTATCTGTATAGGGGTCTTACACCATTTGTTCTTATGCAACTACTTTACTAATCCTTGGATTGTACATGAGTCCACTATGATTTTAAAAAGACATGTTGAGATCCATAGTCAATGCTTTTATGATAAAAGGTCAAAGAGTTATATAATCTCTAAAAATGACAATGTCTAAAATAGATGATGTTCCAAATTGGTCTAGATTCATCAAAAGGATCAAAAGGTTTTATGCAATGTTTTGTGAGGAAACAAGCTAGTGTGAAGTATCCAACATTTCATTGTTCACATAAAGATAAGCAAGTAAATAGACCTAAAATAAAAATGCCAAGCTTTAAGGTTAAAGTGTTTCAAATTACTCTAATCTAGGAATTTAAAAGTTGCTAGGTCTTTTGGCCAAACATGGCATTAAAAGCTATGCTCAAACAAGGCACGTGCTAGGACTCTTGGCCAAATGATGTCAAAATCTAAAATTTGAAATAGATGAAAGTGTTAATCTAACAGATTTGAAACACTTCTAACAACCACTAGGCATTCGATTCTTGGACATGAACTTGATCAACTAGGTATAAGGCACGAAACGAAAGGCACTTTTAGAAATAGTTTATTTTTTCACAAAAATGGTATAAAA
The DNA here is from genome assembly GCA_037957365.1 of Torreya grandis. Lineage (NCBI taxonomy): Eukaryota > Viridiplantae > Streptophyta > Pinopsida > Cupressales > Taxaceae > Torreya > Torreya grandis. Next base: position 2,794,177 of record JARHVA010000944.1, read on the forward strand.
CTTGGTTCTTTTGACAAACAAACTAGATGAAAGTGAAAAATATAACTATTTTACATAAAATATAACAAAATTACATGTGGATTGGTCTAAAAATGTAATTACAAATTTGAACCCGATGCAAGAGGGTCTATGAAACAATATTTGAAATGTTTTGGGTATTATAACGATGCTATACTACTCAAAAGGTGTGACAAAAAAGGTTTATTTCAAAAAATATCTAAGGCAAAGATGTTTTCCTACAATTTTGATAGCATAACACTACTTTTCTTGATTCAAAATGTTGTGGTGCATAGACTTAAACTGCAAGTGTTTGGAAAAAAAATGGCTTAGGTCTATCAAGTGATGATAATGATTATGAATCTTAAACAGCCTTTAACCTAAATTGGAAATTAAACCTAAGTTCCCTCAAGTTTAGTGTAAATGGTGAACCCACTTAACACATCAACCCTATGAACTTATAAAGGTGCAATTTTGAATTTAGATTATAAGTGAAGGACTTAAATAATTTTGGTAAAAGTCTAGATTCCATTGGGTAGCATAACTATGCCAAAGTGGGTGATATGACTCTCAAGCTTTTGATAAACTTTGAACAAGGAAAATTGATGATCTCATGTGGGTAGTATAATGCCTCTTTATTCAAAGGAAAATTTGGACTATATGTTTGGTTTGGATTGTTTGTTTACACCAGGTTTTTTACTCTAAACAAGATTTTAATCTAGGATAAGACCAACTAATTAATCGCTCTTAGATCCTAAACTGATAAGGTTACTTGGTATTATTGGAATCTATCAATATACGTCATTTAAGAGGATTTCAAGTGTTCATTTAAAAGTAAATGTGCATTATATAGTAGTGTTTTTACACCCCCCTTCTCTCAAATGATAATATTTTGACATAGACCTTGAGGCACACCTTGCATGAACAATACTTCTACAACAAGTGGGGATTTGTCTAAGATCTAATAAGTTTATAAATGATCTAGGGAAATAAATTGCATAATGACTTTCACACCAAATAATGCAAAAGAAAAGCATAGATTTTGGGTCCATATCACATGGCTTGTTTCAAAAAGGTCCAGTCCTTTTTTCAACCACTACATCATATTGTTTTCTTAGTGTAATATGATGTCTAAAGTGCCAGTGCAAATCTCATTAGGATCCAAACGAATTCAATACTGAGAGGTGAAATCCTAGGTCAAATCTTCCCTAAAAAACTCACGAGAGGTGATGAAGTCCCCATCGTAAGCCAAGTTTGCATATAAATAAAGAAAGCATGAAAGTAGAAAGACTTTAGGGTCATTTTCAAGGTCACCCACACTTTGAAATTTTTTTGGGGAGTGTTTTAGATGACTTTCATTATAAGCCTTGGACTAGGCTACTTGCAATAAGAATGACACTTTTGATTCTAAGTGTTCCCTAAAGGGGACAAATGGAAAAACATACACGCAACATTCCTATTTTTGCCAAACAAAAACTAATTAAACAACTATTGAAAAAAAAAATTTACAAGTGTGTTCAATTTTAAGTCCAAATGAAAGATTTGGTGGTGTTCATTTGACCCCTTGGTCTTAGTTGTAACTTTGAAAACATTCATCATAAACATCTAAAAAAATTTAAACACCAAAATAAAGTTCCTAATTATTTTTAAGCATGTAAAAGGTGATCTAAACATGTTTTTAGCAAATGTCAAGCTTGGTCTTGTAGCAAAAATGTCAACATGTCCTTTAGCTTTGAAGCTCTTTTTGGTTTAAAATAATAAACTTTGGAAAAAGATCTCCCAGATCTATGTTTTAAGAAAAACATAGTGATCGATGTTAGTTTCTATAACTGATGACAGTGACATTTTCTAACCAATGTCAGTTATCCAGCTGACATTAGCTATACTAATGTAACTGATGACAGGTATACAATTGATGTCAATTTTAGTAATTGAAGTTAGTTAAGCTATGCAACTGATGTCGATCTTACTTACCAATGTCAATTACTATGTAAAACCATGGCAAACAAAAATGGAAAAATAAAGCTAGAAAATCAATTTGCAAGAGTTTTAAAGGTCCAAATAAATATTTTAAAGTTGCAAAATTATCTTCTTCAGGGGTGAGATTCATTTAGTCCCACTGGGTGTGCCATTATGTGCTCTAGGAATTTGACTCAAGAGAGGATGGTTAGTATGGTGTTAGTTCCAAAATGAGAATAAAATGAAAGAAACACACTAATAACATAACATCTCTAGGCCTACACACTAGGGAGATCTTAGTTAACAAAAACAAATGATAAAAACAACTAAAAAGTAAGGAATAAAATACAAGAATTTCTTCACCTTCCTTGGATGCTCCAAATGCTTTTGTAGTAGTGACTTGCTTGATTTTTTGCTCATGAAGTCCTTAACAATGGAATCTTGGCTACCTCCATCTCTCCTTGACACCTTTGACTTGTGGCTTGGCTTGGTTTGGAATCAATTGACATGGTAACACTAGTTAAAATGGCTTTTAGAATCATTTGTGCATTATAAATTTGCACCAAAATAGCTTAGAAATGATGTGGTAAGGCCTCCTATTATAGAATTTTGAGAATGTCTAGAATCAACCTGGACCATCCATCTTGAGATTAAGATGTGTGGTTAAGGATTAACTCAATTTTTATAATTAAGTTTATAATTATCCTCATCATGAAACTAGAATAAGGGGCAATTAAGAGGCATGGAGGGTATCATAGAAGACATTGATGAGGCATGGAGGGCATGAATCTTGATATTTGTGGCATTTATGGCCTAGGGATGTCTTCCCAAGAAATGAGGTCACATGATGATGCATATATTCAATATCCATTTACACAAATAAGTTTTCAACAAGTTTCCATGGAATTCTTAATTAGGCCTTGATTTGGGTTAATTAGCTCTTAAGCATGCTTCAACACTTTGTGCACAAATTACTCAAATTGATTAGAATGCCTTGTTATTATTCCAAAACTTGACTAGATTGGAATTGGAAGTCAATGTCAGATGCATTGGAACCATATTCTCATTTAGGATGTTATCAATAACAAATAACAAAGGCACGTGTCTTGTGTAAAATATTTGATAGGAAAGAGCAATCCAAAGTACCTAGGTGCAAAATTAGCAATTTGACTCAAAATGATCTGATCAAAGTCAGTTGGCCCATAAATTGCATTGCCCTATTTAGGGATACCTTGGCCAAAATTGGCACTTGAATATGTCATTTTCACATCATTTAGCATGTTTTAATGTTTTTAGGCCAAATTGTGCATTTTGGGTGGAAATTGATCAAAAGCTTGATTGGAGGTTATTGGTGGCCAGATTTGGGTGCCTACACAAAATAGACCTAGATAACACAAATGCCAAAAATCATAGTAAAATATGATCTACATCCATTGGGAGTTACACCCAAAATTTTATATAGATTTAAAATTGTAGACATTAGGGATGACACCTATGATGAGGAAGACAAAAAGGAATTATTCTTCTAGAAAGTAGTTTATTCTTATATAAAGTAGTTCACACATGTCAGGTGTGAAATAATGCCCCATCCATGTTATTTGTGTAAATTCCTCTACTTAAATAATCCATTTTAGTAGATAAAACTAAGTAAGAGGAGGCAAAACATACATTTTAATATATGTTTCGAGAAAAGGTGTTGGGGTCTATTATAAATGTACAAGTAGTTTCATCCATGTAGGGTCTGATCACAAAGGAAAAATTGGTAAAAATGGCCCTGGTGAAATGAAATTTCTCATGGAAATGTCTATCAATGAAAATCAATGAGGAATAAGATATCCCCTTTAATAAACTTGTGTGAAAACCTTGCACATTCGGAGCTACTCGACCACACCCAATCATCAAAGAGTGTTTGGAGACATTCATAAGTTTAGAGGGTGTAGTAAGGGAAGCACAAATTTAAGTGATAAGAGATGATACTTGAGTAATGAAATGACAAAAAAATATTGATACTACCCTCTACACACCCAAAGTCAATTATGCTGAAAAAATAAGTTGCACCTTCCACTATGGTGACCCCATTATCTTCTCTACCACTCACAACCCCTTCTTTCACATATTTCACCACCCCTACATAAGGAACTCATTATGGTTCTAAAAATACTAATTCAATGGATCAAAGTGCTTATTAAAAAAAAATACAATAGGATCAACATCCTAAGAAAGAACATATAGATAAACCAAAAGTGGAACCTTCAATAGAGGATAAGTGACATTGCCAAGGCCAAGATAATTGAAGAGAAAAAAATTGAAGATAAGGCCTAAAAAGATAAGTATGATTTAATCCAATAACAAAAATTGGAGGTATAAAAATATGTGTAATGTAAATAATAACAAATGAAGTTTGAGGTATAAAGAGTAGCCAAGGGAGTTGAGTAAAAACATAGAGAATACCTATAAAAGTAGGATGAGAAAAGGAAAAAGGTTGTAGAGGAACAATATAAAAAGGATGCAATTGATAAAACTATGAATTGCAAAGAAAATAAAGAGAAGAATTTATGAGAGGGTACCACCAAACTTATCCAAATATTTTTGGGGCTATAGATACATAAAATTAATCATTTAGATATTGACAATGTTTATTTTATACATGAGTACCCTTACTCAGTCTATTCACCATTTCACTAACTTGTAATATATAAGAGAGACTTCATTATCTTGTAATCACTAAAAATATCAAAAAGATATTCATATTTCAGATACATTCATCCTTATCAACCCATAGGCTCATGTCATACCTCTACTAATAATCTATGGTCTTCTGGGACAAGTTCACACTAGTTAGGCTGGGCCACACTATGACCTTGTCTCTTGTGTGCCAAATTTGTCACTTTTTAAAATCAATAAATTTCATAATGGCTCTCCCATGAATTTGGTAAAGTAAATTAATAAAATTATTTCAAATATTAACCTAAAAAATCACATCAATACCACTCATTATTCCACCCACTGGATCTCTTTAGCAATTATGTTGCACACTGGGTAAAAGAACATTACTTATTCTTATCTCTATAGCATTCTAATAGTCTTAATCCATGTTTTAATATTGATTATTTTAGGTAAAGGGCATATATTATTAATAATTTAAAAACATCTTATAACTATAGTCATTCTAATTGCATAATCATGGATCACAAAATCACTATAGGAGGGAGAACTACACAATCAAAGGCCCATTTGGGCTATGTAGGCAACACACAATAATGTAGGGTTTTTAATGCCAACTCAACTATTCCCCTTAAATATTCCCCACTTTTGGATTTTATTTCAATCTAGTCTCTTGTGTAGGTTCTATAATTTTATATTTTGTAGGCTACACATGACAACACAACATAAAGCTTAATTGTCAGCCTTTACATGGGATCACACAGAACCATATCCCAAAACTAGGAATACAATAAACTAAGATACAACCATAGTATCCAAACAAGGATAAAATGTGCCCCTATTTACCTCCTATGGACTTTTCCCAATAGACTTGAAATTATTGTTTTTAACATGAATATGTCTATGTGCCAATTGGACATAGTTTCCAATTGCAGTGAGCTTACACAGTCAAAATTTATTTCAATTTTAATGATGTTTTCACATCTTTAGGCCAATATACTATTTGTAGGAAGTTTTGATTTTATATAAATTATGTGACATACTATATTTGACTATATTTTAATATTAGATGAGTACATATCAACATTTCAATTACGATAAGTTAATACATTAGTTTAAGTCATATTAAATTAAACTAGTTAAACATTCTAGTGAACTCACTATTTTTAAGGACATTGCTTACTATTTTAATTTATTTTTGCGATAGGATTTATTTCAAATTTATATAAATTCCTAACACTTAAAAAAAACCCTTTAACATTGGATAATAATCGACATAAAATAATTCAATTTATTCAACCTTGGATTAAATGTGACACTAAATAAATTGTCTTGTCACCTTAGATCATTTCTACACATAATTTATTTCTTTCAACCTTAGGTTGAAATATCCCTGATTTCTAAGAACAAAAATCTCAATTATTTTTCACTTTATCTTCCATTTGATTTTCTTATTTTATAAACTATGTTTTGATAGTTTTTAAACTACTTAGTTACTATCTTTAAGGGGTTATATTTACAAACATCATGGAGTGAGGGGTTTAACCCAATACTTATAGCTATAGTATAACCCTAAACCCAGAGTTTAGTTTCCATGTTCTCATAGTATATTAGAAACACCTAGGGTCCATTATTTATACCATAATAATCCTCTTTTAGGCATTTTATTTATAGTGCACTTTAGAGGAATATATCACTTAGGAAGTTACTCTCACCATAACCTTTAAATTGAAGTTAGTGGGCTACATGCATGTTTATACCTCTATAGTTAGTGCTCTAAAAAATTATACCAACACTAATCAATGAATGATAAAGTATATTTGATATTCTAAAAATCATTCAAAACCTTACCTAGATTACTTTCATACCTTATTTTTTATTGTATTTTATTAATAATCATTAGCATTACTTGATTCACATTGTACTATATTCATAGTTTTTAGAATTGATTCAATCCTATTGAATTTTATTTACAATGGAATGAAATTATCTCATATGTTACATAGGATCATATATTTCCTTATAAAATTTTCTCTTACTCTCCAATATACTATTTATTTGATTTCCACATGCTTAAAATTTGATAATGTTCCAAAACTTACATTAGAGAAATCTCCACTACATTGTACTTCACTTTTTTATAACATTAAAAAAACATGTGTGCGATATTTTAAAAAGTTTCAAAACACTCATTGCATATCCACATGGTTAAAATGAACTAATGTAAAAATTCATGATCTTCCTCTTTCGAATGTTGTAATATTATAACATAGAGTATACCACATTTAGTTAGCTCCTCAATAGATGTAAATTGATATGGCTTTGGATTTACATATTTATAGAAGTATACTATTAGACAAGGGTTGGATAAGCTTGCTAAAGGAATTACCGATCCTATTTCTCATTATAAAATGAGGGGTATACAAGCTTTGGATATAATTTTATGTCCACCCCTCAGTTACTAAGTCAAGTCATGCCACCTCCAAAAATAATTTTGATGACTACTCATTGTCACACTATCTAATCCAAAAGATCTTGGGAGCAAGAGAAAACATATATTGTTAATTTCATCACAAGGGAACTTCAAAGATATTTACCTTGATTTAATTTTCACCCTATTAAGGGGGATATCATGGATATTATTTTATAATCCAACACTTAAGAAGTGTTTGATCATCCAAATGATGATGGAAAATTCCTACAATATATTCATGAGCATCCTGAAAAGGTTGACTTGTTATTATATGTGGCTAGAGATGAACACAAGAAGGGAACTCAAGATAGTACTTATAGTGTTTCCACTTATACTATTGCATATATTCCATTTTATACATATATATCACCATCTATTTTTTTGAGATCATTTGGTCTCCAAAATATATACATTACTATGCCTACTCATGCTACTAACACTCTTATTACTTCTTCAAATACTACTCTAGAGAATACCATTCTTGCATTACAAGCTAAGTTAGCTCATATTAGAGCAATACATGTATCATTATATCCCTTACATGGACTCATGTTACTATTTACATAACCATTTATCACCCAAAATTGCATCTTATCCATTACTAATTGGATTTTTGGCTCCCATACTTCCTCTTTATGAAGGTGAAAATGATCCTAAATAACATTTGTGTGCCTTCCATCTAGCTTGTCTAGATTATGAAGACAGCAATAAATTTTTGACAAATATTTTTCTAATAATTATCAAAGAATATTACCTTATATGGTTCTATTACCTTCTTATTCAATCAATAATGGATTTCAATTATTTTGAAAATTAGTTTTTGACACACTTTTCTATCAACATTGGTGAAAAGCTATCATATGCTCAAATTACAAAACTCAAACAATGGTCTAATGAAATAATTAGTGAATATTTATTAAGGTCTAAATATCTTTAATATATATTTACACAAATATTTCTCTCTCTCTTCAAGAGTCCATTAAATTTGATAAGTTTAAATTCTTTGAATAACTATGCCATAAAGTCAAAGAGCATGAAGTCAAGTTGCTTACTTTGAACAAGATTAAGTACATTTCAAATGTTCCTTCTACTTTAATTATCAATTTTTAAATCAAGATAAATTATATATGCAAACCAACTAAAATAAATAATGAATCAAAAGTTACAATTAATTCTATATCAAAACCACCATAAAAGCTTTAATTACAAACTCCACCAAGGAGGAAATTATCAAAATTTCTATCACCTCATCATGTTTTGTTACAAAAAATACTTAAATGAAATGTAATCACTCAATTACACCCATGGAGATAGATTTGTATAGACCTCAATCTATAAATTTTGATGGCAATGCATATTATGACTATCATAAATGTATTGAGAATTCTACAAATAGATGTTTTAAGTTTAAGAATAAGAGTGAAGATATTATTGATGAAAACATCATAGATATTGATACACCTATTGAAGAAGCTAAGCCACAATAAAAATATAAAACAAAATTAGATGTATACAAATATCCATTTACAAATCATGAATTAAATAAAAAATATAATTTTAAAGTAGACTATGCATCTAACACTCATCCTCCTCCTTATACATATGGACATCCACTTGATAGCATTATTGGTTAGTTAAAAGTAGAAAAACATCATGTCCTATGATCACATTTGATAATAGTGAAGTTGATGATAATTCATATAGACATGCACTTTTAATTTGGGCATATGTTAACAAAAAATCCATCCATAGTGTCATGATAGATAATGGATCAAGTGAAAATGTGTGCACCATAACACTCCTTCATTATCATGGTTATACAAAATAAGATTTATAGGATACTTCTAAAATTTTTAGAGAATTTTATGGCATACATAATATACACTTGGGAATATAGTGTTTCCTTTAAAATTATGACCTCTTATAGTTCCTACTACATTTATAGTTCTACCAAGCACATGGGTCTCTGATATGATACTAGGACACCCTTGGATACAAAATATTAGATAAGTACCTTCTACAGTGCATAAATGTCTCAAATACATTCATGATAATCAATTGGTCAAAACTCAAGGAATCCAATATGAATATCCTTTGGAGCAAATGTTGTTTACTTCTTCAATATAATAGTTAACTAATATGGTTATTGAGAAACATGGTAATGAAAAAGTTTATATAACTATTAAAGAGTATTTACCAATTCATCTTATAGTTTCCAATGAGCATGAAAATATTATAGAATCAATTTCTCCATCTATTTATGATCATGAAATAGTTACACAAGCATATTTCATATGTTTCATAGAGCATGGTACATCCTCCTATGTAAAAAATGGCAAATCAAAACAAGTCTTCATATCCTAAGGAAAAATAGGATATTTAAAGAGCCTCATCATAGGTGTAGGTACAAGTTGTTACATTTTATTCTCCTACACATAAGGTTATGAGTTTACATGAGCATATGAGAAATGATTTAAAATTTTATATTACAACATATGGTTCCTATTTTCACTTGAATTTTCACCTTTTGAGGATATGTCTCATCTCTCCTCATCCAAGTGGCACAATTTAAACACCTCTAGGATGTTGGTAGCCTAAGGATGAGGTGAATCTCTAGATAGGGATAGATACTTTGATGTACCAATTTTGGATCACTAATACACCTATGATTAAAAGAAAAAGGGAGATAAAACTGAAAGTAAACTATCCTTTAGGAGGTGATACTCCAAATTGATTGATGACTACCAATCAACTACATGTCACATATGAAACCAAGAGATTAACTAAACATACACTTCTCTAATCTAAATCTTCTCACATCAGTGTTTTATTATGAGGTTGTGATGAATGTTTAGGATATGAGGACTAAAAAATAGGCCTAGTATGGAACTATTTGAATATACTAACTCACTTAGCCTTAACACATCAAAGAACACTTCACATGACCTGCAAGAAGAAGCTTTTCAACTACAAATAGGTGGGAGAATGAAACAACCATGCTAAGAAAATAATAGTCATCACTAAGTAAGATAAATAATTCAAGTAAACACACTATGAAAATTCATAGAAGAGGTAAAATTAGTTGTCTTTATTGATCTATGGTATGTAAATGAGCAAGGCTTTACCATACTTAGGAGGAGCATAGTTTACAAAGGCCAAAATGGCTAGTTCTTATAGAAATTGAAAGAGAGAAGAGAAAAAAAAAAGTCCAAAGGTCATAAGGAAACTTGTAAAGTTGATAAAAATAGTTAAATGTGCATGAGAAGAAAATGTGAAACTAATCATGAAAAATTATGAAGCACAAGTGTCACCCCAAGTCATGAAACTCTTGAAATGTGGCATAGGAGTTCTCATTTTGAATAAGAAAACTACCTTCATCATTCACCCCTATTTCAACGTCCCAAAACTAACTAGGGAAAGGTATAAATATTTTAATGAGAGGGAATGGCTGTATACATGCTTCTCCATGCATTGGATGCATTACTGATCATCTAAAATCTTTTAGAAGTGAGCCATCACCACCTACAGTCCAAGAAACTCCCTTTTCAGTCACCCTCACAATTGGACTCCAAAATGGCTTCAATTTTCCATGAAAATATATTAAATAGAGTATATGACACTTTTTAATATCATCCATGGCCTTAGAGGTATTAGTTACACCTTTAAAATGTTTTTACTTGAAATTTTCACACTTTTCACCATCATGTTCATTATGCCAGTTCTAACTAGTTGAGATGACATAGTTGGTAAAACACTTAGGATTTTTTTATTAAGCATTAAATTTAAATTAGGGGTTATCCCAAGTCATAATACTTCTCCTAAATTTGGTTTCATCTCTTGAAACCTCATAGAACCTGCACAATGCACAAAATAGTCAAGAAAAGCAATTATGCACCCTATCTTAATGGATATGAAACACCTCAAATGGATGGGAAGGGTAATTTTGGAGTCATATAAAACCTCCATATAATTTTATGGGCATTACATACCATTATAATTTATTTACACCCTCATTTTCCCAAATAGGTCAATATCTAAGGGTTTGTAAGGGTTTTAGGTCCATTTTGTTCTTAAGCTTTGTTCATAAAGCCTTGACATTGGAACTACCAAAAAATTACACAAAAATGATTTTAAGGACCCTTGATAACCTATACAAACTCCTTGGATCCCCATGAAAATTTATAATAAAGATATAAGCACTCCAAGTTACCTTATCAAGATTGTTTCTCCATTCCCTACAGGCTTGAACTGTCTTTGAGCCAAAAACTGATTTCCTCATGGTTTCCCCTAAATTTTTTGGGTTTTTACACACCTAAAATTACCTTAAAAACATTACTCAATCCAATATAATTATATTCCAAGGTTGGAAGTGAAGTTAACCTTCCATTTGGCTTTTAGGCCTCACCAATGTTGACAAGCCTAACTACAACTCTTGTAAGTTGATCACTTGTTGGGTTCCTCCTTCTGTAAAAGGTTATTCATGTTGTTTTTAGATGTGTTAAAATTTTACAAACCTTCCTACAAGGATCTTTAGCTCCTAGTCTATCTATTTATCACCCTTTCTCAAACCTACCAGTTTATGCATAAAGGGAAGTACCTTCTATTTGAGACAAAATAGAGGGTACTTCCAATATTTCCTCAAAAAATATGGACGTTGGAAGAGACTATTAAAATCCTAGAGATTATCTATATAAAATTTTAGATCTTGGTTAGGTCATTTGACCCCTCAACTCTTGTAAAAAATAAAATAGACTCTTATGTAGGTAGACCGTGTGTAAGGTTACACTTTAAATTGTGTATTGCTTGGCTTGAGTTATTTATTGTGCGTGATATTAATTTTTGAGAGAAATTTAAAGGTATAAAAATCATGTTGGATATTTTATAAACATGTTCATCACTCTAACCTACTGCATGCCCTTCACACTCCTTGCTTAGTCAAGACTGAGTTTCATCTTTTGACTATGTTTCATATCATAGAGGTACACCTATAGGTGTTCATGCTTCCTTTAGATTGAGATAAATTATATTGATAACCTTATATCATATTAGGATAATTATATATTTGTTTATTCCCATTTGGAATCATCTCTATGCATTGGTAACCCTCACACTTCTCTCCTTAGCCCATTGCCTTCTATGGTCAAACATAGTCAACTATGTTGGGAAAGGTAAAACCCTATAGGCAAGGATTCCTCCTTTGAAATTTTATAAATCACTATTAAATATTTTTAACCATTTTAAACGATCTTTCATCTACCAACCCTAGTGATTGCTTGTTCAAGTTTCCATCTTAGACTATGTGTTCCTACAATTAGTTATAGGTGTGCATTTTGCATAATGGGACACATGTAGGTGTAGTTTGGACCTTGAAATACCATCCATTAACTATTATTTATGATCCTTTATATTATAATTTATACTTTCACTATTTAGAACCATTCAACATGGTGGCATAGTCTAGTTTTTTAATACTAGGTGAAGAGGGATCTTTTAGGATCACACCTATAGGTGATTACTACTTGAAATTAGTACACAAAAGTGAATTTTTAAGCTATTCAATAACCACATTTAATTAGCCTTATTTAATCCATATTTTAAAAATGTCTTCTCCTTCATAGAGGCTAAAAAATGTGGTCATTTTGATAACTTTGTTATAAAATATTCACAAAATGGCCTGGACCTCTATTTTCACCCTTGAGGGAAAGTGTCTCTAAACTCAATCATCACCTCTTAAAATATGATCTACCCTTACAGTTTTCCATTTTAAACTTCATATATGTATTCAATATTCAAACCACATGTTAGGATTCAAGAGAAGGCCTTACCATATTCCAACTTCCCCATACAAAGGCCTTCATAACTTTGTGGTACCACCTATAGGTGGGCATTTGCATATACATGTAATGGATATAAACTTTGGATATAATGTAAGATGTATAGGTTTGTGATCACTTATATTATTTCATCAAGTGTTCAAATGCATTCTTATAAGTATGAAAATATTGAAACATCTATCAAATTCTCCATCTCAGCATGACATCATCAAGGAGACTCTTGTAGGTGCATTTGAGTTGTATGTGGGAAATAAGCATGAAATGTTGCATATACTCAATAAATATTCCTTACATGTTAATTTATTTATCCCCATGTTGTTTAAATGAGACATAATAATTCTTTAAATGTCAAAATAAGATGTCACACCTCTTTTTCAATGTTGAACTCTTCTCTATATGCTAACATAGAAATACATTCATTGATGTCTGACTGTATGTGTTGCTTATTACTATCATCATATACCTTTTTTGATATTTTGGGTGTCCATTATAACTTATCATACAAATATAATTTGACAAAAAAAAATTAGTCTTCATTACTCTATAAACTTGATCAGATCTCAAACCTCATGACTATAACAGAGAATAGGTAGAACGTTGATTGTGAGTATGACAAGATAGGGTGTTTGATAAAAGTATGTAGTTATGAGACAAAACATGGAATGATGTGGTACATATTACATAAAAAAATTAAAAATACCATTTCCCATTCATATGAAGCCATTGTAGAGAGTATAACCTTCTGCAAGTAATGAACTTGACTATTATTCCACCTATAGCATCAACTTGAAAAATGAAGTAATTATCCCATGATATCTTTTCCAAACATGAAAATAAACATATAAATCATGAGAGGAGATATTAAACATCATATAAAATAAATCTCAATAGTTGGATTGTACAGAATTCTCCAAACTAAAAAAAAAACCTATAGGGTGCACAGTTTAGCAAGTAAATTAGATAGGTCAACTTATTAGGAATGGTTCATAAAGCACAAGTCACCATTCCTATACAAAAAAATATCAAATGGAATTTTACTGAGTTTAGAAGACACCCCTAGGATTATTTTTCTTGAAACCTCTCTTGCTGACTATACCAAGTACAAACCTGAGGGTCATTCTTACTTGCCAAACTTAGTGGAAGAAGAGAGAAGCAATTTTAATCATTCTTAAAGTTTTTGATCAAAATTATCACTTGAGTAAGTGTATGGAAGATCAAAGGACACTCCTAAAATTTACTCAATTTCAAGAATCTGTACAATTCTATACACTGCATTAAATGCTCATTTTAAAAATAAAACTACCCTTTTTTTTAAAGAACCTCTCACTTTTTAGTTATAAATAGTTAATTACAACTTATTACGACACATTGGATGTGACATAATATTTTTACACCTTCACATTTTCCAAGGAGGCCTTACAACTCATTTAATGCTCTATTTTGACCCCAAATGACTCAGAAAGACATAAATATTGAAAATGACCAAGACCAAGGCTAATGTGACATGAAATGACATTAAATGACCTATAATACACCTTATGACATAATATTAGACCCTTAAAATGCCTAAAAATAATTTTTTTTACCTATAAGGGTCCCAATTTGACTTACATGGTCAAATTTGGTCAATAAATTAGTGACTCATAGGGGTAGTATGCCTATTGTACTAAAGTTCATTATCCCTATCAGTCCATTGGGATTATGGAGTCATCTGAAGTCTAAAACACAACAAGAGAAATTTTATAATTGATAAAAAAAACTTTGACTAAGATAAGATAACTAATTACCTCAACCACATAAAACAAAGGACACACAAAAAGTAAAGCAAACACACTAACAAGACACATATGTGCTCAAAGCACCTAGGAAAAATAGGCAAAAAAAACTATGCATAGATAGAAACTAAACATACTTCCTTTCTAAGATCAAAAGGAAAATTCCTTGAATCTTATTCTTCATGAGATGAATCATAGTGCAAAGCATGTTTCTCCTTGTATTGGATGTTTGATAGATCAAACCTATTCCTTTGCATTTCATTTGATCTTATCTCAAGTAGATCATCCTTAAATAGGTATCCAATGTAATGTATTCCTATTTAATTTGTATGCATACCTCATACTACTACCCACTCTTCATCTCATGATCAACTTGTATCTCATTGGTAGGCATGGCTTCAAAGAGGAGTAGTTTCTTGTTCCTTAGAAGATTGAGGCCAATAGAAGCTTGCTCCATCACTAAAAATATGATGTGTTTCTCCCAATTATTTAAGATGATGATGACCCATTTTTATGATTTCAAACATGTCATCATGAGATTCATATGCCTCTTGAAAGGAGAAGCTTGAAAATTTGATTTTTCTTTGCATACTCACTTGAGTGTCAAGGTTGCCTTCTCCATTTTTGACTAGATCATAACTTTATTGAAGAAGAGTATAACCTACTCAAATTATTGTAAATAAGTCATCCAAATTCTGATTATAGACTTGTTTTTTCCCATCTATGATGTCTTTGATAGTGATGGAAGAACCAATGATGATTTCCTCTTTTTTGGCAAAAGGAAAACATTATTTCATATCAACCCAATTAGAAGTTTCAACATAATAAATCACCTCTTCTTCAACATTTAAGACCTCTTGATGGATCTCAAGTTTCATCTCAACTACCATAAAATGACTTTGGTTATCAAGGGATGCAAGATCCTCAATTTCTTTCTCCTTCTTGGTGATGCCAATGTTAGGGATTTTGTAATCAAGTGACTTAGTCCAATGAGGCTACCAAGGAGCTGTATTTTATTCAAGCAAGATTTCTAAAATTTTATCAACCAACTACTCTTATTTATATTCCCATACCATAGGTCCATCAAGGAAAAGGGTGATGGGGTGATTACAAGATTAACTAGTTGGTGTAGGTGGCACATAGAACTCAACATCAGATTGAGAATGAATTGTAGGAGATCCTTTTGGGAGTTATTGAGGAAGGAGAGGTAGGCCTTGGGCTAAAATATCTTGGTTTTCTTCCTTAAATTTTAAAATCACTTCATTTACATATCATTTATCTTGAAAAATCTCTTAAGGAAGGTTATATTGGGTATGTTTAGGCATAGTATCTTCTTTTAGCTCTAAACCTTCCATCACACCTCAACTTAACAATTTCATTCTCAACTCTAACCCTTCAATTTTCTTGGCTAAGTTCTCTTGGAAAAGTATCTCTTGAATTTTATAGGCATCATCATGAGGATAAGGAGTACAAGAGGGCTGATATGGAAAATAAGAGGTCTCTTGAGGAAGGGTGGGAGGGTTTTGCATAAGATCAATCTCTTTCTCAACTTCACACTCTTTATAAAGGCTTTTATCCCCTTTCTTTCCCAATGATTCCACTACATTATTCTGGATTAGGATGTTAGGATTAAGGGTCTCTTCTTGAGGTAGTGATGTAATTTTAGGAGTGGATGAAGTATCCAAGGAACTTGGGATCTCCTTAGGCTTGGGTTCTCCAACTTGTCTCCAACAAGGTTGATAAGAATCATATAAAGGCTGATAGGGAATGTTATAAGCTTAATATACCTCACTAACTTGTGTAAAATAATACTCAATACCAAAATTATCCATGAAAGTTAATTGGGAAGCAACAACACAAAGAAAAATATTACCAACAATCTTTAAAGGGAAAACCTGGGCTGTTTGACCAGTTGATATAACTTTGGAGTCACCAATGATGCTTGGATAGATGCTTCTAAAGGCTGATGTGTTGAAAGATAACGTCAAAAATACTTAAAATTCTTGGATAATAAGTCCCACTGGGCATGCCAAAACCTTTTATAAGTTAGATTTTCACCCTTTGAGGATATGTCTCAGCTCTCCTTATCCAAGTGGTACAATTGAAACACCTCTAGACTTTAGGTATCCTAAGGATGAGTTGGATCTCTAGATAGGGATAGATCCCTTAATGTACCACTTTGAGATCACTAATACACATATGATTGAAGGAAAAGGGAGATAAAACTGAAAGTAAACTATCCTAAATGAAGTGATACACCAAATTTATTAATAACTACCAACCAAATGCATGTCACACATGAAACCAAGAGACTAACTAAACATACACTTCTCTAATCTAAATCTTCTCACATAAATGTTTTATTATGAGGTTGTGATGAATGTTTAGGATAAGAGGAATATAAAAGAGGACTAGGATGGCACTATTTGAATAGACTAACTCATTTAACCGTAACACATCATATAACACTTCACATGACCTACAAGAAGCTTTCCAACTACAAATAGGTGGTAGAATGAAACAACTATGTTAAGGACACAATAGTCATCACTAATAAAGTTCAATAATTTAAGTAAACACACTATGAATAGTTATATAAGAGTTAAAATCAGTTTTATTTGTTGATCCATGGTATGCAAATGAGCAGGGCTTCACCATACTTAGGTGGAGCATAGTTTACAAAGGCCAAAATGGCTAGTTCTTATAGAACTTGAAAGAGAGAAGAGAAAATAAAATTCCAAAGGTCACAAGAAAACTTGTCAAGATAATAAAAGGAATTACATGTAAATAATAAGATAATGTGAAACTAATCATGTAAATTCAAGAAGCACAAGTGTCACCCCAAGTCATGAAACTCTTTAAATGTAGCATATGAGTTATTATTTTGCATAAGAAAACTTCTTTCATCATTCACCCCTATTTAAACATCTAAAAAATAACTATGGATATTTATAATTATTATAATAAGATGGAAATGTTTTAGACATGCTTCTACATGCATTAGATGCATTACTAATCATCTAGAATCTTTTGGAAGTGAGCCATCACTTCCTATAGTCCAAGAAACTCCCTTTTAAGTCACCCCTCACACTTGGCATCAACAATGTATTTAGTTTTATATAAAAATCCATGCAAGGGAGTGGATGAAACTTTTTAAGACCCTCCATGTATTTATAGGCATCAGTCACACTTTAAAAAGGTTTTTACTTCAAGTTTTCACACTTTTTACCATCATGTTCACTATGCCAATTTTGACTGGCTGAGATGAAGTAGATGATAAACACACTTAGGAGTTTTGATGAAGTATTAAATGGAAATTATGTTTTATACCAAGTCCTAATTATTCTCCTAATTTTTTTAATCTCTTGAAACTTTTGAGAACTTCATAATGCATAAAACAGTTAAGAAAAGGAAAATTTCACCTTTTTTGTACAAATATGAAACACCTTAACTAGATGTGAAGGGTAATTGGGGAGTCATATGAAACCTCAATATACTTTCATGTCCATTACATCCCATTATAATTACTCTCAACCCTCATTTTCCTAATTGGGTCATTATCTAAGGGTTTACAAGGGTTTTAGGTCCATTTTGTCCTTAAGCTTTGTTCATAAAACCTTGACATTAGAACTACCAATAAATTATGAAAACATGATATTAAGGACCCCTGATAACCTATACAAACTCCTTGGATACTCATGCAAAGTTCCAAGATATATATGAGCACTCTAAGTTACCTTATCGATCTTGTTTCTCCATTCCCTATAAGCTTGGACTGACTCTGATCAAAAAAATATTTTTCTCATGGTTTATCCTACAAGTTTAGGGTTTTTACACACTTTAAATGACCTCACAAACATTCATAAATCCATTATAATTCTGTAAAAATTTTGGAAGTGAAGTTGACCTTCCATTTGGCTTTTAGGTCTCACCATGATTGACAGGCCTGACTGCAACTCTTATAAGTTTGGACCACTATTTGGGTTCCCTCCTTCTATATAAGGTTACACATGTTTTCCTATATGTATTAAAACTTTCCAAACCTTCCTAAAAGGATTTTTAGCTCCTGGTCTATCTATTTATCACCCTTTCTCAAACTTGCCAATATATGCATAAAGAGAAGTACCCTCTATCTAAGATAAAACAAAAGGTACTTACCCTATTTCCTCAAACAATATGGATGTTTCAAGATATTATTAAAATATTTTAGATTATATTTATCAAATTTTATCTATTGGTTAGGTCATCTGACCCCTCAACTCTTATAAAAACCAAAATAGACTTCTATACAGGCAGATTGTGTGTAGGGTTACACTTTAAACTATGTATTACTTAGTTTGAGTTATTCATTGTGCATGATATTCATTGGTGATAGAAATTTAAAGGTATAAACATAATTTTGGAGATGTTCTAAACCTATTCATCACTCTAACCTACTACATACCCTTCACAATCCTTACTTAGTTGAGACTGAGTTTCAACTCTTGACTATGTTTCATATCATGGAGGTACATCTATAGGAGTTCATGCTTCCTTAAACTTGAAACAAAGTATACTGATCACCTTAGATCCTCTTATGATCATTATATGTTTATATGGGTCCATTTGGAAACATCTATATGCATTAGTAACCCTCACACTTCACTCCTCAGCCCACTACCTGTTATGGTCAAACATAGTCAACTATGTTGGGAAAGGTAAAACTTTGTAGGTGAGGATTACTCATTTTAAAGGTTAAACATAACTATTAAATATTTTAAACCATTTGAAACCATCTTTCATCTACCAACCCTAGTGATTCCATGTTCAAGTTTCCATCTTAGACTGTGTGCTCCTAGTCAGCTATAGGTGTGCATTTTACATAATGGGACACCTACAAGTGTAGGTTAAACCTTGAAAAACAATCCATTATATATTATTAATGATCCTTTAAATTATAATTTCTGATTTCACTATTTATAACCATTCAATGTGGTGGCATAGTCTAGTTTTATAATACTAGGTGAAGAGAAATCTTTTAGGATCACACCTGTAGGTGATCACTACTTGTAATTAGTACATAAAAGTGCATTTTTAAGCTATTAAATAACCACATTTTATTATACTTAATTAACTCCATATTTTTTATAGGTCTTCTCCTTCATAGAGGCTACAAGGTATGGTTATTTGGATACACTAGATCTCATGAAAACCTTGTTATAAGATATTCACAAAATGGCCTGGACCTTTGTTTTCACCCTTGAGGGAAAGTGTCTCGAAACTCAATCATCACCTCTTAAAATATGATCTACCCTTAAATTTATTCATTTTACACTTCATATATGTCTTCAATGTTTAACCCACATTTTAGGATTCAAGATAAGGCCTTACATTATTCAAACTTCCCCATACAAATACCTTCATAGCTTTGCGGTACCACCTATAGGTGCACATTTACATATACATGTAGTGCGCATAAATGTTGGATAGTATGTAAGATTTATAGGTTTATGATCACTTATATGATTTCACTAAGTGTTCAAAGTCACTCTTATCAATTTGAAAATATTGAAACATCTATCAAATTCTCTATATCAGCATGAAATCATCAAGGAGACTCTTGTAGGTGCATTTAAGTTGTATGTGGGAAATACACATCAAATGTTACATATACTCAATAAATTTTCCTTCCATGTCAAATTATTTCTCCTCATGGTGTTGAAATGAGACATCAAAATGATTTAAATCTCAAAACAATCTATCACACCTCTTTTTTGACGTTGAACCCTTCTATAGATGCTAACATAGAAGTACATTCATGGTTGCTTAACTATATGTGTTACTTATGACTACCATCACAGACCCTTTGTGCTATTTTTCATGTCCAATCTGACTTATCATACAAAAATAATGTGACAAACACTTTTTAGAGTCTAAATCACTCCTCTATAAATGTGATAAGAGCTCAAACCTCATAACTGTAACTGAGAGTATGACAAGACTGGGTGTTTGATCAAAGTATGGAGTTATGAGACCAAACATGAAATGAGGTGGTAATTATGGCATTAAAACATGGAAAAAACCATTTCCCAATCATATAAATCTCTTGTAGAGAATAAAACCTTCTACAAGTAGTGAACTTGACTATCATTCCACCTAGAACATCAGCTTGTAAATTGAACTAATTAGCCCATGAGATCTTTTCCAAAAAATAAACTAAACATTAAAACCATGAGAGGAGAGATTAAACATCATCTATAATCAATCTTAGTAGTTGGATTGTATGGACTTCCCAAAGCCAAAGTAAAACCTATAAGGTGCATAGATTAGTAAGCAAATTGGATAAGTCAACTTCTTAAGAATGGTTCATAAAGCACAGGTCACCATTCCTCTACAACCAAACATCAAATGGAAAATGAATAAGTTTATAAGACACCCCAAGGATCATTTTTCCTAAAAAATCTCTTTTTAACTGTACCAAGTACAAACTTGAGGGTTATTCTTGATTGCCAAGCCTAGTGGAAGAAGAGAAAAGTGGGTTTCTTCATTTATTGAAGCTTATGATCAAAATAATCACTAGAGTAAATTCATTAAAATACCAAGGGACACTCTTGAATTGTCCTCAACTACAAGAGTTTGTATAATTCTATACACCTCATTAAATGCTATTTTTAAAAAGAAAACTACCCTTTTTTCTAAAGAACCTACCAATTTTCAATTATAAATAGTTACTTAAGACTTATTAGGACACATAGTATGTGACATCACCTTTTAACACCTTCATATTTCCCAAGGAGGCTATACAACTCATGTAATGCTCTATTTTGACCCTAAAATGACTAAAAAAGACATAAATATTGAAATGACCAAGACCAAGGATAATGTGACATGAAATGACATAAAATTACCTATAATACACCTTATGACATAATATTAGACCCCTAAAACACCTAAAAATCAAGTTTTTACCTATAGGGATCCTAATTTGTCCTATAGGGTCAAATTTGGTCAACAGTTCCTATTGAGATTCAAAGTCATCTACAATTGGTACTTCTTCATCAAAATAAGTCACTCTTTCATATCATGGCATGGGTTATAGATAAATTACCATCACTGATATCATTGGTTATGCTACTTTCACTTTACTTGTACATAGTTTCTTTGATTTTATTTAATTTTTAATTCTTATATCCCTATCAGAGCATTCTTCTAGTCCTTGGATTTAATTTTTACTTTGGGATACTTTCCCCTTGATTTTCAAACTAATTCAAACAATCCAAAACATTTATCTCTATGGAAATCCACTTTCTTATTATTGTGTATCTTATACCCTATGGCACTTACATGATCTTATATTCCTAATTTTTACATGAACAGATATAACCTCTTTCAAATTTGAGGAGCACGTATATTATTACATATTTTACATATTTACACTACATTGTTAACTCAAAGTTACATATACATTGGGGTCACATTTATTATTTTTCCTCTTATCATACTATGATTTTTTAGCTTGTTGAGGACAATTAAAATCCCTACTAGTTCCTCTATTTTAAAAACCTTACTTTTTAACACCTATTTTCAAATATATTTTAGCATTCTTGTTGGAAAAAGAATGGATCTTTATAAAATAGCAAAGTGTATCATATAAACACATGTATGAGTTTATTATTTTATCTTTTGTATAAATTTTGTATGTATTCAACTTTGAAAGCTTAATTGGGTATTTGAAGAATGTGAAGAGTCTTTCATTTTGTATCTAGAAGGGTTGGAAGGTGAAGAGACAATGTGATTGTATAAGGATATAAATATTAATTTTATGTAATAAAATCTATTTTTATTTGTTGATAGAGATTAAATAATTTTTTTTGTTATGGCATTCCCTTATTTTATTTTATGAATGGTGTATGCACAGTAAGTACTCTGTTTTACTTTATTCTATAATCTGATGTGATACTAGTTATGTACCGATTCTATTTATATATATTTTGACCTATTATTTGATTTATTTAAAGACATAAAGTATGTCTTATACTTTTACTATCTCTTTAATGCCTTTTTTTACACTCCACTATGCAAGCTATCCTTGTAATTAACATGTTCTGGTGTAATTCTAGGAATCTCTGCTAACAATGGTGTGTTGAGCATGGAACCAATTTGGATGAACTAAGATGAGATGGTTTCTAGGGATGAGAGACTTATAATGATGGCTAGATGAGAGAATTTAGAATTTTAGAGAGGAACAAGTGTGAAGAGTCAGAAAGATTGCATAAGAGATTAGCCAAGAACACCTCTATGGTAAAATCTATGGAATTTTCTAGGGAAAATTACCTAGATTGTTAGTTGGGGTTAGCCAAATTAGAATAATATTGCTTTAGTTTGATGAATAAAAATTTATATTTTGGACTCAAGATAAACTATAGTGATTTTGCAACCTAATACCGACTGATCTCAAATAATATATTATTGGATAAATATTATGATCAATGGCTATATCATAGAGTTCACAGTATAAGGATACATAGATTTTAAGACTACGCAGGATCAATTTATCTAAGGAATCAAGGGGAAATTTTTTGAGTGACTACCTTTGATGATCAAGATGGTTGTTGTGGAAAATGCCATGGTGTTACTCCAACCAACATGGATTAGTCACTTTAGGCACCATGGGGAAAGTGGATGATGAAGAGTTGATTAAGAGGAACTTGAACCTAATCCCATAAGATGGAAGGCAAGAAGAATCTAAGTGAAAAGAAAATTGTTGGACTTGAAAGAGATCTATTACAAAAAATAAGGTGGAATAAGACAAATGGCCCTGAATTAACTATGAGTAAGACTAGGAGTAAAGAAGAAGTTTCTAGAGTCAGAGATATGCAAGGGAAAACTGCTAGAGAAGAAAGGTTTCTAAAAGAAAGCGTGGAAACTATTGAAATATAAGGATATGTATAAAATGATAAAGGGCTTGATAATAAATAGAATGTTATAATTAGTGATGTTGAGGTAGATCAATTAGTAAGTAGAGGTAGGTCGCAATTAAGTGAGGGGTTTTTCACTAGAATTGAGAAGGAAAGTTCTTGGGAAAATGTTAAATTTAAAGGTAGTAATATTATAAGTTCAAGTTTGAAGTAAGAATAAGTTATAAATAATAATCATTAATTTCAAAGTTATACATCCCCCACAACCACTTTATTTATAGAAGGTATAAAAATTACAAAGAGAGAAGTTGATTTAGGTTGGTTTGATTCCTTTATCGACAAGTTTGGAAGGCTCAATATAAAAACCAAATTGGCATTAGAAAGAAAGAATTTTATAATAGTAGGATTTATGGTTACTACTAAAAAAATTGGTGTGAATAATCCTATAGTTATAATTACCACTACACAGTCACTTAACTATGCAACAACTGGTGCAGAGACACCACCAGTCATAAAACCAGTATTCAAAGAATTGTAGTAACAACTAGTAATCTACCAACTATGGCACTTCATGTAAGTGCATTTTTACCTTTAATGTTGTATAATGGATCTTTAGATCTTGAATAATACTTAGTTACCTATGGGATGAAATAGGTTGTAAAAGGGGTAACATTGAATGATGTGAAGAAATATGAACTAGTAGGGGTTTTGGGAGGAAACACTTTGGATTTCATTTACAAAAGAAATGTCAGTGCCCTAAATTTCACACAAGTTACAGATTTGATGATAATATAATTTAAATTAAAACAATTTCCAAGGTAATGCTACTTGGTTTGTAGAGGTATTATGACCAATAATAAAGTTTGTTATTGCACAAACCCAGTTATCCACCAAGGTTGATGCTCGATCCATTACCATGAGAGTTTAACAAATAGAAGACTATGTATATCTTCCCTCGAGAGGATCAAAACTAAAAGATAATTTAGATGATTTTATGAGGAGAATGAATGAGATGCATGAAAATGATAATCCTAAATTAGACTTATGGTGTATAGAGTGTGGCTATGAGGGATATCATAAGAATGACTTCCCAACAATTAAAATAGAATTTTCTAAAATCTACATGGTAGTTATACATCCTACATCTAAGTGTCATCTCTTCTAATAATATATTCAAAAATCACACAACATGTATTATCATTTTTAAAAATCCAAAAATCATGATGAGATGAGTTTCCATACATTGTAGGAGTTAAATCAAGATATAACAAAGAACATCTTCATAGTTGGGGACCAATAAATACTTAATACAAAGCAAGAAATCCTAGGACTAGATGTGGAGATGACAAATATGGCTCAAGGTAGTCTAGGATGGGTGCATTCATTACCACAATATCAGATGCCTTCATCACCATAGTACTAATCATAGGGCCTAACAAGATAGAATAATATGTCATCTCCCTCATATCAATATTATGGTCAGTATGCACAACTATGAAACAATACAAATATTTAAAAAAATAGGTAACTTGTGCTCTAAGTTCTACTCAACATCATTACGAGGGATATGATGTGTAAATGAATCAATAAGGAGGATATAATGGAAAAAAATCCCAAGGGTGTGGATATCAATAGAATAGATGAGGCTATAGAGGAATATACAGGGGAAGATGTCATGGTGGTTATCAAGGATTTTATAATAATGATAATTGGCAAACTTAACCACTCATGTAATAGATTACTGCACTATTATGGAGAAACAAATAAAGGAGAATCTAGTACACAATGCAAACATGATTAATGGATAGCCAAAGGAAAATGCATTTGTGCAAGACATCACAAGTTGACAGATAACTTAATAAGGTTTATCTCCATTAGACATGACTCAATATCAAAGTATTATAAAAATTTTGTGGGATAAATATCCTGACCCTGTAACATAAGATAATTTAATGTATCAAGTTGTGCATGTATTACAAGAAATATAATAAAAAATAGTTTTTGATGAGGATAAAACTACTTTTGATGCTTAAATATATGGGAAAATTATTTAGATAATGCAATAAAAAAGAATTATAACCACTTTGATAGATCTAATGCAACTAATCATTATATTTCATAATGAGGATATATCCCAAAATATCACAAACTCCTTCACAATCTTCTAGAGTGTGCATAGTGAGGACAAATAAGGGATAATAAATTAGTTTGGTATGTCAAGACCAAGAAGCCTTGGGATGTGGATTCATGATTGGACATTGATTTGGATGGATATAAAATTCTAAATTCAATATTTAACTTTGGTAGTACCATCAATATGATTCCTCATTCAACATGGGAAGCCATTGGTTGACCAACTCTGAGTTACAATCCAGTAACATTAAGCTTATCAGATTATTGGTAGAGTCAAACCCATTGGTTGGATAGAATATGTTGAAATTAAAGTGGTTGAACTTAGTTTGTAAGGGGATTTCAAAGTCATTGACATGAATATAATATAGACCCATTGCCCTACCTTAATTTTTAATAAATGGGCTTATTAGGGCCAAATGACTATTAATACTATACATGTAACTAGTTATAAGTGCATAAAAAAGATAAAATAGTAGTCATACCTTTGAAAAAATATGAACAAAAGCCATATATCATTCCTAAGGAGATAGAGTCACCTTATGCTTATAGGGGCAATAGTTTGTTTAATGTGGGATCATATGAGAGATAAATTGGGATGTATATTATATAATGTCAAAAGTGGAAGCCTAATACTACATAGAAGGAACAACTATTGGTATTCTAACCAGTTATCACAAAGTTGTCGGTTAGATAGGTTCAAATTAAAGAATGTGTTTCTCCTTTAATATGCTAGCTGACAATATCTGAGGTAGAATTTTTATATAATAATAATTTAACTATTATGGATTACATTGAACCTACCCCTGAAAGAATTCTACCCTAGGATTTTGCAATGTCTATAAGTGGTGACTCAAATGTACACATCTTGAATGGTCCCATAAATATCAAGAGTTGTGACATTTGTGCATGGTGTTCACTACATAATGACAAATACCTCAATATTTTGTGACTAGGGATCTTAATTCCTTCATATTGAGACTTTAAAACCATGTATTAGAGGTGAAACAATGAGTAAATATACTCAACTATACACTAAAAGGAACTATTATGACATGGTGGGTCAAGCATAAAAATCCAAAAATGCATTGGGAGGATGCCTATTAAATCTTGTGTGCAAGGTTTTAACCACCAATTAGTATTAAAGTATAATGGCCTTTTTTTCAAGAAGTTCAATGTCCTAAACTGTACATCCATCAGTGCATATACATGTGGACTACCCTATGAGTATAGCCTCAATATTGGGAACACACATTTAGTCATACCCTTGTACCTCTTCTAATAGCTTGGTGCATGCATAAAGAGTGTAGAAGGGAAACTAAACACTGGGTATAACTTCAATAGGATTTCATTCAAAATGTTGTGTTTGAAGATGATAATCCATTAGTATAAAATGCCTTGTAAAATATTATTTTTTTGATGTCATAGATGTGTAGAGGATTTAACAAATGTTACAGAATCATCCTCTAATTAGGAAGTTATGCAAGACCTATATCTCACACTACATAATTACAAATCCAACCAAAAATAACATCTCCAGGTTTAGCTGTGCAATAGAATAAATAATGGTCTAAAAGAATCTAGTGACATTGATAGTGATAGGGATCTCTATTTAGAAGGGTTATTTGAACCAC
The DNA here is from genome assembly GCA_037957365.1 of Torreya grandis. Classification (NCBI taxonomy): domain Eukaryota; kingdom Viridiplantae; phylum Streptophyta; class Pinopsida; order Cupressales; family Taxaceae; genus Torreya; species Torreya grandis. The sequence goes on from JARHVA010000944.1 coordinate 2,821,540, forward strand.
CATGTGAAAAGGAATATAAACTAGTGCAAAACATAGATCAAGTAGAAGAGGAAAAACTATGCAATATTGAAATTCTACAATGTGAAGAGAAACACATCTTACAAGATACCATGCCTATTAGATTAGGCAAGATATATCATGAACCATTATGGAAGACTCAAGGAAATGTTGTAATAAAAATGGCCCCTAATCTTGAAATAATGGGATATTACTTGGGAAAAGAGTAGATCTTTGAATCCCTATAGATGTTAAGAGATTACCAGGATGTATTTCCAAGAAAATTCTTGGAGGTGAAAGGTGTATACCCATCTCTGGGATAAATTCATATTGATCTAAAATAATGTGTGTGCTTGATTAAAAACTGACCCTATAGGCTCAATCCTAATATGAAAACTAAAGTAAAGGATAAACTGGATCAAATTCAAGAAGCTAATTAGTTATCCATTTGAAAAGGAAGAATGGGTGAGTCCCATAGTGGTGCAACCTAAGAAGATAGGAGAAATATGGGTGTGTGGAAATTACCATGTGCTCAATGATGCTTGTGTCAAAGATCTATTTCCTATCCCTTTTACTAATGAATTACTTGAATATATGGCTAGGAATGAGGTATATTCCTTATATATGGTTTTAATGGGTATCACCAAATTTTGATTGCTAAAGAGGATCAGGATAAGACCACATTTGCTACTAAATGGGGATAATTTACATACAAGGTAATTCCATTTGGTTTAAAGAACACACCTACTATATTTTGAAGAGTTGTGGTGAATGAATTCAAGGACTTCATTCATGATTTCTTAGAGGTATATCTAAATGATTAGTCAATCTTATCTTTGTCTAAAGATCAATTTTCAAATCTAAAATTAATGATAGAGTGATGTCAAGCCTTGTGCATTACCTTAATTCTAAATAAATGTCTCTTTTTTACACATTTTGGTGTCTTGCTAGGTCATATGGTGTTTAATGATAGAATTTTGTTCAATATATTTAAATTTGTTTTAATAGTAGGAATTCCACCTCTTAAAATTTAAACTAAAGTGTACACCTTTTTGGGTCATACTAGATATTATAGGAAGTTCATAAAAAGATATGCAACTATATTAGTATCCATGGATAAGTTACTGCATAAGGAAACCAAATTTGAATGGAAACCAGAGTGTTAAACAAAATTCATCAAATTTAAATATAGGTTGGTAAAAACACCTATATTTTTATTTCTTGATTGGAAGAAGCCATTCCATGTACATGTGGATGCTTCAAGCACTACAGTAGGAGCTATCTTAGCATAACTAGGCAAAGGTAGGTTAAACCACCTAATACATTTTGAAAGTAGGAAACTCTCAGCTATGCAAAAGAACTACAAAACCATAGAGAGAATAAATTACCATGGTGTTTGTATTAAAAAAAATTAGGCATTACTTATTGTCTACTCATTTAGAGCTTTTCATTGACCACTAGGCATTGCGATACCTAGTCAATAAAATAATGATAGGGGGATGGATCTTAAGGTGGTTGATGCTTTTTCAATAATTCTATTTCTAGATCAATGTGAATCTAAGATAGGATAATGTGAGACTAGATCATATTTCAACTATATAATGGGGAGGAACCAGAGTAAATTGAAGATGAATCCCCTAATGTGCATTTATTTAGATCTATTGTAGTTCTTGATAACATGGAGGACATTACAATTTTTTTGGAATAAGGAACTTTTCTTACACATTATACAAAGAGGGAAAATAAATATATGGTTACTAGAGCTATAGCATATACTATTATTAATGAAATCTTGTATAAGTTGGGTAAAGATGATGTATTTCATAGGGTATTTCTATAACATGAGTGAACACAACCACTTCAAGACTCTCACCAAGGCATTTGAGGAGGACACTCTGCATGAGAAGCCACTTCTAGGAAAATACTTCAGAGTGGTTTGTGGTGGTCTACACTATTTTAGGATGCACATAGAGTTACTAAACACTACGACATATGTCAAAGAATTGGCAAGCTCAATTAGTAAGACAAAATGCCTTTAGTTCCTATGCTTACAAAATAACCTTTTGAACAATGGGGAATTCATTGTTTAGATGTATAGTTCCCCCAAGTAAGTGGAGTCATGCCGGATACATTATCACTATGACTGACTATTTCTCAAAATGGGTGGAAGTTGCTACCACTCCAAGTTGTGGTGCAAAGGATGCTACCAAGTTCTTATATGAAAACATTATCACAAGGTTTGAATCCCTAACTATAAAGGTTAAATCCAAATCCCAAGATAAGGATGATGCTAAAGTCAAGGCTATGGCTAAATTTAAAACTAAATCCAAGGATAATGCAAAGGCTAAAGCCAAAGCCCAAGATGAGGCTCAAGCTAAGGGCTAAAAAGAAGCTAAAACATAAGCTGAACTCTAGACTAAGGCCAAGGTGAAAGTAATAAACAAGGATAAGTAACTCTAAGATGCATAGACACAAGTAGAGATAACATCCACTAGTCACACTAAGGGCACTAAATAAGTAGTGCAGATCCCTAGTTAATGGCTATTGGATGTCCCTACTACATCCACACTACATAGTACTTTCTTGTTTCCACTTGCTAAGTTTACACCTATTCCTATGACATTCATGACTTCATCCATGGCACTTGCCACCACTATGATGGAAACAACGTTAAACATAACCCAACTATCACTCTCTAAATAGATTGAAGGAACAACCATTTTCTAAGAATCCATTATGTAGAGGGATTCAAATTTAGAGAAAGAAGTCCTGAAGCTATGGGATAAAAAGGATGAAACAAAGGAGAGGCTAGTGAGTGTGAGGTAGTTGATTAATAATGCCCATCTCAATTTAGTTACACAAGTACTAGGTGATCAGGTTATGTTAGAAGATAAATAATTCATGACACTATTGACAAAACTTATAAATAATTGGGGAGCTATGATAATTTTTTGGAATTTCACACACAAGGATAAGCCCTTAAGTAAGGTCATGTGATAACTCCTTGATGAATATGATTAGGTCCTAAACAATACTACAACATAACCCAAAATTATATCCCAAGATATGTTAAACTAGAGACAACATTTGAATCAATCCTTGGACACTACAAAGCCTAAATTTTCCATTGGTGATAAAGCTAAAGCCATGCTAGAGGACCAAATGTCAACTATAGAGAAAATGAGCGGTGCATTCAAAAAACTATTAGATTCTATATATGTTCTTGTATAAAAGCTACAAGTATGGCATCATGAAATAATGTGTGACACTTTTGTAGCCATTCAAGCCTAGAGGACAATAGATAGATTGGACGAGCTCATCTTGGACATTCAATAGAAAAAATATAATGCCAAGGTGTTGCTTATAATTGTAGAAGACAAAGACCTATAAAACATGATGATGATCTAGGTACCATTGCATAGTTTACTAGTAATGGTACATGAAGTACTCACTAACTAGAAAAAGCTCAAATAAGATCTAGCTCAAGTTCATCCAACCATTTCATAGGTAATAGATGATCCCCTATTTATTCCTTCATAACAAATCCTATAAATCATATAGGAGAGGGAGATAAATGCACATAACTAGTATTTTTAGATATCTTCAATAGTGGAGACATCAAGAGCTAATAGGATAGTAGCTACTTAGCAACAACAACCTCCATAATTCCCAAGTAAAATAACCTCTTATCCATAATAGTAAGGTTTGTGCACTACATTTTTATAACTTCCAATAGATTCAAATTTTTATAAGATAGTCTAAATATTAGGAGTAGGGCTAGAATGGTTAAAAACACATAAAGGGCATCCACCTAGTTATTCTAGTTTATTGAAAACTTAAAAGGGTGGTAGGCTATTACGCTACTTAGTTGAAAACCCAAAAGGGAAGCTAAGTAGTGCACATCGGGTGAAAACTGGTAAATGACACTTAAAACAATATCTACAACTTTTGTTTATGACTTATCTTTATAACTCAATTTAGATTAGTTTGCAACTTTGGCTCAAGATGAGACAAATAATTAAGTCTAGGAAAGTGTTCGAGAAAGAATGGATCTTGGTAAAACCATGAAGTATATAAGATAAACACATGCAAAGTTTATGATTTTGTCTTTTTTATAAATTTTATACGTATTCAACCTTAAAAGCTTAATCAAGTATTTGAATAATGCGAAGAGTCTTTTATTTTTTATTTTAGAGGGTTGGAAGGTGAAGAGACAACATGATTGTACAAGGTTATGAATAGTAATTTGATTTAATAGAATCTAGTTTGATGTGTTGATTGGGATTAATATAAATTATCCTATTATCGTGTTCCCTTATTTTCGTTTATGTATAGTGTATACATATTTAATACTCTATTTTTCTTTATTTTATAATCTAATGTGATAATAGTTATGGTAGTAGTTCTATTTATACTTTCTTTGACCTATTCTTTGATCTATTTGAAAACATCAAGGATGGTTTATACTATTCGTATCTCTTTCACACCTTGTTTTACTCTCCACTAGAAAGCTATCCTTGTGAATATAATGTTCTAGTGTAATTATAGGTATCTCTTCTAACAATTCTAATATTGTAAAAAATTTAAAAAAATGCATATATTTCAAAAATTCTAAATATTTTCAAAAATTACAAAATTAGGACCCAATGCATTTTCAAATGTTACTAGCTTACTTATTTTCAAATCTTGTTTATCTTATGTTAAGTAGATAGCATATTCCATATTTCAATATACAATGCTTCTCATGAGGTACTTGATTGTGAAACAAGACATACTTTCACATAATTATTTTATGTTGAGATTCCTTAACCTTGCTAATTTGGGGACATCTCTTCATTCTCAATTAATACTTTAACAGGTTGTATTTATCTACAATATCTCTAATAGGTTGAATTACATATCACAAAAATGTCTTTCTAAGTCACTCATATTTTTTAAACATATTACATAAAATATGTTACTTTCTAACATTCAAATTCATACATGTGATAGAGTTATACTAGGTCACATTTTCTACATGCTTTATTTTGCATTCTTATTTTACTACATGATAGGATAGACTTTCTTATTGTGTGTGTGGCCCTTACCCTTGTATGTTAAACTTATTTCTTGTATGGCATCATTATGCCATTTTACTATAGCCCTTAACCTTGTGTGTTATGTGATATTTTACATGTCCCTTGTATGTGGATTCTTGAGCCTTATGGGTGACAAATTATACAAATTACATGACATTGTATGAAAATAATTTTATTGTTGTTGCTTACTAATATGGTTCCATGATTCATATCATTCATTCTATCTAATTTACTATGGTGCCGTGATTCATATCATTCATCACTTATATACTCTATTCCTACTTTAAGTTTCATGATGCATATCTTTCATGCATTATTTTTATGCTTCAATGATATATATTTCTAACACATGTTTCATATGCAAATGTAATGATATATTCAATACTATAAATGGAATTAATTTCAAATATTCAAAATACTATATCTTTCACATCTAATTTATTTTGAGATAAATGATTTTTAGGATACAATTCTCCTATAAAAAAGGGGGCACCACAATGGGCTTGCTTGGAACATTCAAACCTCATTAGCAAAATCATTTGAATGTATGGAAATATATAAATTTCAAATGGTAATATTATTTAGTATTTTCAAATTATGGGGGCATGTGTCATGCTTGTTCACTCATTTATATTGTTTTAAATAGTTTAAAAGTCACAAAGTTATACAAAGTTCAAAAGGTTTCAAAAGTGGTAAATTTTTCAAATTTTAAAGTTGCAAAGTTTCAATTACAAATTCAAATAGCATTTCAATACAATACAGACATAGGGAACATGACATTAATTCATGTGCATGCTTTTACTATGGCATTTTTTAAATTCTCAAATTTCAAGTTTTAAAGTCTTAAATAAAATCCAGGTTCACCTATAGTAGTGTGATTCATCTCGATTCCAAGTGGGCCATGTTAGAATCTAGTGACATTCAATGTCTATGGTTTTAATTTTTAAATATGTATCAGGCCATAGTTCATGGTTCCACCCATTCAAATACTTTATAGAGTACTCTATATATTCAAATGAGAGTTGGAACATAAAATCCATCTAGTTTAAGATCATTCAATGGTTTTCAAAATGAGACTTGATCACTTGTAAGTTGCCATACTTTAACACTTATATAAAATTTCCCAATATGGGGTATGAACACTTATCCATCTCCAAGTTATAGGAAATTATATTACATACTCTTTTCATGTGTATACTTTCCTTGATCTCTTTTCAAATTAAAAATAAAAAATTTCAATTTTTTAATTTTTAATATGAGAAAATATTACTTTTAGTGGCATTGTTGCATGTTTTTTACATTAAGGCATCTTGCATAATCAAGCTTCACATCCAAAGATAAAGTGTGTATACACATTGAGGTTCACATCTACTTTAATATAGTAATTTCAATTTTTTCATCACCAAAATTAAGTGAGGGAACATGTATACACACAAAATTAGTCATTAAGTTCTTCACAATGTTTATTCTTGACATCCTTAGCCTTACGTGGTCTATTTTCCATTTCACTAACTCTTAATATATTAAAAAAAAAACTTCACTATCTTGTAAAAACTAAAAATATCACACATACATCCCTATTTAGATACATTCATCCCTATTTATCTTATAGACTCCTATTAGACATGTCACAATTATCTCTAGTCTTATGGGTTAAGTCCACACTAGTCAAGTGGGGTTGCACTATGGCCGTCTCCTATTGTGGCCTTATATATTACGCTCCAATGTTCACTTTTTTGAATCAATATGTTTTAAAAGGAATCTCATGTGTATTTTATAAATTTTATTAAGAAAATTATTCCAAATATTTTCCCATAAAATCACATCAAGGCCACTCATTATTCCACCCAATGATCTCTCTTGAAATTGCACTAGACACTGAGTAAAATGTCTCTACTTCTTCCTATTTCAAAAATGTATCATTCTAAAAGTCTTAATCCAAGTATGAATGTTGTTTATTTTATTTCAAGGGTATATATTTTCAATCATTTAAATCAATATTATAGCTATATTCATTCTAGTTTCATAATAACATATCACATAATCATTCTAAGAGGGAGAACTACATCATCTTAATGCCCGTTTCGGTGATGTAGGTAGTGCTCAATTATATGAGGTTCTGAGGCCAACTCAACAATCCCCCTTACCTATTTCCTCAATTTTAGATTTTATCTCTATTTATTTTCTTATGTAGGATCTATGGTTTTCCCTTTTACATGCCTTATGCATGAAATCACAAAACACAAAGCTCAAAAATCAATCCTTATAGGCAATCACATAGACCCAAATCCAAAAACCAAGAATACAGTCAACCAAGACATGGCTATAGTAGCCATACAATTTAGCAATGTGCCCTCATTCATCTCTTGTGGACTATGCTAGTAGATTATAAATAATTAATTTTAACAAAAATATGTCTATAGGTCAATTTCACATAGTTTCCAGTTATCATGAGATTACATAGTCAGATATATTCATGTTTTATAGAGGTTTATATATCTTTAGGTTGTTTTAATATTTTAATCAAGTTTCCATTTTATGTAAATTTTTTAGCATACTATATATGATTATATTTTAATAACTGATATATACATATCAACATTTCAATTTCAATAATTTAATACCATAAATTTAAGTCATCTTAAATTAAAAGGGTTAAACAAGGGCAATTTTAAATAATGACATGTCAAGAAATGCCAACAAAAAAAGACAAGAAAGAGATAGATAAACATAGGTTGTAGCGGCTAAAACACAAGCATTACCATTTAAAACTTCTAGGATTTTAGGATTAACGTAAGGAAAATCTCAAGAGGAAGCTTTTCAAGGAAAGGATGAGTGTAGTAGATCCTACTAGATGGATATCCAATCACCAACACTATGATGAACCAATTTTACTCTCCTAGTTACACAAATAAGACAACAACTAAAATTCTCTCTAGATTCTACAACCTAATTGGCCCTACATAATTTAACCTAAGAATTTACTCTAGATGTTTCCTAGTTTTAATTCACAAAGTAGATAGAGGTGTTACTAAATTTCAAATGTCCATGACATAAAATGCAATTGATATTGATCAAGAAAACACTTAATTATGCATGTTGAATGCTAAGCCGTAAGAGATATTTTAAAAAGTGCATAATATGATTGATGAAACCTACACAACATTGGTTCAAAAACTTATAGGCAACCAAGCCATGTCAAAATAAAATCAATTCACTTTTATTCTCACTAATTCAACTTAGGATTAGGTCACAATATAATGATTGTTGAACATTTTAGTTCAAGTCAACAAAATTATTAACAAAATTGAGTTAATATTTAATTTTTTTTTAGGAATACAAGCATGTATTTGAAGCATCTATGATTCAAGATATGTATCTTTCAAGGAAGATGCTTGACTGTAAAAATAAAATCCAAGATTAATGGAAGGAAATCATGTTCCATATAAAACAAGTAGATAAATCAAAATCAATTATAGAGAGCCAAGCATCAAAAACTAAAATGGAAATTTTATTAAAATAATATATTACATTGAGAGATAATGTCATGGACATAGTGCACACTTGGGATATGAATATACTATGTCACACATTTGTAGGTGTGAAAATTCAATGTTATGCTAATAGAATTGAACAGGTAATGTAAAAAATGTAAAAAAAAGTTACACAACAATGCCCAATTATTACATTCATAAGTGACAGTGATGTCCAAACCATCATGAAAAACCAAGCTATCCTTCACACACTATTTGACATGGTTATGGACATTTTGGTGGATTATAAAACATACAAGAAATATTTGATTAATCTTGACACTTCAATCCAAGATATTATCGACAAACCATAATACATTCCACCTATTGAGCTCATAAAGCTTATCCATACCAAAAAAAAAGGATTCTTAGATAATGCAACCTCCTCCTTAGCAAAAAAATGGTAAAACATCATATTCTACATCATTATCTACAACTTCATACATATCTTCCCACCTTGTCAAGCCCTCCATCTAAAGCTTCACATGTTATGCCTCCTTTACCATAGTATGGTATTCCATACTGCATAGTTTTGATAAATTTTGTATGTGACCATTTTTTTAGGTAAAAAATATTTGGAACTGAGGCCAAAATTTTTTTAACCCCATAAAAGGTGGCCTCTTACCTATTGAAAACCTACAAAGGGTGTTAGGTTAGTATGTTAGTTGAAAATCTAAAAAGGGTGGATAATTAGTACATAAGAAGTGAAAATTGAAAAGTGACACTTCAAGGAAAATAATGGCCATTGCTTCTTTACTATTAGGTCAACACAATTCATGGAAACTCCAACCAAATCTAGTATTCTATTCTCTATCAACATCTTTATCTTGAGACAAGACAACTCTTTAAGTTTGGGAAAGTGTTCATATAAAGGTACAAAGTATATGCCACACACATTTTTATATGTTAAGCATGTTAAGTGTATATTGTAGCATATTTTGGATAAAATATGGTTTAATGTAGGTTGATTAAACATATGGATGTTGAAAAGACACATTTAATATTCGTACAAACAAAATGAAAGGTTAAGAAGGCAAAGAGCCATAAACTCTTCACAACCTATATATACTCTACTTTTATATAGGAAAGGTTAGATTAAGATAAAGATAATTTTATGGAACTAATTGAATCTTTATCTACGATAAAATTTCTCCCAAAATTATATAAATCCTTCTTTAATTTAGTGTATATTCCTTGTGACTGAATGTATTGCCACATAATGTTAAGTGTAATTCATTAAATGATAGGAATGATAATATGTGCATATATGTGAGAATAAACTTATGCTTATGAAATTGCACTATGTTTAGCCTTAATTTTATCTATAATCTCTTTAAAAAAATTAGAGTCCCATCACAACATTCACATATTAAAATGCATAACATGTCCTGATGAGTGATTTTAGGGACCACTGTTAACATACATATTGAGATAATAAAATTTTGTGAATGTAGTTGTGAGTAAAACTTGGGATTTGGTGCTCAATTCATCATAGTTTCAACATTGATTGAGCTAATTAATTCATTGGATCAACTAGGGACAAAAATTGGGCTAATTTGAGCCCCATGAAATTATTTATGACTAAATGATGTGATTCAGTGATCACTACACCTTAATTTCATTACTAATCAAACCAATTAATCAATTGAATCAATCAAAAATGTAGATTGGGCCAATTCACCTAAGCCTAGATACAACTATATAATGTGATTTTAGGGCTCAATTCACATTAATTTGGTCACTAATTAAATTGATTATTTAATTAAATTAGTCAAAGGGATGAAACTTAGGATTATTTGAGCCTCATAAACATAATTGTGACTAAACAATTGGATTTAGGAATCAATTTTATCCAATTTCATCATTGATAAAAATAATTAGTCTATTGTATCAATTAGGGATGAAAATTGAACTAACTTGAGCCTCTTAAACATTGTTGCAACTAAACAATGATATTAGGGCTAAATTGTCCCCAATTTCATCATTGATTGAACAAAATAGTCCATTGGATTGATCACAAACATATTTTAGGACAATTTGAGCATTGTGAACCTATTTGTGACAAAATAATATGATTTAAAGCAAAATTAACTCCAAATTTATCACTAATTAAACTAATTAGTAAATTAGATCATTCAAAGACATAACTTGGGGTTATTTAGACCCATGAATGTAGTTGCCACCAAACAATGTGATTTAACACTTAATTTTCCCTAGTTTCATCATTGATTGAACCAAGTAGTTGATTGGATAGTTATGGATATAGATTTGGCACATTTGAGCCCTGTTAGCCTAGTTGTGGCCAAAATATTCTATTTGGAGATTAATTAGCCCCAATTTGGTCATTGATCAAATCAAGTAGTTAACTAGATAAACTAGGGATGTAATTTGGATAAATTTAAGCCCCATAATATAATTATGACTAAGTGATGCACTAGGGCTAAATTTAGTCTAATGTGATCATTAATTGAATCAATTAACCAATTGGATTAATCATGGATGTAAAATGGGCTGATTTAAACTTTGTGAACATAGTCATGACTAAATAATGTGACTCGAGGCTAAATTTGCCTTGAGTTTTTCATTGATTGAACTAATTAGTTAATTATATCAATCAGGGATGCAACTTACACCATTTTAAGCTACATGAACCTAGTCTCAAGTAAAAGATATGATTTGGGGATTAAATTTCCATGTTTATTACTAATTAAACCAGCTAGTGGATTGAATGAATTAGGGATGTAATTTGGGCAATTTTGAGCCTTGTGAACCTAATTATAACTAATTGATATTTGGGGTCTAATTCACCATAATCTAATAACTTAATGACCTAATTACTTAATTTAATAAATCTAGGACACATCTTGGGCTAATTTGAGCCACATGCACTTAATTATGACTAAATAATTCTATTTGGGGTTTAATTCGACCCAACATCATCACTCATAAAATCAAGTAGTTGATTAGATAAATCAAGGATGTTTATGGTAATTTAAGACATTTTAACGTAGTTGTGACCAAACATTGTGATTTAGGCCTCAATTCTATTGAATTACCTCATAAATTGAACTAACTAGTTGATTAGATGAATCAAGGATGCATCTTAGGAAATTTTTAACCCTTTAAAAAAAAATCTGAGTAACAATGTAGATTTGGTTTCAATTGGACCCAATTTTTTCACTTATATAACTAACTAATTTATTGGATCAATCAGAGACCTATATTTCATTAGTTTGATCCATATAAACCTAATTGTGACTAAATTATGTTAATTAGGTATTAATTCACCATAATTTCTTCATTGATCCAAAAAAATCACTGATTATATCAATAAAGTACATAAAATTTTCCAAGTTGAGCCTTATCAACTTAGATGCATCTAAATAATGCAAGTTTGGGCTCAATTTTTCCTAATTTATTAAACCACTAAACCAATTAGTTGGTTGGATTAATTAAGGATGTAACTTGGGCCTATTTTGATCCCCATAAACCTTTTTGTGGTAAACGAAATTCTAATTTCATCATTGATTGAACTAATTAGTTGGTTGGCTCAAATAGAGATGCAAATTTGACTGATTTGAGTCTTGTGAACCTAATTACGACTAAATAATATGATTTTGGGTTTGATTTTCCCTAATTTCAGCACTAATAAAAATAATTATTAACTTGGATTAATAAAAGATGTGGGTTGGACCAATTTGATCCCTAATAACCTATTTATAATTAACTAATCTGATTTGGGGCCCATTTAACCTCAATTTCATCATTGATCAAACCAATCAGTTGATTAAATGAATAAAAAATGCATATTAGACCAATTTGAGCCTTTTGAAACTAAATGTGACTAAATGATGTGACTTAGGGCTCAATTTTAACTAATTCCATCATTAATTGAGTTAATTATTGAATTAGATGGATTAGGGATACAACTTGGGCTAGTTTGAGCTACATTAACTTATTTATGAGTAAATGATGCAATTTTGGCTCAATTCAAGATCAGTTATGAATGAAAATTTGGGCTAATTTATGCCTTATCAACATAGTTATGACTAAAAATTATGACTTGGGGTTCAATTAACTCCAATGTTGGTACTTATTGAGCTAACTAGTTGATTATATAAGTCAATGACACATTTTAGGCAAATTTGAGCCACATAATATAGTGGTGAATAACTTCATCATTGATTGGACCAATTAGTTGATTGAATCAATTAGGTATGCATCTTGGGATAATTTTTGGCCCATTAACCTAGTTAGGACTAAATGACATGATTTGGGATTCACTTAAATCTAATTTTGTCACTAATTAAACTAACTTATCGATTGGATAATAAAGGGATACATCTTGGATCAAACTGAGCCATGCATAACCTAGTTTTTTACTAAAGTATGAATTTTAGGACTGATTGTACCCCATTTTGTATTCATTGGACAAACAAGTTGATTGGATTAATTAAAGACACATATTAGGCCAATTTGAGCCACACAAACCTAGTTGTGATTAAATGATATGATTTGGTGCTCAAGTCATCATTATTTCATCACCAATCAAACTAATTAGTCAATTACATCTATTAAGAGCATATATTTGTCTTATTTGAGCCTTGTTAACCTAGTCACAACTATATGATATGAGTTGGGGCTCAATTCACCCTAATTTAGTCACCTATTGAACCAATTTTTTAATTAGATCAATCAAGGATGTAGCTTAGGCCAATTTGAGCCATATGAACATAGTTGTAACTTAATGAAGTTATTTAGGGTGTAATTAGCCCTTATTTCATAACTAATTAGACCAATTAGTCAAATACATGAATTGAATATGTAGAGTAGCTAATTTGATCCCCATGAACCTAGTTATGACTATATGATGCAATTCAGGGATCAATTTACCCAATTTCATACTTGATTAAAATAATTAGTCAAATGGATTAATCAAGGAGGAAAATTATACCAATTTTAGCTCTATGAACATAGTTTAACTAAACTATAAAATTATAAGATCAACTTTATACTTTGTCATTGATTCATCTAATTAGTTGAATTGATCAATCACAAATGAAAGTTGGGATAATTTTGTTAAGAATTAAAACTTTTAAACCATATTTAATATGACCATAAATCAGATCTAAACTATAAAATAACATACATCATGGAAACATTCCTCAAATCATAGTTATTATGTATGCATAAATGGAGAGAAAAAAATCAATCCCACATAACATAGATCTATCATGGTTCACCCAATGTAGGCTACATCCACCAAGAAATTTATCAAATAAAATAGTAATCTAAAATAAGATTACAATGAACTCTCACAGAGATAGAAAAAACTCCTTTAGAAAATGTTTCACAAAAGGTTGCACTTTCACCTGCACCTACACAATGTTGTATCTCACAAGCTTTTATACCACAACCTACAATAAACACCTGCAGTTTGCTAAAACACCTACACTTTTACTTTGATACTCAAAGCCACACCTTAAAAATAAAGCATCAACCTCTAAAGGCCATACCACACCCTGTATACATAGAAAATGAGGGAAAATCCACAAAAGGAGGAGAAATTGTGCCATGATTATCTAATATGAGTATCATTCACAAAAGATAACTCAGTTCCACCTCATCAAGCTCATCCAAAAGCTTATCCAAGAAGGAACATGCCTAGATTGACTCTCCACCTTTTAACCAAAAATCATGTGATCAAAATCAATTCCTTATAACAAGGAAGACAACACATTTTCTAATGAACAACCAAACCCCTCAAAATAAGGAAGTCAACATGGAAAATAGACATCTAACAACTAAATCCATAAAACATGGAAACATATAAATCAGATAAAAACAAGGAATATTCCACTCATATGTGGATCAAGTTTCCACAAAAGGTGGAGTGGGTAAAAATGCACTCCCCACATTTTTGGAGCTTTCTAGGCCCCCAAAATATACTCTTAAGGTCATGTGATAGACCCAAAGGGCTCCACACTCAACAATCTCCCACTTCGAGACTATTTCTTTTGAACAAAATCTATCATTGTTCCATGACCACTAAGGCCAACCAAATATGAACATAATCTTAGCTTATCCAATGTGACCACCTTGGTCATCATATCTATAGGATTCTAGCTAGTATGAATCTTCTCTAGCTTCACTAAGTTCTCCTTCAAAGTTGTCCTGATGAAGTGATAACGTAACTGAATGTGTTTCATCCTTGAGTGGAAAGTGGATTTTTTTGCCAAATGAATATCACTATGACTATCACTGTGTAGTCTCCCAACTTCCTTCTCATGCCCCAAATCTCAAAACAACTCTTGAAACCAAATCATCTCCTTACTAACCTCTATGGTAGTAACATACTCTACCTCTATGGTTGACAAAGCCACAACCTTCTGTATCCTAAAAATCTAACTAACCATTGTATCTCCAATAGTAAATATATAACCTATCATACTTCTCTTGCTATCAATATCCCCTATCATATTCAATTCCACATAACCATGAAAAGTGGTATTTGATCCACCATAATAAACTACAAAATCTATGATTCCTCTCAAATATTGAAGAATCCATTTAACTGCCTACCAATTCTCATAACCTGGATCACTCATATACATGCTCACAACTCCCACTACTTGGGAAATATCTATCATAGTACAAACCATGGCATACATAAAGATACCAACTATCGATGAGTAAAGTACCTTGGACATCTTAAGCTTTACAGCTTCTCTCTTAGGACACTACTCCTTTGATAATCTAAAGTGGCATGCCAAAGGAATACCAATAGATTTAACATCCAACATGATAAACCTTTCCAAGACTTTCTTCACATACTTTGATTAGAATAGATTAGCTTCCTCTCCTTCCTATCATGAGAAATCCTCATACTAAGGATTTGCTTTGTAGTACCCAGATACTTCATAGAAAAGGAGTCACTAAGCTATTTCTTAAGCATATGAATATGTTATATGTTCTTTCTTGAAACTAACATGTCATCAACATACAAGCATATTATAATAAAGGAACCATCATCAAAATGTTTGATGTATATGAAATGGTCATAATGACACCTTTGATATTCTTATTCTAACATAAAACAATAAAATTTTTTATATGATTGTTGTGGAGTTTGCTTCAAAACATACAAGCTTCTTTTTTAATATACACACATAGTTCTCCTTCCCTTTGACCTCATATCCCTATGGCTACTTCATATACAACTCTTCATCCAAATCATAATGAAGAAAAGCAATTTTCACATCTAACTATTCTAAGTGCATATCCTCAACTATAACTAAACCAAGAAGAGTCCTAATATAAGTCATTTTTACAACATGAGATAAAATATCATCAAAATCAATACCTATTTTTTGTGCAAACCCCTTGACCACCATCCTAGCCTTATACCTTTTTCTCCCTTCATCCTTTTCTTTTATCCTAAAGATCCACTTGTTTGTAAATACAATCTTTCCCTTGGGTAGCCTTACCAAAACCCACATTTGGGTCTCCATGAGAGATATATGATCCTCATCCATGGCTTGTTCCCATTTCATCTTAGCATTTACTTTCATTGATTCCTCATAACATTTTGATTATCCATTGTTAGTGAGTAATGAATAATTAAAAGGAGAAAAATGTTTAGGTTCTCTTCTTACCCTAGAAGACCTTCTTACCATAAGAGTTTGGGGTCCTTATGTATAAGGTTCCTAAACTGAATCATTGGATACTTTTCCATCTATGATGTCATCCAAAACTATGTACTCTTTCTTTTCTTGTTCCTATTCTTGTTCCTATTCCTGCATCTGATCCTTATACATGATTTTTTAATTAAATACTACATCTCTAAACTCAAATATTTTCTTAGCTTTAATACTCCATAAATGAAAACCAAAGTCATCCTCACCATAACGAACAAATGTGCATTTCTTTGATTTAGCCTCTAACTTGGTCCTATTCTCTTTCTTAATGAGAGCAAAAGCCTCACATCCAAAGAATCTAGGAAAAGAATAATCAACATTATTACCAGACCAAGCTTGTTTAGGAATGCCTCCCTCCAAAGGTATAAAAGGTCATTTGTTAATCATATATAGTGTCATGTTAACTACTTCTACCCAAAATTGTAAAAGTAACCCTACATGTAAACTCATGCTCCTAGCACATTCCATTATTGTTCTATTCATCCTTTTAGATACCCCATTCTACTATGGAGTTCTTGGAACCATCCTTTGCCTACGGATTCCATTTTTAGAACAATAATCAAAGAAAACATTACTACAATACTCACCTCCATTACCTAATATGAGACATTTCAATTTCAAACCTGTTTCATTCTCAACCAAGGCTTTCCACTTCTTAAAAGTGTCAAATACATTAGATTTTTTTTTAATGCAATAAAACCAAACTTTCCTAGTTACATCATCAATAAAAGTAACATAATAATTAATCCACCAATATAATATACCTGAGTTGGTCCCTATACATCTAAGTTCACCAACTCTAACTTTAGTTCTTTCTTTATGGTTCTAACCTTAAAGAACTTAACCCACTTCTATTTCCCATGCACATAATTCTTGTAGAAGTCTAGATCTAGATCTTTCAATCTAGGAAACTTATCATTTAAGATCTCCATGCCCTTATGGATCATATGATTGAGCCTGTAGTGACACATAGTTGCATCTCTATCTGTAGTAACTAAATAAAGAGAATCAACACTACTAATCAAATATAAAGTACTAGCTTTATTAACTCTCAAGATCACAAGAGCACCTTTAGTAACTTTTTAAGAATCTATAGTAAACAATATTTAACATCCCTCACTACCCGATTGCCCCATTGAAACCAAATTTTATCTTAACATAGGCACGTGTCTAACATCATTGAGTAGCCATGTGTTCCCATTATACATATTAACCTAAAAAAATGTTTCCCTACTATCTCACATGGTTCATCATTACCAAGATAAACATGTCCTAGATTCTTGAACATAATCAATAAAATAATGCCTATGTGGGGTGGTATGAAAAGAAACCCCTGAATCTAATACCCAAGACTCAGAAAACCTATCCATAGAAAGAATTAAAGAATCCTGACTTAATTTACCTAATGTCACATTTACCTCATTCATTTTCTCCTTGTTTTCATTCTTATCCTAAAGTGACCAATAATCTTTCTTTGAGTGTCCACTTTTCCCACAATGCCAACATATAATCTTGGATCTAGATCTAGACTTAGATCTACTTTTTGACTTTCCATGATTGCTTTTTCTCTTGTCCTTTTACCTCCCTCTAGTATCAATAGATAAATCATTATCTGAATATGATTCACCAATGCTTTTCCTTTTCATCTCCTCATTAAGAATCACACCTACAATATACTCAAAATTCAAACTTCCCTTGGTAGGGACTGCATTACTCATAGCCATAACCAAACTATCCCAACTATCAGGCAAAAAACATATGATTAGCAAAGCTCTAACTTCATCATCAGAATTAATTCAAACTAATGTGAGCATACTTACAACTGTATTAAAATCATTAAGATGATTAGAAATTAAACCATTCTTAGACATTTTAATGTTAAACAATCTTTTCATAAGAAATTTTTTATTAGTAGTAGAGGGTTTCTCATATAACTTTCTAAGTTTATCTATGAGATCTTTTGTGGTTTTATCATCAAAAATATTAAATGCAAAATAAGATGCAAGGCATAACCGTATGGCTCCCAATGCCTTCTTATCAAGTAATGACCAAGCTTCATCACTCATTCCTACAAGTTGTCCTCCTTTCCCCTCCAAGGGGAGATGAAGCTCCTTTTGATATAGCTAATCTTCCATTTGCATTTTCCACAAACCAAAATGCTTAGCATAAAACTTTTCAACTCTGAATCTGATATGTTCTCTCATAGCTCCCACTCAAGCTAATAGCCTTCTTGTGATTTACCACTTTAGAAAAACACACAACTAATGGATCTAATACCAGTTGTTCAAAATTAAAAATTTTAAACCAGATTTAATATGATCATAAATCAAATCTAAACTATGTAATAGCATAAATGATTGAAACATTCCTCAAATCATAGTTATTATGCAAGCATAAATGGAGAGAATACGAATCAATCATACATAACACAGATCTACCATGGTTCACACAATGTAGGCTACATCCACCAAGAAAGTTATCAAATAAAATAATAATCTAAAATAAGATTACAATGAACTCTCACAAAGATAGAAAAATCTCCTATAGAAAATGTTTCACAAAAAGCTACACTTTCACCCACACCTACACAATGTTGTATCTCACAAGCTGCTATACCACACCCTAAAATAAACAATTACACTTTACTAAAACACCTACACTTTGACTCTAATCCTCAAAGCTACACCTTGTAAATAAACCATCAACCTCTAAAGGCCACACCACACCCTGTATATATAGCAAATGAGGGAAAATCCACAAAAGGAGAAGAAATTGCACCATGCTTATCCAAGATAAGCATCATCCATAAAGGACAACTCAGTTCCACCTCATCAAACTCATCCAAAATCTTACACAAGAAGGAACACACCAAGATTGGCTCTCCACCTTTTAAGGCACATTTTACAATAATCATGTGATCACAACCAACTCCTTATAACAAGGAAGGCAATACATTTTCCACTAAACAACCAACTCCCTCAGAATAAGGAAGTCAACATGGAAAATACACATCTAACAACCAACTCCATAAAACATGGAAACATAAAAATTAGATAAAATAAAGAATATTCCACTCACATGTGGAGCAAGGTTCCAAAAAATTTGGAGTGGGGAAAAATGCACTCCCCTCATTTATGGAGCTCTTTAGGCCCCCAAAATACACTCCAAAGGTCATGTGATAGCCCCAAAAGGCTCCACACTCAACAAATTTAAGTCCCATGGAATTAGTTATAACTAAATGATGTGATTTAGGCATTAATTAGATCAAATTTCACAATTTATTAAACCAATCAGTAAATTAGATCAATAAGGGATGTAACGTGCATAAATTTGAGCCCTGAGAACCTACTTGTAACTAAATGATATATTTAGGGAGAGTTTGGATCCAATTTTGTTATTGATTGAACTAATTACTTGATTAAATTAATCAGATGTGTATATTGGGATAATTTAAGCCTTGTAAACCTAGTTGTGACTAGATGATGTAATTTTGGTGATCCATTCATAGTAATTTTGTCAATGATTGAACCAATTTATCAATTGCATCAACTAAGGACATTGACTAGGCCAATTTTAGATGTATGAACCTAGTTAAGACTATTCAATTAAATTTAGAGCTTAATTGGCCCTTATTTCATCATTGATTTTAAAATTAGTTGATTGGATCAATTAGAGATGCATCTTAGGCCAATTTGAGGTATTTAAACCTAGTTACAACTAAATGATGTGATTTAGAGCTTGAATTAACCCAATTTCATTATTGGTCAAATGAATAACTTGATTACATCAGTTAGTGACATAGAATTAACCAATTTGAGTCTCATGAAGTTATGACTAAAAAATTCAATTTTGGGCTCAAATTTTCCTAATTTATTACATATTAAACAAATAGTTGATTAGATTAATTAGGGATGTAACTTTGGATAATTTTAGCCTTGTTAACCTAGTTATGACTAATTGATGTAATTTTGGGATAAATTCATCCGAATTTCATCACTAATAAATCTAACTAGTCATTTGGATCAATCAAGGTTGTATCTAGGGCCATCTTAAGTTTCATGAACCTATTTTGATTAAACTATGTTTTTTAGGTCTAAATTTACCCTATTGTCATCATTAATTAAACCAACTAGTTGTTTGGATCAATCAAGGATAGAGCTTGGGAAAATTTGAGATAGATAAACTTAGTTGTGAATAAATGATGCAATTTGTGGCTCAATTCACCCTAATTTTATCAATGATTGAATAAACTAGTAGATTGCATAAACCAAGGATGCAAGTTGGGCCAATTTGAGACTTGTTACCATAGTTTTTATTAAATGGTGTGATTTGGTCCTCAATTCAACCTAGTTTCATCAATAATTTAAATAATTAGTTAATTTGACAAATTAGGGATGTAACTTGGGCCAAATTGAGCCCCATGAACCTAGTTATGACTAAATGATGTGACTTAGGGATTATTTTTAAAATTCTCATCATTAATCAAACTAATTTGTTGATTGCATTAATTAAGGAAATAGATGGGGCCAATTTGAGTCCTTTAAAGCTAGTTTCAACCAATCAATTTGATTTGGAGCTAAATTTACCTAATTTTGTCATAGATTGAACTAATTAGTTAATTCAATCAATTAGGGATGCAAATAATACCAATTTGAAAAAAAATAACCTAGTTGTGACTAAATATTGTGATTAAGGTCTTAATTTGTACCATTTTTCACTAATCAAACAAATTAGTTGATTTTATCAATTAAGGATGTAGATTGGGATAATTTGAGCCCTATGAGAAAATTTGTAACTAAATAAATTGATTTGGGGCTCATTTTTTCCTAATTTCAACACCAATCAAACTAATTAGTTGAATGGATCAATCAAATATGTATCTTGGACCAATTTGAGCCTCGTTAACTTCATTGTGACTAAATAATGTGATTTGGGGCTCAATTATCCCTAATTTTAGTAATGATCCAATCATCTAGCTGATTGGATTAATAATGGCGCATATTGACCCAATAATATTTATGTAAACCTAGTTGTAACTAAACAAAGTGATTCAAGACTTATTTGGGCTTAATTTTATCATTAATTGAGCTAAATAGTTTACTATATTAATAAAGGATGTAACTTGGGCAAATTTGAGCCACATGAACATAATTATGACTAAATGATGTGATTTTAGGATTAATTCACCCTAATTTAATCATTAATCAAAGTGAATAGTTAATTGTATCAATCAATGACATAAATTTAGCTAATTTGAGCCCTATGAGCAAATTTGCGACTAAATAAATTGATTTAGGGCTTAATTTTTCCCAATTTCAACACCAATAAAACTAATTAGTTGAATGGATCAATCAAAGATGTAGATTGGACCAATTTGAGCCTCATTAACTTCATTATGACTAAACAATGTGATTTGGGGCTTAATTATCCCTAATTTTAGTAATAATATAATCATCTAGTTGATTGGATTAAGAATGGTGCATATTGACTCAATAATATCTATTTAAACGTAGTTGTAACTAAAAAAAGTTGATTTGAGACTTATTTGGGCTAAATTTTATCGTTAATTGAGCTAAATAGTTGACTGGATTAATAAAAGACGTAACTTTGGCCAATTTGAGCCAAATGAACATAGTGTGACTAAATGATGTGATTTTGGGATTAATTCACCCTAATTTAATCATTAATAAAAGTGAATAGTCAATTGTATCAATCAATGACATAAATTTAGCTAATTTGAGCCCTATGAGCAAAGTTACGACTAAATAAATTGATTTGGGGCTCAATTTTTCCCAATTTAAACACTAATCAAACTAATTAGTTGAATGGATCAATCAAGAATGTAGCTTGGACCAATTTGATCCTCATTAACTTCATTATGACTAAATAATGTGATTTGGGGCTCAATTATCCCTAATTTTAGTAATAATCCAACCATCTAGTTGATTGGATTAAGAATGGTGCATATTGACCCAATAATATCTATGTAAACCTAGTTGTAACTAAACAAAGTGATTCAAGACTTATTTGAGCTTAATTTTATCATTAATTGAGCTAAATAGTTGACTGGATTAATAAAGGATGTAACTTGGCCAATTTGAGCCACATGAACATAGTTGTGACTAAATGATGTGATTTTGGGATTTATTCACCTTAATTTAATCATTAATCAAAGTGAATAGTCAATTGTATTAATCAATGACATAACTTTAGCTAATTTGAGCCTGGTTAATCTAGTTACAATTAAGTAATGCAATTTAGGGCTTGATTCACCCCAATTTCACTACTAATTGAATTAATAGTAGATTACTTGTATTAAGGATATAACTTGGGCTAATTTGAGCCTCATTAACATAGGTATGATATAATGATGTAATTTATGACTTAACTCTCATCAATTTCATCAATGATTGAACTAATTAGTTAATTTGATCAATTATGGTCATAAATTGGGCCAAATTGAGACTTTTGAATCATAGTTACAACTAATTGATGCAATTTGGGGCTCAATTATCCCCAAATTTGTCACTAATTGAACCAATTAGTTAAACTGATCATTCAAGGATGCAACTTGGGCAGGTTTGAAATCTGTTAAACTAATTGAGAATAAAGGTTGTGATTTGTCACAATTTCATCATTGATTAAACAAATTAGTCAATTTAAATAATTAGGGATGTAGATTGGGAAAATTTGAGCCATGTGAAATTAATCATGACTAATTTATTTAATTTGGGGCTCAATTGACACCACTTTCATCCCTAATTAAATTTATTAAGTATGTTGCCAATATGTGTACTTGAGTTCTAGTTTTAGACTTAGTATATTTTAGTGGTTTTAGTTGTTTATGAAGGTTATGTAATATATATATATATATATATACTAAGTACACTTTTAGTGAATTATAGTAAGTGGTAGTTAACTATCCATTTCAACTATTTTATAAGAAACCATTGAAAAGTGTCCAAAATGACTAAATAACTTATATATATATATATATATATATAAATATATATATAAGTTATTTAGTCATTTTGGACACTTTTCAATGGTTTCTTATAAAATAGTTGAAATGGATAGTTAACTACCACTTTATATATATATATATATATATATATATATATATATATATATATATATATATATATATATATATATATATATATATATATATATATATATATAAGTTATTTAGTCATTTTGGACACTTTTCAATGGTTTCTTATAAAATAGTTGAAATGGATAGTTAACTACCACTTACTATAATTCACTAAAAGTGTACTTAGCTGAGTCTAAGTCATTATCCATTCATGATAAAAAAGGTGGGTCATATTTTATATGTTAGGATAACTTATAATAAAATTATTTTGGTCATATTTGATATATTTAGTGTATTTGGGGCACTTAGGTTGACTAGGATGATTTTTTGGTTGCATGTTTGATTTTATTGTTGAAGAGGCTCCCTGCAAGATGTCAAAATATTTACATTGAGTTAAACTTAGCTATTTTAGTATAATTTTAGTTCACTTAGTGGTATGAGAGTCTTATATTAATATTTATATTTTTAATTTTAGACATTACCTGCCTTGCAAGTTTCCTTGTAATAAGCTCAAATTAACTTTCTTTATTTATTAAAGTTGCACACAATATAAGTGTAATGAATTAATTTGAATTGAGAATTTTTTTTCATGTTTTATATCTTATATTATTTAAATTATATATTAATTTAGGCCAAAAATTATATATTTTTAAGTTTAAATCAATTCAATACATTTTTTGGTCAAAAATTTCACTTATAACATAATTAGTTTGATAAATAGTAATTATGAGACAGTCGTATTAATACATAGCTTCAATTTTAGAGAAAAAATCTGATTTACATTCCATAAAATCATTCAAAACCTTCATTTAGTATCATATCAAGTTTCAAGAAAGGTTAAAAATGTTTTTCATGCCATTATTATAAGAAACAGTCGCTTTAGTGAATTTTGTTTCCATGATTATTTTTATTTTTAAAGGTGATAAATTTGAGTATCAGAGAGATCAATTGAAAATAATTATTTAGTGTAAATGAGTTTAGAATAATGTTCTAAATGGGTAGACACCACCTAAATATAATAATACCTTGACTCTAGATCACAAAATAACAAAAAAGGATGAAGAAAAGGTAGATGCACAAGCTTTCTTTTATCTTCATAATGATATAGACCCAAGAATTTTAGGACGAAATAATGTTTATGAGGAATGGAATACCTTGGAGACTTCATATGAAGGATCTATTAAGGTAATAAAATCAAAAAACCAAACCCTTAAAACAAATTTTGAGAATTTGAGAATTTTAGATCCTGAAGGAGGAGATTATTACATAAGGATAAATGATTTAATGCATATAATGATAGTTTATGGAGAAAAATAGAAAATAGTGTTATATATATATATATATATATATATATATATATATATATATATATATATATATATATATATATATATATATATATATATAATTCAGTTATTTATTTCAAATATGGCTGTATATTTTTATCACTCTATAAGAGTGTAAGGATATGAAACATATAAGTGTTGATGAGTTGATTGGTTCTCTCTTGTTACATGAGGATAAGATGAGACTATATATATGAGATCAAGAACAAGTATTGAAATGGAATTAAGGGTTTCATAGACTAAAGATGAAAATTATAAAAACAATCAAAGGAGTTTAAAAAATTCAAATGAGAATGAGAATATCAATCTAATTTTATAGGTAAAATAGAGAAGTACTTTACTTGTCATTATTGTTAAAAACTAAAACATATGATAAAAGATTGTAGTTTCCTAAAAAATATGAATCAAGCCAATCAAGAGAGTGAAATTAAATAATTTAAAGATGAAAAGTGATGTTAAAGAACACTTAGATTACTATTTACCTTGAAATGTGGGAGTAGATGAACCAAATAATTGGTGTTTTTTTAATTCAGGGTACTCAATTCACATGAAAAGTCACAAAGATGGTTTTGATAACTAGACGATTCTTTCAAAATCCAAGTGTAATCAGGGGATGAAAAGTATATCCAAGTTAAATTAAATGGAAGGATAAAAATCACAAAAATTAAAATTAAGTTTGAAATAAATGGTGTTTATTTTTCTCAAAATATATATCCTAAGAGTATTAATCACAATTTCATAAGATATAGTGATGAAAGGAAAGCATACAAGTTTTATAATCCTATAGTAAATCCATAATTGTAATTAGGGATTGTAATTTTTTTGAAAATGATATTATGATATTTATGATAATTTATCTACATTAATAATAATTTAATGGGGTAATCCTATTGAATTTTATTTTTATGGATAAAAAAATCACACGTGTTTCTAGTTCAACATGAAATAATATTAGCTCTTCACAAGTGACTAGTGAACCATCTACATCAACTTGAAGTAAAAATAACCAATTATAGAATCCACATAAAACCAATTAAATATTGGATAAAAATTATGATAGGATCACTAAAAGTCTTCAACATCATGAAGGTAATTTATTTCATGATTCTTATAATGAAAATACTATGTTTGCATTGTCAAATTTTGCTTGAGAACCTAGAAGTTATGTGAAAGCTAATAAAAATAAAGAATGAGTTAATGCTATTAAATTAGAGATGAATTAAATTGATATGAATGATACATGGAATTAATTATAAACTCATTTTAATAAATATTTAATTAGTACAAAGTGAGTCTATAAAATCAAAGTCAAGAGCGATGGTATTATTGACAAGTTAAAAGCTAGATTAGTTGCAAAATGATTTACACAAACATATGGGGTTGATTATGAGTAAACCTATGCACTTTTGGCATGTCAAGATACTATAATATTAATTTTTTATTTATATTTTTATAAATGATTCAAAATATATCAAATTGATGTTAAGAGTGCATTCCTAAATGGACTGATTAAAGAAGAAGTATATGTGGGTTAGCCACAAGGTTTTGAGGTAAAGGGTAAATAATTTTAGGTATATAAGTTTAAGAATGATATTTATGGGTTAAATTAAGATCCAATTGATTGTTACTTAAGAAATGATAGTTGTTTATTATATCAAGGATTTTTAATAAGTTAAAATGAACTATCTTTTTACATACAAGCATTGAATTCTAATGTTTTATATGTTTGTCTCTATGTAGATGACTTGATATTTACAAGTAGCTCTATGGAGTTATTGAATAGATTTAAGGAAGATATGAAATAATAATTTTAGATGTATAATTAGATACACATATTCATATTATGGAGGTGTTAAGCACAAAATATACTGAGAAGTGAGGGTGAATCAATATATTATATATCTTATAAATCTTTCTTTTAACCAAATTCCACTTAATCAATCATTCAAGATATGCAATAAAACTCAAAAAATAAGCATCACACAAGATAGAGAGAGACACTAGATATAACGTGGAAACCTAATGTGGGAAAAAACATGGAGAATCAATCTTAAATATATTCGTGAGAATAACCCCACAGGAGCACCATATCCCTTTGTCAAGTACAAACCTCAACTATAATTCATGAGCACCAACCCATAGGAGCTTCAAACCCCTTTTTCGAGCACCAACCCAACACCTATTCATGAGCACCAACCCATAGGAGCACCAACCCCTTTGTCGAGCACTAACCCCGTCATAATTCATGAGTACCAACCCACAAGAGCACTAACCCCTTTGCCAAGCACAAACCCAACAATAATTCGTGAGCACTAACCCACAGGAGCACCAACCCCTTTGTGTATACCACACACCTATCTCTCAATGTTGTTATCTCAACAAATGATAGATCAATACATCTCCTTCCTCTCTCTCTCACTTTTGCTCTTCTAAGCTAGATATAACAAAT
Source organism: Torreya grandis (assembly GCA_037957365.1). Lineage (NCBI taxonomy): Eukaryota > Viridiplantae > Streptophyta > Pinopsida > Cupressales > Taxaceae > Torreya > Torreya grandis. The sequence continues at coordinate 2,848,736 of JARHVA010000944.1, forward strand.
ACAAATCATCTCTCACAATTGCTCTTCTAAGCTAGATATTACAATATCAAATCAACCTCTCACTTCCATATTACAAATGGCTACTCAAGCCTTTATTTATAGCTTTCCAAATGACCTTTGGCCTTCCCCCTTTTTTGACCTTTCAATCCTCATGGAAAATGGTGTCAATCTTGGATGACCCTTCATATTCAAGCCTTTGAAAAGTCATGTGGTGACCCTTCATGACCAAAAACGTCTTTCCCACTTTTGTCCTTATCTTTGGTGACTTTTTGTATTCCTCAAAGTGTCCCTTCATGAGAAATTCGCCCTTTACTCTTTTGTCTTCACTTGGTGACTCTTGGTATTCCCCAAGATGACTCTTCATGGGAAAATGTGTCCCATCCTTCTTTTGTCTTTATCCCGTGACTCTTCGACTTCTCCATGGGCCCTTATTTTGTCTCATATGCAACCAAAAATATATTCGTTAATATTAAATAAATATTAACTCATATTAGCCAAGATAAACAACATTAAATGCAATGGGGCCTTTATCACCAATAATACTAAACCTTTGACAACAATGACAATATCTCCAACAATCTCCCCCTTTGTCATTGATGGCAACCTCAATCTTGAAACTGCCACATCTTGTCACCTACACATACCATCATCTGAAAACATACAGTAACTCCCCCTTACTGTAACAACATGTACCTATTTTCTACACCTATACCTGTACTTGTTATTCTCCCCCTTTGACATCAATGGCAAAGGGCCTACTTGGAGCTAACACTTAGCTCCCCCTCACTTGATGTTGAACATCAATGGCAGGAAGTAATAGAAAATAATCCCAACTCCTCTCGCTGATGTTTGAGAAGATATCTGATTTTACCTATCCTTTGAGAATCTGTAATCAACTCATTTAAATATTTTCTTCTAATCTCACAACCTTTCACATGAAACTTTATGGTGTATCCTTGATCACATATTTGCCTTACACTCAATAGATTATGCTTATAAAACATTCTTAGTCTTGGTTCTACCATTATCCAAAAATAAAGTACCTTTTATAGCTATCTTGGCACTGGTTTTATCTCTGAATCTCACTGTACCACCATTGATCTTCTTTACTCTTATCTCCTGTCACATGCCTAAAACATCCACTATCAACAAACCATGGCTGATCTTTATCTCTTACATGCAAATTTGTTTGCACCAACATAGAATCTTCAAGTTATTTCTTCTGCCATGAACACGACTGAACCTTCTTCCTGATGAATGGAGCTTTGAAACTTTGATCCTTCTTGATTGAATCTGCATGAGTATCCTTTTCTTTCTCTCTGAAACTATTAGCTCTTTTTCAACACTCTAATTACTTATGACCATAATCATTTGAAACATTTCATATGCAAGAATCATTCTAATAGCCTCAAACCATAATACTGATGCACAATTTTCTTCAAAAATATATTCCCTCAAAAGATATACAAATTAATCTGTCAACTCACCTTCTTATCATGTAAAATATCCAAGACCCAATAGCATCCACCATGCTTCAATTTTCTTAAAAGTGTCTCCTTGAAGCCTAGAAGAGACACCATCACACAAAAGGGTTATAGAAATAAATCTCAGGAGATTCCCACATCTCTCTATTTCTTCCTTGATCTTCTTGTGTTTATATTTTAGAATCCGTTTAAGCATGTCTAACATTTTTGACCTACTAACCTTATCATTTATGATGTTTTTATTTTTCTCAACTTTTGCAACTATCTTATCTTGACAAAGCTCATGCTCAAATGTAACAAGAGATTCTACACAATCCTTCTTATTTGATTCTTTATCTACTATAGCAAGTAATTCATTTTCATTCTTGAACTCAACCTGATCAACCTTTACTATTTTAGGTCTCCAAACCTGAATTTGTCTTTTCTCATATTTTTTAGGGTCTCTGTAACCTTTGACATACTTTGAATATCTCTTTACTTTATTTTGGCATAATCTAGCAATATGTCTAACCTCATGACAACAAAAGCAAACAATATTTCTCATACCTTTTTCTTGAATGTGACTGAGATCTCCCTTTAACTGATTGCTTCTCCTCATACAATTTCTTTCTCTATGACCAACATGATGACAAATAAAACACCGACCATGAAAAGAATTTGAAAACTTGAAAGCATTGGGCTGCCTGATCGACTTCTTTGATTTGCCTTTAAAACCTGCATCCTTCTTTCCTTGGACTAATATTTCATGATCTTTTTCAACCTTGATTATAAGCTTCTCATGATTATTCTTTAAAGAATCTAACTCAACCTTCAACTGATTACACTCTTCTTCTTTTGATGTTAAAATTGAAGTTGCAACCTCTAACTGATTCTTAAGATCTTGAATAAATATCTTATTTTCTTTTACTTCTATAGCCAACTTAGAATCCAAGATACACACCTTTTCCTTAAGAGCTTCAACCACAGATTTCAATTCTTGATTCTCCTTCTTTAGCTGCTTGGCCATCTGTGCTTTTCCTTTGATCTACCTTCAAACTGTTAAACCCTTTCTAAAGGAACCTTCTCTAATACCAATTTTTAAGCATGGAATATACTGAGGGGGGTGAATCAGTATATTATATATCTTATAAATCTTTATTTTAACCAAATTCCACTTAATCAATCATTAAAGATATGCAATAAAACTCAAACAATAAACATCACACAAGACAGAAAGAGACACCAAATATAACGTGGAAACCCAATATCGAAAAAACCATGGAGAATCAATCTCAAATATATTCATGAGAATAACCCCAAAAAATCACCATACCCCTTTTCCAAGTACAAACCTCAGCTACAATTCATGAGCACCAACCCACAGGAGCTTCAAACCCCTTTGCCAAGCACCAACCCAACACCTATTCATGAGCACCAACCCACAGGAGCACCAACCCCTTTGTTGAGCACCAACCCAACAACAATTCATGAGCACCAACCCACAGGAGCACCAACCCCTTTGCCAAGCACTAACCCAGCAACAATTCGTGAGCACTAACCCACAGGAGCACCAACCCCTTTGTGTATACCACATACCTATCTCTCAATGTTGCTATCTCAACAAATTATAGATCAATGCAACATCTCCTTCCTCTCTCTCACTTTTGCTCTTCTAAGCTAGATATAACAAATACAAATCATCTCTCACAATTGCTCTTCTAAGCTAGATGTTACAATATCAAATCAACATCTCACTTCCATATTACAAATGGCTACTCAAGCCTTTATTTATAGCTTTCCAAATGACCTTTGGCCTTCCCCCTTTGTGACCTTTGAATCCTCATGGAAAATGGCACCAATCTTGGATGACCCTTCATATTCAAGCCTTTGAAAAGTCATGTGGTGACCCTTCATGACCAAAAACATATTTCCCACTTTTGTCCTTATCTTTGGTGACCTTTTGTGTTCCTCAAAGTGTCCCTTCATGAGAAATTCGCCCTTTACTCTTTTGTCTTCACTTGGTGACTCTTGGTATTCCCCAAGATGACTCTTCATGGGAAAATGTGTCCCATCCTTCTTTTGTCTTTATCACGTGACTCTTCGACTTCTCCATGGGCCCTTATTTTGTCTCATATGCAACCAAAAATATATTCGTTAATATTAAATAAATATTAACTCATATTAGCCAAGATAAACAACATTAAATGCAATGGGGCCTTTATCACCAATAATACTAAACCTTTGACATCAATGACAATATTTCCAACAGGAGGATATATTGATCATAAGAAATTAACTTTAGGTTATTGCTTCACATTGGGAAGTGGGTTGCTTTCTTGGTCTTCAAAGAAACAAGCTAAAATTGTATTATCCTATGATAAAGGTGAATATACATCCATTAAATTAGGTTTAATATAATGATTATGGCTGAGAATGATCTTAGATGATTTTAGAGAGGCTAAACTTGATCCAACATAGATATTTTGTGATAATAATGGGGGAAATCAATTGTCTAAACATCCACTTTTCCATGCTAGAACCAAGCACATTGAACTCAAACATAAATTTTTCAAAGGCTTGATCAATGATAAAATATTTTTCATTGATTATGTGAGACTTTAATATTATTTTTATGATATCCTCACCAACGGATTTAACAATTAGATTCATGGAATACTTAAGGATATGATATGCATTTCACCTCTTTGCATCAAAAAGAGGAATGTTGAGTATGACATATTTTTTGTGTTTATTAAGGTTATTTAATTTATTTTTATCATAAATTATTTTTTGGGTCATTTTAGACACTTTCCAGTGATTTATTAAAACATAGCTATAACGAGGGTTTCCTCCATGCATGCCATAGAGTTGGCCCTTGATTTTATAGCATTACAATTTGTCTGCATACCATGACCCTTGTTAGGTTGCCTTCAAGACTAGAATTTATTGTATTTTAGGGTTTCTTACCTTTAGATGAGGTTAGACTATTTAATGACTTCTCATTCTCTCTTGATTATTTCAACTATGGAGAAGAATGATGGAGCGTCGAGCAATGACCCCTTACAAGCATCCAAATAAGTTTGTAATAAAGGCCTTTCATGAGATAACTCTTTGGAACCTAATGTTATTTTACCCATTCCATAATTTAACTCTTCTTTTCAATGGATAAAATAGTTCTATTTGATAGGATATTTTGTGGGTTGAATTCCCTCTAAAAGTATACTTATGTCCTAGGTTCAAGCCCACTGGGTTGCTCACGGCATAAATCTTGAGAGCATATAGAATATGACCAAGGTATTTTTCTTATTTTTTTTTCTAACCCTTCCCATGTAGGAGGTATCCTCCATAAGTAAACCACATGGTCTGTTAGGTACTCACTCATGGTTATCTCCCCTACATATCTTCCATTAGTCAACCACATGGTATTTTATATTCTATTTTGTTGACCCTTCCCATGCAGGAGGTACAAGTAAAGAGATAAAAAACACATCAAAATTATATTACACATATAATTCACACCCTCCACCATTTTATTATCATACAAAGGTAACCCATCCCTTGAATAGAATCATTGGTACATATATTATTTCAGTGCCATTTAGGCTATTAATAAAATTCATAAAACATGAGATTTTTGATGATGAATCTAATTAGCATTCAATATTTATTAGAACTTATATTGATCATCAACCTATATAGAGTGTTATGGTGATGATGGGTCAAGTGTGAATACGTACACCATCACGCTTATCTCACATATTGGATATACAGATAAGGATATATGTCCTTCAAAAATAATTATTAAAGGATTCAATGGAAATATTTAGAGTTATATTGATGAGATAACCATATCATTATAATTTGGTCCAACAGATGTAGGCACCAGGTTTATAGTAGTACCTAGAGTAGGCATCTTTGATATGTTATTCGGACATCCTTGGATTCAATAGATTCACATAGTACCTTCCAAAATTAAAAAATTATTAAAGTGTATATTTTTTAATGAGGATATTTTAATTCATGATATTCCATATGAATACCCTATCCAATCAAAGATCATTGTTTGTAAAAAGCACATGTTTTTTGAACAACCTCAAGTGGTTCAACCAACTTATAAAATTCAACATAAAGTGAAAAATATTCCAAGAAAACCTATCCTTAAAAGGTCACTTAATAAAAAAAATTCTAAAAATTATATAGAGTCATCTTCCACTTATATATTAACACCACAGGTAGCTAAGCATGTTCCACACATAACACCAATTTAGAGTTCTCACACTCCACAATGGTTTCCAAATATCCCTAGAGTTAATTTTAATACACAACATACATAACATGCTATAGTGTATCATCATGATAGTGGTATTCATGATACATAACCAAGTCATTTTTTAGATTCCAAGTTGAGAGTAACTACTTCACAATGGCACAATACTCTCCATTCATAATAGATTATTCTTTATTAGGTAGACATAAGACTTATTTATTGTGAGTCTCTTATATGACTCATTTCTTAGTATATCTTCATTTTCATGTTTTTATATATTAAAATATATATACACATAAAATTAAATATTTTAGAAAATTGAAAAATAAGACCTTTTCATTCTTATGTTTAGTTCATTTACAATCAATTAATTTGTGTTTAGTTATTAAATACTTATTTCTATCTAGTTTCATATCAAATATGCTTTAAAATTGTACATGAGTGAATGTAGAACATAAACATTATCATTTATAGCTACCATTGTAAGATATGCTACCATCTTAGACTCAGAAATTACAATAAACAAAACCTCTCCATCCAAATAGTAACACATTATTCCCTTGTTTGATTCTACCAAAATTATCCTAGTGAACACATGGTCTAATTTTCTAGGTTCAAATCAGTCACATGATCTCTACATCTTTATATATCATAATAAGTTCACTAGAGGCATCCTTTTACACATGATTTATCATTTTATAACTATCCATATTATTCATACATTAGTAAATTACATTTCCATTTATTTTCTCATTTAATTTCATATTGATAGATAATTGGATACTTTATTTGATGAATATACTAGTGTTAAAAGTTGTTAATGTTGATTAAATTTACTTATTCATGCATACCTTGTGTGTTTTATATGTTTCACATCTAATGTGTATTTCTTATTTACATTTTGGAAATTTGATCATGTCCTTATATGTGGATCAAGGCCTTAATTTTATGTTTCTATGCATGTGAGTGATATATGTACATGTCCCTTGTATGTGTCCCCTTGGTCTTCTCTTATGTGCTTTATGTGTTTTGTGTGTACTCCTTGTATGTGTGTGTAATGGACATGACACTTGTTCTCTAAGTTTGATCTTTTTTTATGAAATTATGGATATAATGTATCCTCCCTAAGTTGTTCTAATTTAGTTTCAATTTACTTTTGTATATGATCACTTATCTATATTCCTAATTCCTAACATCTATCTTGATAATGCCACTATGTATGTTTATTTATAATGAGTCTAACATCACTATTTTGATTATTTTATATATATGATGATGACATGTTCCTCCACATTATCATTACTACTCATATTTAGATATTTTTCATAACATATCTTATATAAATTTTTATTTTGTGTTAAATTATTGTGTAGGATTCACAATTCACCTAAAAAAAGGGGCATACATAGTGGCTTATATTAGAGACTAAGTTGCATGATTATATAAAATTGTCAAAAATCAATAGGATTGACATAATTGATGATGATTTATACCTTTGAATCATCCATAAAGTTTTTTTTGACAAGATCACTCCATTTTGATAAGGGTACATGTCGACTATGTCCAAAACAATGCATTGTTATCCTAGTAGGAAAAAATAGTAATATTTAGAATTTTTGAGAGTCATTATCAGTATAAATCATATTTTAGCATACACCTAATTAATTTTTTTATAAAAACACACAAGTTTAAGGAATCATGTGCAGCATGTGTTTTAAGATGATTTACATAGGTTAGATTATAAAGTTTACTTGTTATCACTCAATTTTTATATTCAATATGCCAACATACCATATTGGGCACATGTTTGTGGCACATAAATACCTTTTTCTCAAATTTTCACTAGTTTTGTAAATGGAATGGAATTTTTTTCATTTTACACGCTTTATACACCAGACCTAGACTGTACTACTTTTTCATGATTTTTACACTAGAAATGAATCTTATTCTATCTGTAGTGGTTGATTCACCTTTTATGCATAGTTTTGTACTATTTTTACACTAGAATGATCTATTAGAATTCATACAAAGATTTCAAGATACACTACTAATTTGGGTGTGTGATGATGGAGTCAAACACATGTTGATTTATTAATCACATTATTCTATTGATGAGGATTGGAGCATGCACAATCCAATTTAATATTTTCAAAGAAAATGAAATCTCCAACATCCTACCATCTACAATCACTAGTTTTTCACTAAAAAACAAAATGGTTCACATACCCCATAATGTGTATTTATTCCTTTTTAATATATATATATATATATATATATATATATATATATATATATAATATAATATAATATTTTACTTTTAGTTTCTCATCTTAAGTAAAGAATGATTTTACACATGTTTCTTTGTAGGTTTTTTCATGAATCATAGTTCAACATTATGACCTACAATCAAGATTGCACGTCAGGGGTAAGTTTAGGTATGTATTTTTCATTTTAATATATTAAATTTTATTTTATTCATTATTATAATAAGGTGGGTTTGGAAATTTAGAAACATGAATTAACATTTAATCTGAAACAATGAACTTGTGACCATTCCTTATGTGCACTTAGCTCATGCCTCATTCCATGATCTTTTGGCCACCTTTCCTTCCTTATTATATGGATGACCTTTACCTTTTGGTAAAAAATATGATTCTAAATATACATATCCAACATCTTAAGCATCCTAAGATTACTTTAATACTAACCCACACTTCCAACTTAGTAGTTCTTGATCCCCAAACAAAACTACCCTATTTAAAAAATCACACTTCCCAGTAGTGTCCAGTTCTACCAGCTACATTCTCCCATCAAATACTATATTTGTTCAAATTAAATTTCATGTAATGGGTCATATTGTAAGTTTAACAATCCACATCTAAATTAATTCCCAAAATATCTCTATAAATCTACATAAATAATTTTTCACATGAGAGGATCACACATATAAAATCACTCGAACATCTAACTTCACATTTGTGTTGATAGGTTACAGATATTATATATTTTCACGAAGTTGTGAAATAAGGAAAAATGATATAAAATATGGAAAACACATATATATGACCTCTTGAGCTTAAAAAATATAAAAGGAAACAAAATTCTTACAAAGATTCAAATAAGTATGATGCAAACCTTCATTGTAGCTTGTATTTATTGGGATGTGGCTCAGATGTAGCTTTAGATGGTATGTATCAATGCCAATTTGTAGTTAAGCACCTAAATTAAAGTTATAGATCATGTAAAGTTGATAAAAATATTAGATGCTTGATGTACAAGGTGATTCAATAAATGGTCAACACTTCATTATAGATATTGAGCATGTTAAATTGCATTGAAAAGAGGTGTATTTATACAAAATCCAAATGAAGGAGGACCCTTCGTCATGAAATAAAGATGAATAATTTATAAAGGGTCCTCAATAGTGCACATGGATCAATGATTTAATATTTTCATATCAATCAAGATGAAGGGTGGAGGATGTCCCTTTGTAATTAATAAAGATGAATGAATGTGGGCCCTTCATCTTGTTTCCACGATGAAGGGTGGAATATCCTCTCTAAAAAATCATATGGATCTCAAAGGTGGGCCCTTTATCTTGTTTTCAAGATGAGGGGTGGAGTTTAATCCCCCTTTATTGTTAATTCTTTGCATAGTTAGTTTGCTCTCAAGGGTATATTCTTAAGATCTCAAGATTCCTTTTTGCATTAAGATGTCTTTTGGAGGGGACAAGAGGAAAATTAGTAATTGAAAGAGTAATTAATTAAATATCTCAAAAGACTTATTTAATTAATACAATGTGATGGACTTGATTATTAGAATGAAATTGAGGATGATAATGTGATTGAATAGATAAGGGAGAATTATTGAATTTATTAGAGGAGAAGGAATTGAATACAAAAAATTGATAGCTGCATATAGAAATTGAATAGATAATAATAATAGTTCAGAGAAATGATGATTGATCAAATAAATGATAATTGATAAAAGAAATGATAATTGATCACAGAAATACATGAAATTATAAGAAGTCTTTCCATTTTGTAATTTGACACAAAAGTGATAAAATTGGAGTGTTTACATTTTCCCCTATTTAAGAATCCATTGTGAGACACAAGTGAAGAAATGAATTTTCAAATAATAAAAATTCATAAAAGTGATTGTATAATAAAAATTAATGGATGTTAGTTTTGATGATTTTTAAAAAAAAATACTAGGAAATGGGTTCAAACATGCCCCAAAGTAATGTTAATTAAGTTGTAGATGCCCCCTCAAGAGGATAGTCAGGAAAACTTTGGTCAAGTGAATCCTATAAATGATGACATAATTGACATGCAAATGATAGATGAGGAGAAAAATGAAATAGATGGGAGAAAATGGGATGAAAAATGGACCTCAAGATGAAAAACAAGCTTCTAAAGAAGCAAAAAGAGCACCATGGGGAAAATATTTCAAATAAAAGGGTATAAATTCACCCTAGGGTGGAAAATAGTTCATTTTAACCCTCTAATTTGAATATTTACTCCTGCAACTATGCACATGATAACTTGAGATAAAATTTTGCATTAAGGATGACTAAGAGAACTTTTAGATAGAGTGCAAGAGTTCAAATGACCATGAGGGATGGGGCCATAGATAGGTACCTTTGTATTATTTTTAATTTAACATTCAATTACATTTATTTCTTGTTGAAGTTGAATTTTAGATAGAATCACCATTTTTGAATCTATGAATTCATCCACAAAAATGATGAATTTGTCCTTGAAAATGGTGATTTTTCAAATGTTGAGTGAATTCATCCTATGGTTTAGTAATTGCATCCATAAAAATGGTAAAATTAATTTTCATCAAAAATGATTAGATATCTTAGTTTAATCTATGACTTGGTATTGTTAAAAGATAACTTTGTTAACAAGAATTTTGACATTGTCCAAATGATTACCAAAAATATAGGAAAACATAGGTCCCCCCAGATGGTGAAATGGAAAACTAGAATGGAAAAAATGTCAAATCTATCATCAAAATAGAAATTTGTTTGGAGAAAATGTCCATCTCTTTTTTAGAGAATAAATGGGAAAAAACAATAGAGGATTGATTAAAATGACCACATAATGATGAAATTATCTAGCCTAGGTTAACATCAAATTCATTGTTGCAATGATGAAATTGACCAATCAAATAATAAATTCTCTTAAACAATAGTGAAATCATACTAATAGAATAGTTGACTAGAATAATGACAAAGAAAGACATATAAAATTAACCTTGAGACTGATATAACTAGATTTGGTGACTCGATTATAATAATAGACATGATTATATATTAGAAATGTGTTTTTAGAAAAAATAAAAATAGAGAATTGGTAGAATGATTTGTATAAGATTGTAAGAATGAGTAGAGTTTCTCATTACTTGCAAGTAATGATCTTGCATTATTTATCAGCCTAGTTTATAGATGGGGGACATGCCTAGATTATTTAACACTATTAGCCTACTACACATAGCGAGGATGCCCATGATCAAGGCAAATCAAGATTTACTAAATGCCCTAATTGAGTGTTGGAGATTTGATACATCACAATTATGGTTACCTACAGGATAGATTATAGTGACTTTAGAGTATGTGTACTAGATACTTCACATTCCTATCAAGGGTCATTCATTATATTGGTTGATATTAAGGGATAAGCAAGTGATTTTTGAAGAGATGAGTAGGCCATTAGATATCAAGATGGTATGCAAGGATACATTGATATTGATAAGATTGATATTGAGATGGACATTGTTTAGGAGGAGGTAATGAAGGATGATTCCCTACATCCAAAATATATGATTGAATTATGATTTCACTCATGGCTATTTTTAGTGGCATTCTCTACTTGACAAGAATAAATAGTTCTTACACATGGGGCTAGGTGGTGTGGTGAGGGACATGCCATTAAAGATAGATGTCTGTGTATGAGGGCTGATTATATTATCCTAGTTATATCATGATATGAATTATGTGGTTCATCATGGGGGATAAATAATAGGCCCATTGACATTGATTTAGGTATGGGTGTTGGAGCATGTGGCTATTGATCACTCAATTGGTATGTGATAGCAGAGGGATCTAGATAAGCCCATAACATATGGATGGTAATAGATACAATTGTGGTATATGATCCATTTATGAGATCTATAACATTATATATGTGTCATTGATGAGCTAATGGATGCTGATATTACATTGAGGCCTTATCATGACATCTAATTTTATTGGGCGGAGGATGTTAAGGTGATGTTATATATGAACACTACTTATTATATTATGGGTTAATAAGATTATACCATTGAGATATATCATCTAGATAGGGTACTAAAACAATTTGATATATGTCAAGATGTGATAGTAGGACCAAATAGGTTTGCCCATTCAGTGAGAGAGGATAAATAATGGGGATTAACCACAAATAGAGTAGAGGCTAGATATAGTTTTAGATTAGTACCCTAGGTTGGCTAGGTATGCATAAGGGGGCTTGAAAATGATTGAGTTATATATGTATATGAAACATGTGGGCCCAACATCATCCTTTTAGACTAACCATTCCCTAGGATGAAGAGAAGACATAGGTTATGACAATTCCTTGAGCGAGAGTAGTAGATTAAGTAGCAAAGGAGTCAGGAGAGGAGGAGGATGATGAGTTAGTATACATTGAGATAGAAGATAGAAATCACATGGAGATCAAGTATGTAGAGGATGAGGTAGAGATTGAATTAGAGGAGGAGCATATTGATATTGAAATGATAGGTGTTAGGTAAGATGTATAGAGGATAGTAAATCCTTGACAATTTAACTCATATATACCTATAATACTATTAGATATTGAGGCACTTATTTCTAAATTGAGGTAGGAGATTAATGCTTGAGAGATAGAGATGGAATGGTTATAGTCTAAAGTGGATTAGTGCTCCCAATAGTTATTTTTAGCACATTCAAAGATTATAGTTGATCAGGTAGAGATGTATATATTATGTGTAGATGTAGCTAAGATGGGGTAAGCATTGATAAAACTTACTATTGAGAGGGACACTTTATGTTTAGAGAGAGATATTATCAACATTTATAGAGATGTTTCCCCATCTAAGAGGGATGTTTTAGTATAAGGTCATGCCCAGGTAATGGCATAAAGGGATTATGCTCTAGCAGAGTGAGAATTGATACGAGTTGAGAGAGATAGACTACATATAGTTATAACACAATTATAGCTTGAGAGGGATGAGACCAGAGAGGCCACCATAGATAGAGGGGTTATATCTATTTGTGATAAGATCATCTAGGCTAAGGATGAGGCTATTTATTATAGGTCATTTATGAGTTAGTGGTACTTACAACCACTAGAATAACTACCTTTTTAAAGCAAAAAACTTAGTAGAGTTTGTCCTCTATATATTCATCATTGTCACACAAGTCCTTAACTTCAACCATATCAGTTACATAGCCAACCCCACATTTATCTACCATGAGTCCTCCTATAACACCACCACTATTAGATGGGGAAGGGGAGAACTCTCAATAGGGAGAACATAGAGATATATCTATGAGATAGTCATACTCAGATTTGACTAGACTTGATACATTATACTTTATATTTTGATCTATGACATGTATTTGATGTAGACAATGATGTACTTGGATGATTTAAGTTGTACTTGTACTCTCAAATTTTGATATATATTACCCATTTGATGTATGGACATTGATCATGTACATATATGAGATTTATGATGTTTAGTGTTGTCTCATGTGTTGCTTAATTTTATCCACTCATGTCTCTTGCTTGTAGATTAGATATGAGTTGCTATGTTATTGATATTATATTTTATTCTACTTATGTCACTTGATGTGATAAATAGACTCTATGATCATGATTATTGTTAGTTTGATGATTGGATTAGATAGATAGAGATGTATGTGATTGATGAAATTAGCATGAGAACTTATTTAAAACTTGATTTTATATTGTAAATGAGAGTATGCATCATAATCTAGAAAGGATCATGATGACATTTTTTTGTCAAAATGCATGAAGATGTGAATTCGAAATGCAAATATATAAAAATTAAAATAAGATATGGATAATCAAGTTGTAAATATACAACATAATGCACTTAATCAACTCTAATTCAGATACAACTATTGTGAAAATCATGATATGAATAGTCAAAACTTAAGTGGCAAACATTATGTACTAATTTAAGTCTATCGAGTAGTAAGATAATGCATATCAATAAGCAAACAAAAAAGTAGTGAAATTGAGTTTGAATGCATTTGATCATATAAAGACATCTTGATTAAGAAACCAAGAGTCATGTGGGAAGAAAAATGTAACAAGTTAAAGAACTTGAGAAATTAGTAAACATTCCATTTAGAAACACACAAATTAAAGCAAATAAACATTCCATTTATAAAAATGTGTGTCACAATAAAGAATTATTATTTGAGACAAAGCCTATGAAAAAATAATCATGATCAATAGGGGAAATAGAAGAAGAAGAAAGAAGTGGTCAAGTTGACTCCAAATTCCTTAAGCCAGTGGACTCTACCTACATAGTTCCATGGATATTAGATCCCACATGAATTTCATGCCAAATGTATTTCTCCTAAGGATTTTAGGATTGAACAAAATTGATGATAAGTAAAGATAAATGATTATAAAGAATACATAGGAATAGGGACTCACAAAAATGATGGAATCATACAAGGAAAAATATTTCCAAAAATGGTAGGAGATACACTAAAAAATGTTGAGATCATGGGACAAGGGATAGCTGAGTTGACCTTAGAAAACTGAGTGCTACCTATCAAAACATTATAGTTTGACCAGAAAGTGAGCAAAAAAAGTGATTAGTATGATCAGGGACAAGAACATGAATAATTTGAAATAGAATGGTTAAGATCAAAAAATGGTGAGATCATGAAATTTGAACTTGAAAAATTCCAAGAGCATGGAAAGTTAGTTCCACTTGTTTAGAAATAGTGTATTTATGAGGATATAAAAAATGCCAATGAAATATGTCAAGATGTGCCACATATGTACTAGTAATAATAAAACTAAGTTGAGTAACAATATGACAACTAATCAATTACGACATACTAGAGATGGGTACCTTGTGAGAATAAAACACCACTATTTAGGATTTTATGCACTTTTTGAATGTTTAGGACTTTTGGGATATTTGAACTTTTAGGACTTCCAGTATGAAGAAGCTCTTTAGTTAAGACAAAATCCCTAGTGTGTGTGCCACAAATCTGAAACTTCCCTAAGTGCTAATTCAGATTCTCTCATATTTAAATAATGAAATGAAGTTGTCTCATATCCTCTAAGATAGAGCATGTTTACAAGGATAGTATAATGAGAGGTATTTTTAAGGAAGGATTTGGTTTGGTTCTGGGATAAGTTAGGGGGAATAATTTGATTTTGAAGGTATGAATAGATAGTTGAATACCAAGGGGAATTAGGACTAGCAATGACATGGATCATTTTGATAGTCAAATAGGTATGCACTAAAATAAGAAGGTTATTAATTATAAATTGATATTCTTTGATCATTGAAATAATTTAAATCATGGACCCAATAACATCCATAACACCAATAGACATATTTTTGGATCTCAAAACTTGTTCAAAATGGATGAATTGAAATTTAAGTTTGAGCTCATCTACCAAACTTTTACAAGATACCAATTTCTCATCTTTATTTTGGTACTGATCAATGACTTGGTTGATAATGAGATGAGAATATCCATAGACTTCTATATTTTGAATATTCCATTGTACTGTGAGATAATGTCCAAAAAATAAAGATTTATATTTGGCAATGTTATGTATGTATGGGAAACTAATGAAAAAATCCCTGGAAATAAGATCACCTTGTAGTGTGCTAAAAAATATTCTTGTACCTGATCCATGCGATATGAAAGACACATAAAAGTAGATATTTCATTCATGTGCTTCAATTAGACTCATAATAGACTCATATAAAAAGTGCATTGTCATTGAAGTGAAATTCAGAGGCAGAGCTTCGACCAATTAATTAGCTAACACTTATCCTTTTATAGATTTATGATGTGTGTAATCTATGTCAAATTCATTGAAAAACATTACCCACTTATCCATGTGACCATTTAAAGATGAATTTTCTAATAATTTCAAAGGGTCTATTTTAGCAATTAACAGTGTTTTATTGTTAAGCATGCAATATCTTAGCTTCTAACTAAAATATACTAATGCAAAATAGGATTTTTCCATTTGAGTATAATTTTTCTCATAAGAAACCAATGTTTAACTTAGATAATACATGAATATTTTCTTCCTTAATCATTATGTTGAGCTAAGAGTTCCCTTAAGGGGTAAATGTATAATAAGAATTTTTTTTACTAGAATGGGAGGAACAAGTATAAGAGAGTTATCTAAATATTGATTGAGATTTTCAAGAGCTTCTTGAAATTATTCATTCCATTGAAAATTTGTCCCATTTTTATAAGATGGGTAAAAGAGTGACACTAATTGACTAGATAATAAATGAAATGCCAAATGGCCTAGATTTTGCCTTGTAGACTATGAAGTTGCTTCAAATTAGTAGGAGGTGGCATTTATGTAGTAGCTCAAACCTTTAATGGATCAACTTCAATCACTCTGTGAGACATAATGAAGCCTAAATTTTTTTCTAGATGTAACCCTAAAAATACACTTATTAGGGTTTAGACACACATGGTATTCATGGAGCCTTTCAAATATTTTCTATAATATAATTGGTTATCCTATACGACTCTCTAATTTGACTAGAAGGGCATCAACATGATATTTTATAATCTTATGCATAAGATGATGAAAAATTAATATCATTTCTATTTGATAAGTGATGTCAACATTATTCAAGCCAGATGGCATGACTTGGTAATAAAATGTGCCTCATGGAATAGTAAATATCACTTTATGTTGATCTTTAGGAGAAATTTTGATCTGGTTATACCTGAGAAACCATTTATGAGAGATAACATCTTGTAACCTAATGTTAGGTCCAAAATCATGTCTATATTCGGTAATGGGAAATCATATTTTGGCAAGCCTTATTCAGATCCCAAAATTTGTATAGATATGAAAGCCTACTATCTTCTTGCTTACTGGTACCACATTAGAAATCTAACTTGAATATGGAATAGGATTGATAAACCTACTACCAATAAATTTTATAGTTTAAATATGACCAATAGATAAATTTGGGGATTCATCTTTCTTAAATTTTGCTTGATTAGATTTGCATCTAGATGCATGACCAAGTGATGTAAAACTAGTTCTAGATATCAACTTAACATATTTGAATAAGCCCAAGCATATATATCAATGAATTATATGAGAAGAGTAATGAGTAATTTACATTCCTCTGCCATGAGGGACACACCAAGCTTTATTATCTTTGGATGATCATTACTACAAATGTTGGCCTATATTATGTCTTTCATAAGAAGTTTGGAACCATCATCCAAAATAAGAGGAAAAGAAGGTAGTTGATCATCAAAATTAGAAGGTGAACTTTCATACAGACCCATATAGGAGGAATCATAATCATTGCCTTTTGGTAAAGGTGAATGAGCTAATAAGTGGGGATATTCTAGAACCATACACTCAAATTCATCATGATCTTTAGGCTTGATTTCTATACTGAATGAGAGGCATCAACTTGTGGACAATTGGGATTCCTATGAAGGAGAGTTAATTTTCCTGACCAATGGTGCCTGAGATAGGTTTTCACCAAAGGATGCATATTTATATTTTCATTTACCCTAATCCAAAAGTGTCTCGAAAAGGTTTTCACTAATGGATCTCAATGTCTCATTTTTATTTTGACTAATTTAATCTAGTTGCTCCTTAAAGTAGGTTGCAGGGTCTAAAGTGTAAATAAATCCTTACTTATGATCACCTAAAGGAATTCCTTATCTTAATCCCATGAATTCAGTATTAAACTCTGCATTTTCAAATTTATCAATAATGAGATCCCGGTCTTGTTTTTCCCAATAAATAAAGTCAGGATAGTGAAGAGTGAGGGGAATGGTAAGAAAAACAAAAATGGTGAGGACATAATGAGTGTCAAACAAGTTAGTGCTAACAAGATGATCATAAATATTATAAATGACTTTGTGTTGTTTTTGGGAATGTCATATTTTAATACATAGTTTATATCCTTTGGATGATTAGTGGGTACAACCTTAGGATTGTATCTGATACCTTATTTATTAACATGTTTGACAGGTATAATAGGATATATTCTACATTGATATCTTGCCCCCAATTTTTTGCCTTTGTAGCCATTATGGGCCATGATTTTACTATGAACACAATATTATTTACTTTTGAACCATGAAGTTATATCATCATTGTATATCAAAGACTCATATTCTAGCTTCATATATTCTTGACTAAAACCCTTTCCTAGAATAAATGAGAGAGGTGTCATAAGATAAGATGATATATGATGTAGAGGCATCCTATATGGCCCCAAAAATGGTTTTAATTTTGTATTTTAGTAGTCTTTTAGGTGTTTTATAGGTTCTTTAGGTCCTAATTATGTCTCAGGTGTGATCTAGGTTAGCAAAAGTTGCATAAATTTTGAATTGCCAATTTTCCCTCTAAAATGCCACTATTTGAATTTTTAAGCCTTGTTGAAGGATTTACATGCATGTTTTGAATGTGAAAATGTGTAGGAATATGTCTAATATATCTAATACTATGTAAATTCCTTTAATATGTTCTTTAGTATATAGGGCATGGTCATATAGTGTTAATATTTATAAAACATAAGAAAATGCAATGTAATTCAATCACTTCTATGTAGGAAACATCCAAGATTCAATTATGCTTCTTAGAATAGTTGGAGAGAGTAAATTTTAATAATTTAATAGTGTATTACATTCAAATGAGATAGATAATGGACATGAAATAATTAAATCTTGATTAATGAAATTGAACAATGATGTTGAAATTTTATGTGTATTAACATTCATGGTTTAAACAAAGTCTTGGTGTGTTTGATGACTCAATGTGGTGAGTGGTTTTGATAATGTGTTTGATTTTATATAATTATATTACATTATATAAATTTAATCAAATTATGCTAGTGAGAAGTTAAAATCAATCACCTTTGTAGTGACAAACAGGTCAACCAAACAACAAAATACCCTTATATAGGTCAATACAAGGAACAATTGAGTAATTAACCCTTTTCCCTATTGGAATTCTATGTTGGAATAGTCATAAAACATATTTTATAAATGATTAACTTTGTTACAAATTAAATTTGATCAAAATTTTGTAATATTTTATATGGAATAGGCTTTAACCTTTGTAGGTATGTTATCTACTAATTTAGAACTCTGTTTGCCAAAATACTTTATGCTATTAGCATGATAATGTGTGGTTTGGGTTCAAAAAATATTTTAAAGTGTTTATATCCATTGAATAAGGTGATAATATCCTCAAATAATTTTTTGGAATATTTTAAATTTGAAAGATAGATAAAACCCTACTTGACCCTGTCTTGACAACAAAACACAGTCAAAAGAGAGACTGAGATTTCCATGATGTGAACAAGGTAAAGATTTTTAGAACATTCTCATCAAATTAAAAAAAATATATATCATTAGATAGACCTATTCCAATAATATTTTTCACTTAAAATTATTTTTGGTTCAATAAATGGAATTTAAACTACCCTCAGCCTGCTCAGTGTCCATAAACCCTATCAACTAGGGTTTTGAAGTTTCTGAGAAAAGTAACCATTGAAAAATACCAAAAAAAATTAATATTATGTAATTTTGAAAGCCCTCACTAAATAAATTAATTTTAAGATCTTGCATTACCTGTGGTATGGACTTATAGAAAGTGGTATTGGGAAATGGCTAGAGAAGGCCTAATTTGTAAGGCTACAAGAGTAAAAGTGGACCTAGAGATTGAGATAGGTCTTGAAATTTGACCCATAGGTGTGTTACAAAAATATAAATGATATATAATATTTTTAAGTCATTATTATTGGTAATTTTATATACTAACCTATTTTTAAGTATAAAAGGGTTGTAAGGAAGGCTAATTTGGAAGGCAGAGTTGCATAACTGAAAATTAGGTGTTTGAGGTAGTTTAAAAAAAGGGTATAGGGATTTATTATATAATATTATAATCAAGATAAAGATCTTGAAATATTATGATAGCCTTGTGAACTTCTACTTTTCATGGTGAAATAACTCTTAAGTCTAAGATTTGAAAAGTGTTCCATTGTTCAAAGACTAGTGTTACTTGTGTAAGCTTTGTATCATTTGGTATCAGAGCATAAGGATGGTTAGAGTATAAGGTAAAAATGAAAAAAAATTAGAAATGCAAAGGCAACCTACATCATCTCAAAAAATACAATAGAATGTGGTAAATTTGGTCATTAAAATGAGGAACATATAGGCTAAAATGGTAGCCATGGAGACAACTCAAATAAGAAGGATCATAGCTGAAGATGATAGTAATAGAGAAGAGGAATATCCTATAGTAGAAGAGGAGGAAGAAAGAGAAGACAGAGTAGAGGAAAGATTGATCAAATCTATGATGAAGATGGGTTCAACACCAAATCTAGATGTGCCAATGTATGAAGGCAATCTAAATGTGGATGAGTTGATGGATTGGATAGCATCATGGATAAGTATTTTGAGTATGAGGTGGATGACACCAAGAAAGTGAAATTTTTAGTCACAAGATTGAGAGGACATGATTATTTATGGTGGGATGGAATATAAGAAGAGATAAAGCCAAGATCTAGTCATGGAATAAGATGGTGATGAATATGAAGGCAAAATTCATGCCTAAAGACTACCACACACATTTGTTTAGGAGGTTGTAGAATCTCAGACAAAAAGAGCATTTGGTGAAGGAATATACAGAAGAGTTTCATATATTAACAATCAGAACAAGGCACTTGGAAGAAGATGATGAGAAGGTAGCAAGGTACCTGAATAGCCTCAAGTTCTCCATACAAGATGAGATCAGTATATTGAATTTTACATCAGTTGAAGAAACATAGCAAGCTACCTTGAAAGCTAAGGAGAAGTTGATAAGAAGGCATACACAAAAAAATAGAGGATGAGGCAAACAAGTGAGAGGAAGAGGATAATATGATAGGAAAAATGAATATGATAAAGGTGAAAGTAGTGGACAAAGACATGAAACACAACATAGAGGTGGTTATAGAGGTAGGAATCCATATTACAGAGTTGGATATGCATCTAGAGGAGGAGGGACTAGTGGTTTCAAAGGAAAATTTTTCAAATGCAACAATTATGTAGGTCATAATTATTGGGAATGTCTAGAGGAACAACAAGAAATAAGTTATAAATGAGATCAAAAATCAAGTGGTGCATCCTATAGAGGAAGGAAGTGTTGGATCAAATTCATTATAGAGGCATCTAAGTAAGGAGAGTCACTATTGATGAGGAGAACATTGTTGAATCCACCAAAGGAGAAAGAACTTTCTCAATAGAAAAAAATGTTTAGAATAACATGTAAGTCTCATCGTAAATGTTTCAAAATGATTATAGATTCAGGAAGCATAAACAATTTGGTTTCCAATGAAATGACAAGTAAACTTGGCCTCAAAATATTACCACATCTTGCGCCTTACAAAGTTTCTTGGCTTTAGAAAGGATATAGTGTGCTTGTTAATGAACAATTATTAGTATATTTTTAGATTAGAACCTATAGGGATGAGGTCATATGTGATATCATCCACCCATGGATGTTTGTTATGTATTACTAAGAAGGCCTTGGCAGTTTTACAAGTCAACTAGTCATGATGGGGTGAAGAACACCTAATATTTGGAGCACAAGGGAGTCAAACATACATTATTACTTTTGAAAAATGATGACAAAGTTTTTGGTGTCTTTTATAAGGTATTAGTTATAGGTTATAAGGAGTTGGTGTAGTTAGGATGAAGATGTGAAGATGGATGAACAACCCAAAGAGATTGAGATAGCCCAAGATGAGGAATGTGAACCTATGCTTAGTAAAACTTTTTCAATTTTGTGAATGATTTATTTTAAATTTTGTCTTAGAATTTTGTAAATATTTATAGTTGTGATTTCATTAAGGGAGTAATAGGTAATCTCCAATGCACGAGAAAAAGTCTTGAAAAGTTAAGAGATGAAAAAGAGATGAGTAGTGTAAAGCAGGTCCAAGAAGGATAGCCAAGTGAAGGCGATAGCATGAGCATGTTGAGTCAAGATAATGAGAATGTGAAAGAGAAAAGGCAGTCCTTGTGTATGTAAAGTGTATATGGTATTTATGAAGAGAATATGCAACAAACCAAGCATTTATGCAAGCAAATGGCACACAAGACCAAATAGTTGATATGCATGAGGTGAAGTGTACTAAACAAGGAGAATGGGTGAAGGATGAAGAAGACACATTTATAACATCAGTGTCTTATAGAATCAAGGCTGTGATGTATCAGTTTGAAGGAATGGAAACATGGTAAGCACATCCCAAGCAAGCAACAAAATATAGTAACAATTTTTTCCTTGCCAACTTTGTTACATGTACATGTACATAATTAAGAAAAATAACCTAAGGAGGCCAAATTATGGGGCCCAAGAACATGTTCACCTCTAAGAGAGTAAATTATTAGCATCAACCTTCAATTAGGAGGTACAAAGCAACTAAAGTGGAGCATACACCAAGTTGATTCTTATGGCAAAATTTTTTTAGCTTGGTAGTATGATGCAGGGTCATCCTATATGGACCCCAAAATGGTTTTAATTTTGGATTTAATTATTTTTTTAAGTGTTTCATAGGTAATTTAGGTCCTAATTATGTCTTAGGTGTGACCTAGGTTAGCAAAAGTTGCATAAAATTTGAATTGTAGATTTTCCCTCCAAAATGCCACTATTTGAAAATTTGAATTTTTAAGCCTTGTTGAAGGATTTCCATGCATGTTTTGAAGGTGTGAATGTGTAATAATATATATATATATATATATATATATATATATATATATATATATATATATATATATATATATATATATATATAAGTCCCTTAATATTTTCTTTAGTATATAGGGCATGGTCATATAGTGTTCATATTGATAAAACATAAGACAATGCAATGTAATTCAATCACTTCTACATGGGAAACATACAAGACTCAATTATGCTTCTTAGAATAATTGGAGAGAGTCAATTTTAGTAAATTAATAGTGTATTCCATTTGAGTGAGAGAGATAATGGACATGAAATATTGATGAATGAAGAATAGTGATGAAATTTTGTGTATATTGACATTCATGTCTAAAACAAAGTTTTAGTGTCTTTGATGAGTCAATGTGGTGAGTGGTTTTGATAATGTGTTTGATTTTTTTATGATTATATTGAATTCTATAAATTGAATCAGATTATTTTAGTGAGAAGTTACAATAATTCACCTTTGTAGTGACAAACAAGTCAACCAAATAGGAAAATAACCTTATACATGTCAGTACAAGGAACAATTGAGTAATTAACCCTTTTCCCTATTGGAAATATATGTTGGAATAGTCATATAACGTGTTTTAGAAATGATTAACTCTATTACAAACTAAATTTGATCAATGTTTTTTAATATTTTAGATGGAATAGGTTTTAACCTTTATAGGTATGATATCTACCAATTCAAAATTTTGTTTGCTAAAATACTCTATGTTATTAGCACAATAAAGTGTATTTTGGTTTAAATAGAGGTTGTAAAGAATTTATATGTATTGAATAAGGTGTTAATATCCTCATAGAATGTTTTGGAAGATTTAGAACTTGAAAGATAGATAAAACCCTACTTGACCCTATCTTGACAACAAAACACAATCAAAGAGACTGAAATTTCCATATTGTGAACGAGGTAAGGGTTTTTAGATTGTGATCATCAAATTAAAAAGGTGTGTTACCATAAAATATACCTATTAAAATAATATTTATGACTTATAATTGTTTTTGGTTCAATAAATGGAATTTAAACTACCCTCAAGCTGTTGAGTGTCTACAAACTCTCGTAACTATGGTTTTGATGTTTATGAGAAAAGTAACCATTGAAAAATCCCATAATTTTATAATCTTGTGTAGTTTATAAATCCATAATTGAATAAATAAATTTTATTATTGTAAATTACCTGTAGTGTGGACTTCTAGTAATTGGTATTGGGAAAGGCCTAGAGAAGGCCTAATTTGTAAGGCTACAAGAGTGAAAGTAGACCTAAAGATCGAGATAGGTCTTGAAATTTGACCCACAGGTATGTTACAACAAGATAAAGGAGATTATAATATTTTTAAGTAATAATTATTTGTACTTTTCCATACTAACCTATTTTCAGGAAAAAAGGGCTATAAAGAAGGCTAGTTTAGAAGACAGAGTTGCATAAATTGAAAGTAGGTGTTTGAGGTAGCTTACAATAGGGGTATAGGGAGTTATTAGAGACTCTTCAAAGAAAGATAAATATATTTAAATATTATGATATTATTTTGAACTTATAGTTTTCATGGTGAAAGAACTCTTAAGTTTTATATTTGAAAAGTGTTCCATTGTTTAAGGACTAGTGTGAGTTACATGTGCAAGCTCTGCATCAATATACCTTTATTTCACCACTCCATCTTGGGTCTACTATAGGACTTATGTGATTTTGGTAATTTGTAAATATGTAACGCATCATTTAACTATGTACCAATACCTTTTTCATGAATATCAAAATGAGATGAACTTAACGAGGAGAATGGTGAGTTATAAAAATAAGCAATGAGAGTATCAACATCTAGATAATTGGACTTGGGTAGATTAGACATGACTTGCTTGTCCTTTTAATAGATTGAGAAATAATAGGATAATAATTATATTAATTCCCTTTTGCTTCTAAATGTTTTTAGTATTGATAGGGATACAAATCTCTTAGAATAGTCACCTCTGTGCTGGCATGTGGAAAATTAATACATTGATGAAGTGTGGAAGGCATGGCATGCATCTCATGAATCCATGAATGACCAAGAAGAAGATTATATGTAAAATAAAGATCAATGACATGAAAAAGGGTGCTATGAATAAATGATCCAACTTAAATAGGCAAGGAAATGGTTCATGTTGATTTTCACTTTATGTTATCCCTTGATGGTAAAGGTATCATTATTTAAGTCTGCTAAAGTATATCCTAGTCATATAAATAGCTTTAGGGAAATAATGTTAAGACTTGACCCATTATATATTAGTACTCTCTTGATATTATGATGGATAATATTAACCTTAATGAATAAAGAATTTATGTGAGAATCTCCAAGGGATGATATATATGTTTGGTCAAATGTCAACTATGGACCATGAGATAAATGTCCCACTAATGCTTGAAATTTGTCCAGTGCAATATTGATAGGAACTTGATACTAGCTCAAAAGTGCATATATGACATCCTTGTGTAACTAAGAAGTATATAACATATCCAAAATGGAAATCTATATTGGAATTTTATTTAGCTGATCCACAAGGTCATATTGATTTTTGATAAGGGGTACATACTTTGATTTAAATTGATTTTAAATGAGAGGAAAATTAGAAGGTGAATTCTGACTAGGAATTTGAATGGTAATCTTAGTACATTGAGTTATGACAATACAGTCTTGAGTAGGGATAGAAATGCTAGAATGTGAGGTTAAATAAATAGGTCCTATAATAATCACTAAAAGACATGAATAATGAGATGGAGGAAATCTTAGGATAAATGTACCTAATCCTAGAATGGAAGGATTTTATTGTTGATAATTATTAGGACATAAATAGGTATTTATGGTAATTATTGCAACATTATGTTCTGTGACCTAACCCACTATTTCATAATCATAGGGAATGACATGGTAGTATTGGAAATTTGGCCTCCCAAGGCCAAATGCCAACCCCTATAACCAAAAATCTTTTCATAGAACCTACCTAGGCCTCTACATAGTGTTATCCAAAGTGATTATGTCTTATAAATTCTTCTTAAAGTCATTCAAAATGGTTAGAGGTGTCATAGAGTTAGTTTGTGATCATTATATCTCCTAGATGTCTTGGGTCCTTAGGTGATGTAATTGATCATCATGATGTCATTAACTATCATATGAATGGAGTAAGTCTCAATGTATTCTCATTGTCATGTCTTCATTTCAAATTATGTTAAGTGCCCTCATGATGTTTTAGTATGTTTGTATGTCTTTGACAAAGGATTGAAGTGATATTATGATTTAGAGTGACTTAATGAATATGGTTGAAGATGGCAACTAATGACTCACTTTGAGATTATTTGGTTTATTTAGTATATTTAAGTAATAATGGATTATAAGCCTTGAAATTGTGATAAAGATACATAGAATCCAAATTTAAGACTTTTAGGAAGCTATAAGGTACTCTTATGATATTCATTGGAAAATCTCCTTTTGAAGATATGTGTATGTTGTCTAAAAGAGAGATTTTGGTCCTAAAATGAAAATTTTTGACCACATAAGGCAACTAGATCATATATCATACCCTTAATAACCTTCATGGTCATGACATTAATTTAATTAAATTGTTTCATGCTTTGAAGTTTTCCCCTCCATGAGTCTCAAACATTGTTTTGTCATTAAAAGAGCTCCCACATGTGAAATATACCCCCTTTTTTATCTCTAAAACATATTACTTATTTGAAGATGCCTTTTTACTTTCATTATCAATCTTATTATCCCAAAATGGTAGTTTAAATCTTAAGGCATGGATAAAATAAAATAAAATAAAGAGACTATTTTCAACCATTTTTATAGCATGTACAGACTTGTACAGAATTTTATGTATAGAGGAGGTAAGGAAATTATAGGGAATATCATGATAGGTGTTTTAGAGAAGATTCATGGTGAGAATGTTAAAGACAGGATCAAAACTAATCCTTAAACAACACTGATCTCATTTATAGCCCAAGATAGCCCTTTAGGTTTGCAAATGGTATAACCATGAGAGAGAATATCAGGATCTAAAATTTTGGTAAAAGGAAGGGATCCTAGATGGCTTCCCTATTTGGGAATTGCTTATCAATTTTATTCTCTCCTTTATGAACAATCCTTAACAAGGTAAGGAACTCATAATGCATTTTCCATTCAAGTAGTGTATCAATTTTCTTTGTTTTCTCCTCTCATTAGCATTGTGGTAGAAAATGGAAGGTTATGGAGCTTATTAAGAGTCTAAACTACTTTCCCAAAACATTATCCAACCTCATCTCACACATGTGAGTCTATAGAGCTGAATAAGATAAATAAACTACCAAATATATATTCTATAGGTAGTTTCCATGAGTGTATGGTTCATGGTAAACTCAAGGTTGTCAAACACATTAAGACTTGGTATGAAATGCTTCACTCATGACCATATGTCATTCCTTATGTTTCTCAAACTTCATAAAATCTTATGAAAACTTAGAAACTAACAACCTATCCTAAAACACCCTCACAATCTCATTTATAAAAATTTAAGGTAATTTATCACCTATTATGGTAGTTTGTAGAATTCTAGGTTTCCATTTGCACTATGTATACTTCATTAAGGACCTCTAAAATGATATTTGTTTTTAGGCATATGTATAAGGTGTCTAGGATCCATTTTTTGATCTATTAGTATTGGATTCATGCTTCTTTCCATCCCACTTATGTTTCATTCCATTTTCATAACTTTCACACTATCATTCAACCATTGTTATAAGCTTATCAGTCCATCTTCATTCCCCCATATATCCAATTATCATCATATCACTACTACCTACCCACATAAAAATCATAAATACATAATTTTTATAAAGATAAATGATGTTAAGAATCATCATGGCCTTGTAGATGAGCTATACAACTTAAAACACTACTAAAAGGATTAAATCATTACCTATAGGCTGCAAATCAACATCTACAACCAATAAGTCCAATGGTAGTCTTAAGGTTCTTTTTGAGTTCCAGAGGATAGTTGAGAAGATGAGATGCATGGTTGGTTTTAAGTGTGATATCTTTTGTTAGGAAAATTATATTCCTTAAGGGCGATACAAGCTAAAAGGGTTTTCTAGCTCAGGAAACACCTTAAGAGAAGTTATAACTAGCTTAGTGGTGATATACAACTAAGTAAGGCAAAGCTTATCCATATGCATTAGATTGAGGTGATATTATGAGGTATAAAAACATGAATATATGATTAAGTATATTAAGGACTCTAATTTAAATTCCAATAATGAGGTTGATGCGGTTTAATCTAAAGACACAGTAAACAATTTCAAGGTCACCTATAGGTACTAGGTATAGTACTGTGTACATGAACAAAGACAAGTGTTTGAGGTGTTGGAAAGGATATATTTGGGATATTGAAACCTATCTAGAATTTTATTCATATTAAAATGACTATAGAAATCCTACTGAGAATTTGAATGGTTCTAAAACATATAAACATATCCAAAGTTTGAGCTATAGTTTGCCTATCCTTAAAAGCTCTTGTTTGGATTGAAGGAAAATAAGGACTGTGGGCATGTTGAGAGAAATGATTTCCATTTTTGGATGGTTTATATAATTAATTAACACTCTTATACTATCCATACCTTTATAATAATATTAATTGATAAAAAAATAATGTAAACATGTTGAAACCTAAGAAAACTTGTACATAGTCAATGCATATAGATAGTTTTTAAGGAGTTTATGGTTTTAAATCATTTAAATGTGTTTTAAAGCTCTCAAAATTGGTACATATTATCAATTTATATAATTTAATATTTTAATTCTACTCTAAAGGTTAAATTATCAGTGGAAAGAAACAATGTTTTGTCTCAAAACTACCCTAGTTTGCTAGCAATCTTTGAAGAGACCAAATGAGCTATTTGGAGGTTTGATGACAAGATAGATACATTAGAATTATTAAGAGGTTTTGAGACAATAAAATATTATATTATGTGTCATAATATGCTTTCTTTGATTGGCAATATTTAGGTTTCAATTCAAAATGCCCTTGAGGGCTAGCAAAAGAAGACAAACCTTAAGGCAAGCCTGCTCATACCAGTTGGAGTTTTAATACTTGGGGTTATTTAAGGTTTAAAAAACCTAATGAGGTAGGTAATAATTTTTTTAAAATTTTACCAATTAATAAGAGGCTCATTATTACTTAATGAAAGCTTAATGGCATACTTGGTTTATTATGTTTAAAATGGATGAGAACAGGCTTGTGTGTTAAAAGTAGAAACTCAGATAGGTTAGGTGTACTTAATGGAAGTTTGAAAGTATTAAATATATTATGAATTGGTATATATGACATAACATGGGTTTAAAAGTTGTTATAATCCTCAAATAAAGCAAAGAGTTTTTCAACTTAGGCCCTAGGGCTATGTAAGCTTAACTACTAAGAAACCCTAGGCAAGGGAGATAAGGGTATACAAAAAATAGATATAAAATAAGGTTTTAGGTAAGATAAGGTGTATTTATAACTCAATAAACACAATAAAAAATTAAATAAAATCCTTCTCAAACCCCAAACCCAAAGCACTCATATTTGATAGTCCTAATAGTACCACCTATAGGTAGCCACATGAGATAGTGATAACTGGTTCAAAGTTTGAACATTTGAAGATAAGAATAAGGGTGAGAATAGAGGTAAAAGGGAGTATTTTAATTATCTTGAAGTCCTCTAAATCACCATAGGTCAATCAGAACCCTAAAACTTAGTTTTTGGCATGTTAGGCCTAAAAGCCACTTTTAAGGCCTTAAAACTATATCACGTTAGCATGCCAAAACCTCATCCAAGAATAAATATGACTTTGATGATGTGTAATAGGTTGATAAATTTTTTATGAGATATTTTTAAATCATATAAAACCAGGTATGATGACCTTTATAGTCTTGAAGGCTAGTTCAAATTGTACAATCTAGGCAACCAATTCTAGACATCATTTCAATGCTCAAATATTTCACCACAAAAGGACTTGAAGAAAATTATCTTCATGAGAATTGAGGTTCCATATATACTTAATTCATGGAGGAGTGAGATGGATTAAAGAGTCTAGGTTTATGAATCATTTTTAAGACTGTAACTTACTCAGATTGTCTGATAAAAGACTATAAACACACTTCCCTACGTTCATATCTTAACACATATTTTGCATGGGAATTCAAGATATTTAGGAAATTTATATGGTTAAATGGACTAAAGATCCATTATAAGAAGTTTTGGTTTGGATGTGTTTACTTTATGAACCATTGTTAAGATGGTGGACCTACAAAACCCTCCTTAAACCCTATTGCAAACCAGTCTTGAGAAAAATAGATATTTTGGAAACCAAAAACTCATGAGTGACTTAATAAACACTTGAACTAGAAATTAAACTTAGAGGAGACCCTACCCATGGTAGTGTGTTTTATGTAATTGTACGGACTTGTTAAAAGATAGTGTTTTTTAGTAAAAAGAGTACAAAGGAGGTATAAGGCAATCTAAGATGTTATAAATCATTGGAGATATTTATTTGGGGATTGTTTCATCTTATCAATTCATTAGTTTCCAAAAACTATGCTTGGAAATGCCTCTGAAACTCTCTTCTAAATAGCCAGTCTACATAAATGAAGGAGAAGGTGACCCAATCATCTAGTTTTGCAAGTTTACAAGTGTAATATATTAAGGAAGGTAGATGACATGATGTATTCTATTGATTTATACCTGATACTCACCTATTTTATAGGTTCCTAAGGTCTCTTATAGGTTTTCCATGGCTACTCAATCATAAACACCATGTAACTAGGCATAGTGGCCTACTAGGCCTACTTGGTCAACAAGTAAAGTTGAAGAATGGTGTAGGGAGATTGTTAAGGGAGTTAATTTAGAGTAATTACTCCATGTAATTGGTACTTAAGTGGTAATGAATGAACACTCCATGGTCTTAATAGAGGAAGAAGTCTTTTTCTTGACTTGGTCATATACTTAAAAGGAGGAGAGGCTATTATACACTTGATAATGGATCAATAACATATCATTGATGTTGTAATTGATAATAATAGAAGGTATTTGACCTAAATAATAGCATAACATGCCTTTAATGATGCTGAACAAGTCAACCATATCTTCCACTACCCTATCTCAATGCTTAAGGAGTCATCTAAGGGTATCAATGCATGGAGAGTATTTTGGAGGATTGAGAAATTGTTAGAAATTGAAGTAATGAGTTGACTATGGTCATTGATGAACTCTTTGTCTCACCTCCACACCACTCTCCCTCTTCTTCTCTCCCTTTTATTCTATATATTTAGGAAAAAAGGCCTTAATAAAAAATCCCTATCTTGGGCATGAGGAGACTCTACCTAGATTGGCACTTTTTAACCTCTTAAGTGAATACAAATGACTATTTTTAGACTATTTTATATAGTTTTAGTGTGTTTTATTAGTTTGATTTGCACATGTGGTAGTCTTTCTCCCTTGGTAGCTCCTAATCTCACCCAGTTACTAGTAGATGATCTTATGTAGGTCACATAAAGTGTTTAAATGTTGAGTGGTTGAGCTTGGAGTGGAGACATTGATTGGTTAATGCCTTAAATCAGTCCTTCCATCATTACCCTCATGTTTTGATCACTTATTAAAACCTTTATATGAAACACTTTTTCATAGGAGTCCTTGGAGTTGATAGATTTAGTCATTTGTATTGTTACTAGTGTTTATTGAAGTCTAAATGTAGTGGATGAATGTTTACCTTGGTACATCATCATCCCTTAAAGTAGGTTTATTTTCTACACTTTCTATCCCTTTTCACCAGAATAGTAGTAGGTTTAAGTAAATTGAGCCATAAGTGATATACCAGGTAAGCTAGCCCCATAATCTAGAGGTTTAGTCTAGTTATGAGGTCACCCACAACCTTTAGTCCATTCCTATGTTAATCTAGGTTTGAAGAAGAATTGAACACTCTCCTTCATAAGGTGCAACTTGTGTATCTAATAGTTCTAACATACCTGATGGGACTAGATTCAATCATTGGAACCTTCACAACATCACCTTGCAGTCATCTTAAGTAGATTCAAGTACTCATATGGTCATCATCTATGAGGTAAGGAAGGTTCTTGTTCTTAGTTGATTGATTTTCATTTGCATTATGAGGAGCTATGGTTACATATGGGGTGGATTTCTATCATTCATTTCCCTATCAATATCCCTATTACTCATATCAATCCCATTATGAAACCTACCATCCCTACCTCCACCATTGTTAATAATATGAGATCCCTTATCAAGCCTATGATCCTCTTCAATTCCAATGACACCACTCTAACTCTCCTTATGAGCCTTATTCACCTCCTTGGCAGCCTTCTGATCAACTTAATTAGCCATGCCAACATCATTATGTTCCTTGTCAACCTAATCATATTCAAATTCAATCCATATCAAGCTTTAAATAGACTTTTTTTGGCTATGGAAAACACATGATGAGCATTGACACACAAATGAGCTATGGATAGGAAATCCATAGGCATGTGATTGAGAGAATTAGAACCTCATTATAGCAAGCTAAGAAACAATGGGCATGTTTCATGAGAGAATTTCATTCAAGAGTCAATGGTGATATATGATTGACATAGGTGGTTTAGTTTTAAGCATTGAAGATAAGTTGATACTCCATGAGATACAACAAGTCCAATATTACCAGCAACATGTTCCCTCCTTCATTCCATATCAAACCTCCATTGAGTTACCTTTTTCCCCTCAAGAGTCTCAAATAAATGTGTGTCAAATTCCTCAAAGTTCCTCATAAGCCTTGCCAAATTTTATATATTGGAGGTCTATCTAAGAGAGAGTTCAAAATGGGACATAAATGTGTCTTGAGAAGGTTGAGTTCCATGATTCAAAATAAACTTTACAGGGCTACTCACTTTCTGACGAACATGAAGAGACCTCCAATCAGATGGTTCTTGATTTTGAGACTCACCTTGCTAAACAAGTTGAGCTTGAAAACCAACTCCTATATCAGTTAGTGGAAGATAAAAAATCAATCCCATCCCAACAGGAGGTTCCTCCATTCATGCCTAAGGCTTAAACAAGTGAAAAATAAGTTCTTACATCCAAGTTTATAACTTAGAAACAAATCCAACAGTCAATAGAGAGAAGAGAATTTAATTACAAGCCAAGGAGTTAAAGTCAAGGACAAATCATAAATAGTTCAATACCCACCCCTCCCTCCTTAAAATTCTAATACCTTCCCCTCATGGAAGTCTATTTAAGAAAATATGAAGTAAAAATAGGAAGTGATGGTTTTCAAAGGTGAGCATCCCAATGAGCATGATAAAGCATATACAACATCATTGGATTTGACTCACCTTCTTGAGATCTTTCAAGGATCCACCATGAAATCCCTTGAGAAGGATCATGTTCTTTATGAGACAAATGAAGAAGAATTAGTTGAAGTGATAGAGGATGAGAGTGATTTGAGTGAACAAGAAGAGAAGATCACCATTGAGACACCCCTTGGCAAGGATAGGTGTGAATCAGTCTTTTACAATGAAAAAGAGTATAATATAAAATATCTTGCTTGGGTGAAAGATAATCTGTAAGAGGAAGACACTCTAATTGTACAAGATGAATATGGATCCCAAGATTTCCTTGGTCATATGGTAGTTTCCATCTAACATGATAGTCCTTAATAACTTGTATTAGTTGTAATATACAAGTATAGGCTAGCCAATGAAGATGAGGGAAAAGGTGAATTTGAAAGCATGCAAGATCATCAAGTTGTTGTCAAGGATGAAGGAATTTCAAATGACCAATAAAAAATATCATATAATGACTTGCATCCCCATGATCACATTCAATAAGATGACATTTTAAACTATGATGTGTTTACCCCTACACCTTCTACTATTCAATTTGAAGAAAGTGTAATAACACTTGAGCTAGGTAAAAACCAATCAATGGACTTATTTGAAATCATCAACTCAAGATATTATTTATTTGAAAGTGATTCAATTCAGATTGAGAGAAGCAATTTCATCAAGCAAGAAGGAGTTATCACTCCAAACACACCATTCTAAGAATTTGCCTTATCAAAAGATGACTTGTTTGAGCTTTTCAAGTAAGGTTATCAACCCCTCACCCCTTCTATAGATGTCTCTTCACTCTTGGAAGGTGAAACTAAACTCAAATGTCCTTAATAAATCATGACACATAATGCACCTCTCTTAGAGGATAACCTTGCATCTATAACATAAGATCCATCTCAGACTTTCCAACAAAATCAAGAGTAGCCCATGACTGAGGTAGAATTGACATGCTTTTTGTAAATTAGACATATATGGAATGAGTATGATTGGGTTTTGGACTCATATAGACAACCCATGCATCTAGAGATGGAACCAAAAAGGTCAGTTGCTTCCCTAAGAGGCCATGAACATTCCAATGCCCCCAGATGCAAATGGGAGTCTTCATATAATGAGCAATTATTGATTGGACTCAAATCTAGATGTGGAAACCAAACCTCATGGTGTCATAGTGACCAAATAATTTTTCCATTTGATCCTAGAAGAAAGCATTTGATCTCAGGTTAGTTGTTTTAGTTTCTTTTGTCTTGTTTCAATAAGTGGTCAATGTAAGTTGTATGTTGTCTTGTTTTGTTGTTTTCCTTAGGTTAGGTGTGCTTCTTAGTTTAAATGTTGTTTCTTTGGTTGTTTATATTTGAATCTTGTTAGTTTTTTGCAGTCATGAGGTGTCATAAGTCCTAATTATTTGATATTCCAAGAGGGTAGTCATCAAAACCATGTTGTCATGTTTAAAGACTGTTATTATCATGAAAAGTTAGTGGGTTCTCTTAACCAATAGGTTGGTCAACCCATGTGAGTCAAAAAAATTGTTGGCAAATTTACCTCTCAAGACCAAATACTAACCCATATAACCAAAAAACTTTTCATGGAACCTACCTAAGCCTCTACATGGTGTTATCCTAAGTGATGATGTATCATAACTACTTCTTGAAGTCATTCAAAACTATTAGAGGTGTCATAGAGTCAGTTTGTGATCATTATATCTCCTAAATGTCTTAGGTCCTTAGGTGATTTGATTGATCATCATGATGTCATTGAATGTCATATGAAGGGAGTAAGTCTCATTGTATTGTCATTTTCATGTCTCCATTTCAAATTGTGTTAAGTTTCCTCATGATTTTTGAGTATGTTTAGACGTCTTTGACAAAGGATTGAAGTGATCTTATGATCTAGAGTGACTTAATGATGATGGTTGAAGATGGAAGCTAATGAATCGCTATGAGATTATTTGATGTATTTGGTAGATGTAATGAATGGTGGATTATAAGCCTTTAAATGGTGATAAAGATATATATAATTTAGATTGAAGCCTTTTAGGAAACTATAAGGTACTCTTATGATATTAATTGGAAAATCTCCTTTTGAAGCTATGTGTATGTTATCTAAAATAGTGGTTTTGGTCCTAAAATGACAAATTTTTACCTCATAAGGCCAATAGATCATATAACACACCCTTAATCACATTTATTTTCATGACATTACTTTAATCAAATGGTTTCATGCTTTGAATTTGTCCCCTCCGTGAGTCTAGAACATTGTTGTGTCATTAAAAGAACTCCCACATGTGAAATATGCCCCCTTTTTATCTTTAAAACTTATTACTTATTTGAATCTACATTTTTAATAGCATTATCCATATTGTTGTCATAAAATTGTGGTTTAAATCTTAAATCATGGAGAAAATATAGGAAAGAGCCTATTTTCAACCATTTTTATAGGATGACAGACTTATATAGAATTTTTAATATAGAGGAGGTCAAGAGATTATAAGGAATGTCATGAAGAGTGTTTTATAGAATATTCATGGAAATAATGTTCAAGATAGGTTCAAAATTGATTCTCAAACAATATCGATCTCCTTTGTAGCCCAAGATGGCCCTTTAGGTTTGTAGATGGTACACCCATGAGAGAGAATATTAGGATCTAAAATTTTGGGAAAAGTAAGGGACCCTAGATGGATTCCATCTTTGGGAATTCATTCTTAGTTTTACTCTTTCTCCTTTATGAAAAATACTTAACAAGGCAAGGAACTCATAATGCATTCTCCATTCAAGTAGGGTACTGATTTTCTTTATTTTCTCCTCTCTTAAGCATGGTGGTAAAAAAATAGAAGGTTATGAAGCTTGTTAAAAGTATAAACCACTTTACGATAACATTATCCAACCTCATCTCACATGTGTGAGTCTCTATATCTGAAGAAGACAAATGAATTTCCAAATTTGTAGTTTGTTGGTAGTTTGAATGAGTGTATAGTTTCATGGTGGATTCAAGGTTGTCAAACACATTAAGACTTGGTATGAAATGTTTCACTCATGACCATATGGCCTTCCTTATATTTCTAAAACTTCATCAAATCATGTGACAACCTAGAAACTACCAACCTATCCTCAAAAACTCTCACAATCTCATTTAGCAAATTTTAAGGTAAT
Organism: Torreya grandis; assembly: GCA_037957365.1. NCBI lineage: Eukaryota > Viridiplantae > Streptophyta > Pinopsida > Cupressales > Taxaceae > Torreya > Torreya grandis. The sequence continues at coordinate 2,885,010 of JARHVA010000944.1, forward strand.
TTATCACCTGTTAAGGTAGTTTATAGAATTCTAGGTTTCCCTTTGCACTATGTATCCTTCATTAAGGACCTATAAAATGATATATATATTTTTAGGCATATGTATAATATATATAGGATCATTTTTTGGTTTTCTTAAGATTGGATTCATGATTACTTCCATCCCCATTATGTTTTGTTCCATTTTCATAACTTTCACACTACCATTCAACCATTGTTATAAGCTTATCAGTCCATCTTCATTATCCCATATATCCCATTATCATCATATCACTACTACCTATCTTTATCCACGTCATAAATACACTATTTTTATAAATAAAAATAATTTTAATAATCATCATGGTCTTGGAGATGAGTTATACAACCTAAAACACTACTAAAAGGAGCAAATAATTACCTATAGGTTGCAAATCAACATCTAAAACCAATAATTCCAATGGGAGTCTTGATGTTTCTTTTGATTTATAAGGGATAGTTTTGTTGGGTGAATATTTTGTCATCAAGAAACCAATGGCAAAATGGGTATATCAACCATAGTACAAGGAGATTTATATGAAAAAAAGTGTGGGTTTACCACATCATAGTGAGATAAATCTCTCCTCTCATCAAGGGGAGGTTCCCTATACTAAAATACTTATATATTAATAAGAACTTAAAATAGACTCAGGGGTGAGATTACACCATCCATCTCTCTTTTTTTAGAGATGATGTTTACAAGGCAAAAGAGAAATCTTGATTGATAACTAAAAGCATTCCTCTTCTTTCAGGAATGATATTGAGGAAATAGCATAAAATCTTCTCGGTAGTAACTAGATCTATGAAAAACTCATGAAAGCACAAAGTCTTTCGTTGCTCCACTTACTGATTTGAAGCATATGTAACAGTAGAGTGAATTTTAACTCAAAGTCTTCACCTAAAAATACAACATAATATAAGATCACAAAGGATAAAAGCAGTTCAAAGCCTTTTTAATATCCTTCCCATTAAAACATGGAAAACATGAACTAAAGGTAATTATAAAAGCTCAAAGTCTTCATAATTAACTTCAATATGTCTTCAAATAATTTCCACATGCACTGCTTATTTAATCAAATAGATGAGAGATTATTAGGAAAAAACATAAAAAAGATCTAAATAATACAAGTTATTCCAACGTAAAGTCAGAAAGTAACATGCTTTCTCATTCATTCAAGAAAATATGATTTACAATCTAAGCTCAAAGTCTCAAGAAGCATCTCAATTTTGGTAGAGTTTTTTCTCTCAATTATCAAAAAGATCCATCCATTACAAAAGAGGCTCTCTTTATTAATAGGGAAAATCTTTGAGAATTGAGAAAAAACTTAAATATTATAACCTAGTCAAAGATGAGAGTCTTTGTTGACTTTGAGACTTTCCAGATTTTTACATGTATTTACACATAAAAAAGTACATGTGTAAATGTCCCAAGTCAGTTAAAAAGTGAATTTTGAATAAAGCATGGAAGAACAACTTCAATCTTTATTGCCAGTCTTTTTCATTTCATGGTTGGGATTGCTTGATTTGGTTCTTTCTACGAACTCGGCCATATCCACATGCCCAATCTCTATATCCTTAATGTCATCAATATTAGAAGCAACTGAGGTGATTGGAAAAATACCTTGATACTTGTACTTCATTGTATTTGACTTCTTTTGGAGAAACTTTAGTGATCTAGAAGAACTTTTGTTGAAAAGACGTCGATGAAGAGGGATCTTTTATAAAAACTACAATAAGAATCATGATTATGCAATCAAGGGAAAAATTAACAATCTAGGAAAACTACACATTTGATTATCATGATTATGGGAATGTGCTTGAAAGGGATAAGGCACGAGCAGGCCAAAAAAAACCAAAGGAAAGTGGGCTCAGAAAAGCAAACTTGAAAATACCCTAGAGTTAGGAAATTTGAGAGGATGCTTGTATGGGTGGCAAAAATTGCCACCCTCGCATATGGGGGATATTTGTATTGGCAAAAAAAATCATTGTCAATGCATGATGAAGTGAAAAAAGAGAAAAAAATGCAAGAGCAGTAAAACATGTCACTTTTACATAAAAGCTAAAAAACATGTAATAGCGACAAAAAATGTCGCCTTTACATAAAAACTGAAAAATATGCAATGGCGGCAAAAAATGTTGCCTTTGCATAAAAGCTGAAAAACATGCAATGGCAGCAAAAAATGTCACCTTTTCATAAAAGCTAAAAAATATGCAATGGTGGCAAAAAATGCCACCTTTGCATAAAAGCTAAAAAATATGCAATGGCGGCAAAAAATGCCACCTTTGCATAAAAGCTAAAAAATATGCAATGGCAGCAAAAAATGTTGCCTTTGCATAAAAGCTAAAAAATATGCAATCATGGCAAAAAATGTTGCCTTTGCATAAAATCTAAAAAATATACAATGGCAGTAAAAAATGCCACCTTTGCATAAAAGCTAAAAAATATGCAATGGTGGCAAAAAATGTCGCCTTTGCATAAAAGCTAAAAAACATGCAAGGGCGGCAAAAAATGTTGTCTTTGCATGTAAAAGTTGGAAAACATGTAAGGGTGGCAAAAAATGCAGCCTTTGCATGTAAACCAAAAACAACACTAACTCTTTGAAATTTATCAAAATTTTGACATTCTGATTGCATCGAAATCATAACAATTTTCACGTTTACTGGGAAATCATAACGAAGTAAGGTCACAAACTTTTCAAAGACATTAGTCGACAAAACCTAAGATCAAGAAAAACTTGCTTTCAAAGATGAACCTAGAGTGAAAAACATGAAATAGACAAGCTTCATAGTGGTTGTTCCAAAAATAAGCGTAGCTAATTTTGATAACAACAGCTAGCTCTTGTTGGGAAACTTCCATTGATCAAAACTTGAAATGATCAATAGGAGTAGAAACCAAAATTTCAATGCCTCCATGCATGCCATTGGACTATGGAGTCATGCTATCCAAAAAGAAAGGTGTAAAAATAATGCAAAATGAACCGAACAAAACTAAACTAAATGACTATACAAATATACAACTGCTCTCATCTAATACTTTAAAGATTGAAATGCTTCAGATGTCACCTACTATGAGGTAATGAAAATGGAGTTCCATCCTGATACACTAGCAAGAAACCATTTTCACTCTAGAATTGGTAATTGGTGAATGGAACTCTCCACCAATAATCAAATTTTTTGTGCCTTCCTTTTGGTTTTCTCCTCTTGTCCCACAACAAGACTTGATCTCTAGTATAAAAATCATGAATCCTTGCTCTCTTGCAGAAGAGTTTCTTTTCCTAAGTTTGATATGCAGTAGTATGGTCCATTGCCATAATTTGTTGTTCTTCTATTTCAATTGAGCTCATGATTTGATAGTCTCCATCATACACCTACCAATGCTTGGTATTATCAAGTACACTTGGTTGAAAGACTAGTTCGATAGTTTACCTATTATCTTCAAAATTGAGGTGAGGAACCATGAAGGTTGCAGGGATAGCCAATGAATCTACATGATTATAAATCTCTCTGAGCACTGTAATATTGAAATCTTCAAAACTTTCAATTTGATCCCATACTAGATTGTGGTAATATCACAATTTTTTATTCTTGGATTGATGCAGGTTCCTCACCTAATAAACCACTAGTTTAGCATCTCCTTAGGCGTGAAGAAGCTTGACACCTTTATCTTGCACAGCCTTTAAACCAAGTAGCAGCGATTCTTATTTAGCAGTGTTGTTAGCATTATTGAACCATAACTCATATGCATAGGGGAAAATATCTCTTTGAGGAGATATTAAGACAACTCCAGCTCCAAAATTAGTAGAGGAATTATTGCCATCAAATTTCAAAATATAAACATCATCAAAAACTGATCTTCTATCAAATTTTTCTTCATTAGAGAGGGAAGATCTTTTTTCATTTATACTGCACCCTACCAATTCTTCTGATCTTCTATCTGAATTAATTTTTAGATTGCTACCTATAAGACATTCATCTGCTGAAATAGGAACGTCTTTAATAGACAAAAAGTAATTACCCCTGCCTAAAGACTCAAATAGAATTTGAGCTTTAGGGGCTGATGTTTGGGTGATAATGTATCTCAACTCTTTCTCAGGGAGTAGCCTCTGCATGATGCCTTTGACAGGGACCCTCACCTCAGACAGGTCCATGATCAATTCTCCACCAATGTCCTTACAAAATTTTTGCCCAAGAAGAATGTCATATGAGGCTCAGACGCCACCAGGACTATCATTTTGATTCTTTTATCTAGAAAGGCCACAAATGCAAATTGAGCATCTTTGATTTGTCCCAATAAAGACACTTATTTATTTTCCATGGAGAAGCATCTCCCAAAATTTTTAGTCAATGTGAGACCAAGAAACTCTGCCACTTTGGCTGGCATGACATTGTCAGATGCACCTAAGTCTATTATGCAGTTATTTAGCTGATGATTGTTTATCAACAGGGAAACATAAAATGGGTCTATCTTCCCAGGGGTAGTTGTAGGAGTAATTAAAAAATTATTATGGGTGGATGGGTTCTTGGGGGAATCAGGAGTTGCTTTTAGAACATCTAGTCCTACAGGGATGGCTTTGCTCTTCACACATTGAACTAACCTATCCAACTACTCAGGGTTGGATTGCAAGAATTTAAACTTAGACATTTAAATTTTGGCCTTATTAACATGGTCAATTATATTAAATGACTAAAATGAATTAGAAACAGGGGAAGGTATTTCATCCTTCTAGTTTTTAAGGGGGTGGTATTGGTCTGAGGATTTAAAGCAAGAGGGAAGGGAATATTTGATGTACTTACTTTTTTAGTGATCACTAGGTCCTTTGATTGAAAAGGCAAAGTGGTCCCTCTTTTAGCAATTGAAATTGTTGGTTGAGATTCTTCCCCTATTTTTTGTTTATTAGTTTGCTGAGCTGACTAGTTCTGGGACTGGGTGAATACAACGTATGATCCATCAAATGCTTCTGGCTTGCTTCTAGTTTCTTCTTGATAATTTAGGAAACCAATGTTGGAGTCACCAACTAATTCTTCTTCTCCTTCTAGAAAGAGATTAGCATCATTTTCTTGGTCCAACTCAAGTTGGAATGAGAAATCATGTCTAGCTATTTTTTGTTTATTAGTTTGTTGAGCTGACTAATTCTAGGACTGGGTGAATATAACGTATGATCCATCAAATGCTTCTGGCTTACTTCTAGCTTCTTCTTGATAATTTAGCAAACCATTGTTGGAATCACTAGCTAATTCTTCTTCTCCTTCTAGAAAGATATTAGTGTCATCTTCTTGGTCCAACTTAGGTTGGAATGGTAAATCATGTTCAGCTTCAAGGTAACCAACTGCTGAGTTAGCTGGTGTTGCTTCGATGGCAAGCTTTCTTGGTGGGGAGGAAGGTGATTTGGTTGCCTTTGATCCCTAGCAGCATTGCCTTGGTATGACTGATTGATAAAAGTCCTCCTTAGTATATCTTGGTATGAAGGAGGAGTAGACATCCCTTGTACCATTTACTTCTTGAGAGCTAGCAACTCATTTGTCAGCTTTTACACCATGGAATCAGTGGTGCCTGTAGATGAATATTCAGAAGATGAAGAAGATTTATCTTTGTTAGGATCTCTTCTTATCTTTCATGCCAAGATAAGATCATCTTCCACCTCAATGGCCAAATCTTGAGCTGCAGCAAGGTCTATGTGGCCAGCCCATCTCAATAAGAAACTTACTTTAGGTAGCTGAGAGTTGATGAAGAAACATTTGAGATTTGTAGGTGTCGACTGAACAATCGTGGGAATCATATTCCTCAACTTATCAAACTTAGCAATTAATTCCCTCATAGGTTCATGAGGCTCTTTCTTCATTTTTGTGAGCTGGGCTAGTAGGGCATATGCATCTTTTGTAGGGTTGAACCTTGCTTCAAACTTGGCTTTGAGGGTGTTCTAGTTAGTCATAGACCGAGCCTGCAGATGATAAAACTAGTCTACAGTAGTGCCTTGTAATGTTTCAATGAATAGTCTGACTGTTATGTCTTCATACTCCATGTTTATCACACTAGATGCTATGTAAAAAGCTGCAATATGTTCATCTAGATAAATTTTCCCATCACCATAGAATTTGGTAAAATTCTTTCTTGAACTATGAGGTAGTTTATGTAGAGGTGGGGTCAGATTGAGAGGGCCAAAAGTGTTTTTCCAAGGGCCTTGGACTACCATGATATGTCAATTAAATGGAGGGATAACAAATCTTTATGGGGTAAGTATAGGCAAAACTCTACTAGCACTTAGACTAGAAGCTTCACTTGGTATGGGAGAGCTGACGCTAGTAGGAGTAAAACTCCTAGTTCACTAAAGACAAGATAGAGGAAAAATATCAAAGTTATTTCATAGCACCAACTCAAATATAGGATCAATAATACCTTGAGATCTTTGGCTTCGTGTGTATGGTGGATCTGCCAGAGTGTAAAATGAAAAAGGACTAAAAATGCTTTAAATTAAATCTTGAGGCTTCAAAGTGTGCATTTGTGTCCCCATTGGAGTGTGGAGCTACCAGAGTATGGATAATGCTATATAATGGAAATGGATATAATAGAAATGGATAATGAAAATGGCTATAAAATGGAAATGGATAAGGATAGGAACTACTTCAATCTGAAGCTTGAGGCTTCAAACTGCACGTAACATCCCCAGTGGAGTTGTTAAAAGCTATTGGGTGAATATTTTATCATTAAGAAATCGATGGCAAAATGGGTATATCAACCATAATACAAGGATATTTATACAAAAAAAAGTGTGGGTTTACCACATCATAGTGAGATAAATCTCTCCTCTCATCAAGGGGAGGTTCCCTATACTAAAATACTTATATATTAATAAGAACTAAAAATAGACTCAGGGGTGAGATTAAACCATCCATCTCTCTTTTTTTAGAGATGATGTTTACAAGGTAAAAGAGAAATCCTGATTGATAACTGAAAGCATTCCTCTTCTTTTAGAAATGATAATCAAGAAATAACAAAAAATCTTCTCGGGTATTAACTAAATCTATGAGAAACTCATGAAAGCACAAAGTCTTTCGTTGCTCCCTTTACTGATTTGAAGACTCTGTAATAGTAGATTGAAGTGCAGCTCAAAGTCTTCACCTAAAACTACAACATAATATAAGATCACAAAGGATAAAAGCAGTTCAAAGCCTTTCTAATATCCTTCCTATTAAAACATGGAAAACATGAACTAAAGGTAATTATAGCAGCTCAAAGTCTTCATAATTAACTTCAGTATGTCTTCAGATAATTTCCACATACACTTTGCTTTTTTAATCAAATATATGAGAGATTATCATGAAAAATACATAAGAATGATCTCCTAAATAACGCAAGTTATTCCAACGCAAAGTCAGAAAGTAATCTACTTTTTCATTCATTCAATAAAATATGATTTACAATCTAAGCTCAAAGTCTCAGGAAGTATCTCAATTTTGACAGAGTTTTTGCTCTCAATTATCAAAAAGATCTATCCATTACAAAAGAGGCTTTCTTTATTTATAGGGAGAAGCCTTGAGAATTGAGAAAAAACTTAAATATTATAACCTAGTCAAAGATGAGAGTCTTTGTTGACTTTGAGACTTCCATATTTTTACATGTATTTACACATAGCAAAATTACATGTGCAAATGTCCCAAATCAGTTACAAAGTGCATTTTGAATAAAGCATGGAAGAATAGCTTCAATCTTTATTGCCGGTCTTCTTCATTTCATGGCTGGGATTGCCTGATTTGGTTCTTCCTATGAAATCGGCCATATCCACATGCCCAATCTCTGTATACTTAATGTAATCAACATTAAAATTAATTAAGGTGATTGGAAAAACACCTTGATACTTTTACTTCATTGTCTTTGACTTATTCAGAGAAACTTTAGTGATCTAAAAAAACTTTTGTTGAAAAGACGTCGATGAAGAGGGATCCTTTAGAGAAACTGCAATAAGAATCATGATCATGTAATCAGGGGAAAAATTAACAATCTAGGAAAATTACACATTTTATGATCATGATTATGGGAATGCACTTGAAAGGGCTAAGGCACGAGCAGGCCAAAAAAAACCAAAGGAAAGTGGGCTCAAAAAAGCAAACTTGAAAACACCCTAGAGTTAGGAAATTTGAGAGGATGCTTGTATGGATGGAAAAAAAAATTGCCCTCGCATATGGAGGATATTTTTATTGGCATAAAAAATCACCGTCGATGCATGCTGAAGTGAAAAGAGAGAAAAAATGCAAGAGCGGCAAAAAATGTCGCCTTTGCATAAAAGTTGAAAAACATGCAATGGTGGCAAAAAATGCCACCTTTGCATAAAATCTAAAAAATATGCAATGGCGGTAAAAAATTCTACCTTTATGTAAAAGCTAAAAAAATATGAAATGGTGGCAAAAAATGCCGCCTTTGCATAAAAGCTGAAAAATATGCAATGGCAGCAAAAAATACCACCTTTGCATAAAATCTAAAAAATATGCAATGGCAGAAAAAAATGTTGCCTTTGCATAAAAGCTAAAAAACATGCAATGGTGGCAAAAAATGCCACCTTTGCATGTAAAAGTTGGAAAACATGCAAGGGCGGTAAAAAATGCCGCCTTTACATGTAAACTAAAAACAACACTAACTCTTTGAAATTTATCAAAATTTTGACATTATGATCACATCGAAATCACAATGATTTTCACGTTTATTGGGAAATCATAAAAAAATAAGGTCACAAACTTTTCAAAGACATCAATTGACAAAACCCGAGATCAAGAGAAACTTGCCTTGAAAGCTAAACCTAGAGTGAAAAACATGAAACAGACAAGTTTCGTAGGGGTTGTTCCAAAAATAAGCGTAGATGATTTTGAGAACAACAAGTTTATAAGAGGATGTTCATAGTTGATTTTAAGTGTGACATCATTAGTCAAGATAGATATATTCCTTAAGGGGATACAATCTCGAAGGCTTTTCTAGCTCAGGAAACATCTCAAAAGGAGCTACAACTAGCCTAGTGGTGATATACAACTAAGTAAGGCAAAGCTTAGCCTCGTGCATTAGATTGAGGTGAGATTATGAGGTATAAAAACATGAATATATTCTTTAATTTTTTAATGAATCTAAGTTTAATTCCAATAAGAAGGTTGAGGTGGTATAATCTAAAGACATAGTCAACAATTTCAAGGTCACATATAGGTACTAGGTACAATATTATGTACACGAACAAAGACAAGTGTTTGAGGTGTTGGAAAGGATATATTTTGGATGGTTTAAACCTATATATAAATTAATTCATATTAAAAGGAATATAGAAATAATATTGAGCATGTGAATGGTTCTAAAACATATAAACACAGCCCAAGTGTGAGTTATAATTTGCCTATCCTTAAGAGATCTTGTTTAGATTGAGGGGAAATAATAATTGTGGGTAAGTTGAGAGGATTGAGGTTAATTTTTGGATTTTTTATACAATTAATTAACATTACTATACTATTAATACCTTTCTAAGATGATGAACTTATCATAAAACAACCTAAACTTATTGAAACCTAAGAAAACTTGCACACAGTCAATGCATATAGATAGTTTTAGAGGAGTTTATGGTTTTAACACCTCTAAAGGTGTATTAAAGATATAAAACTTGGTAAATATGATAAATTTAATATGTTTATTATATTCTAAATTTTATAAAATCAATGGAAACATCCACTATTTTGTCTTAGAACTACCCTAATCTATTAGCAGTCTTTGAAGAGACCAAGTGAGCTATTTGGAGGTTTTAGGACAAGACAGATATATTAAACTTATTAAGAGGTTTTGAGATAATAAAATATTATATTAAGTGTCTTCATATGATCTTTATGATTCAAAACAATAAAGTTTCAATTAAAAATGCCCTTGAGGGCTAGTTAAAGAAGACATACCATAAGGCAACCCTGTTCATACCAGTTAGAGTTTTAATACTTGGGGTTACTTAAGGTTGAAGACACCTGATGAGGTAGGTAATAATATGTGTAAAATTTTCCTATGTATTATGAGGCTCATGATTAATTAAGGAAATCTTAATGGCCTACTTGGCCCATTAGGCCTAAAATGAATGAAAACATGCATGTGTGTTAGAAGTAGAAACTTAGGCAGGTTAGGGGATTAATGGAAGTTTGAGAGATGGTAAAATTTAAGGAATTAGTTTATATTACATACCATGGGTTTACAAGGTGTTATAAGCCTCAGATAAAGCCAATATTTTCCCAACTCAAGGCCTAGGGCTATGCAAGCTTGACTGCTAAGAAACCCTAGGCAAGGGAGATAAGGGTATATAGACATTAGATCTAAAATAAGGTCTCAGGTAAGATAATGTGGATTTATAATTGAATAAAAATAAAAAATAAAGTGAGATAAAAACCTCCTCAAACCTAAAACCCCAATCACTTATATTTGATAATCCTGACAGTGCCACCTACATGTAACCATATGAGACAGTGAGAACTGGGTAAGATGTTTTAACATTTGAAGATAATAATAGGGGTGAAAATAGATGATAAAGGGAGTATTATGATGATATTGAAGTCCTTCAAGTCACCATAGGTCATTCAGACCCCTAAAACTCAATCCACTTTTAATGCCTTAAACCCCACATCACGTTGAAGCATACCCAAACCTTCTCCAAGAATAAATACGTGTTATACCCTTAACCTATAATGAATATATGGATATGTGTGTCCTACCTATGGCTTACACATATTCATATTATCTTGTTGCATGTTTTAATGTTCTTAGTATGGTCAGCTTATGGAATAACCATGGCTAAGTAGAGTATATAGAGGAGGTAGTGGTTAGTACTTTATCATCATATGGTGAATTCTATTATTATTGAATTATTATGGAGGTTTCCCCATTGAAGTGAATTATTCATAATATTCAAGTATTCTACTCTTTCACCAATTATTATTATGGATATGCTTATTCTACTCTTAATTCTAGCATATATAATTCTATTGTTTCAAATCAACTAAGTAATTTCCATACAAGTGGTATCAGAGCATCGATTTGGGCAAGTTTCTACTATGAATTTTTTAAGGATCTAGCATCCTAAGCACTAGAATTCCAAAAAAACATAACTTGTGATCTGGGAGGATTTGATTTTTTTGTTACTACAGTATTGTTCGTGAGATGTTTTTAAAAAAAAAAGAAAAAAAACATTTTTTTTGGGTAAAAAATAAAATAAAAATAAGTATAGAATTTTTTTTACCTTGTGAAAATTAGCAATGATTAGATTCATCTCTACAAGATGGTCATAATGATGTATTCCACTAGTACACTTTTTGAGGTTAAAAAATTTCACCCTTATGCATAATACCAATAGTTGGATTCATCTCAATGACATGATCACAATGGTGTATTCCACTAGTACATTTGTTTCAGGGTTGAAACCCCCCTAGGGTTTGTGCATGTCTGGTCTGAACATTCATGGACATGGGAAAGGGAAAGAAACTCCAAAAAATCCTCACAATGATGACATGGAATCTAAAACTTATGATCCATCTATTTCAAAGGTAGTTTAACAACTTAAGTCAAAGTTACAGGGCATGATGAAAAAAGGTGAATTTCATATAGTTCAAGGGACATTATAGGTTTGAGAGGGTACTTAGATAGCATGAAGGATCAATTACAACAAATATCTAGGCATTTGGTCAACTTATCAACTCTACCACTACAAAATAATCTTGGACGACTTTAATTTGGTTCTCCTACTCCACATAATACTAATACCAATTTTATCCCTAAGCTGATGTTGCTAACAGTGGACCTACACAAGTTTGATGGTAATGATCCATTCCCTTGTCTCACTCAAATTGAAAATTTATTTGATCTACATCAAACTATATCTTCATAAAAATTAGTTATGGCCTCTCTCTATCTAGAACCTAATCCATTCATTTGGTATCATTGGTTGTGTGCTCAAAAGAAAAAGAAGGGTATCCCAGTTTCATGGTCATTATTTTCTAAGGAGTTGTAGTTCCACTATCACAATAATGTCTCTAAAAATTACTTTAGTCAGCTAGCCAATTTGTACCAAATTAGGATTGTCAAGGACTATAGTCATCAATTTTAAAATATCTCCTTATATGTGGTAGACATCAATAAGGAAAATATGACTAACCTATTTTTGGGTGGCCTTAAAGCTAACATCCAATTAGAGGTTTGCATGTTTCATCGCAGTACTATATCTAAGGCCATACCAAAGGCATGCATAGTTGAGGAAAAATAGATGATCATATGAAGACCTTTCACTAATGTTTGAGAATGCACCTTTCTAACACTATAATTTCATTATCCTACCAGATTGACACCTCAACAAGTGAAATAAAAGCATGTAAAAGGTTTGTGTTTTGGTTGTAATAGCAAATAGAGTAAAGGGCATCAATGTGCTAAAAATAAGTTGTTTTACATTGATGGCACCAATGATGAGGATGAAGATGAGAAGGCTTCAAGTAAAGGATTATAAGAACTTGAGGATGAATCTAAATATTCTTAACCTACTATTTTTTGTCATGCACTTTCAGACATTACTACTCCTCAAACTCCTAAGGAGGTGGTGTTCTTGAAGAAATAGAAGGTGACTATGTTAATTGACTCTAGGAGTACACATAACTTCATCAATAGTAAGTTGACTACTTGTTTGAATTGTTTCATTTACCTAGCTCCAACTTTTAGGTCATGATTGTAGATGGTGGTACGGTCAAGCGTTATAGAAAATGTCATAGTATTAAGCTTGCTATGGGAGACTATTTGTTAGATTCTTGTATGTTTGTTATTCATATGGGAGGAGATGTTATTGGTTGACCATTATGTTTTTTTTAGTGAGATGCCAAAAGGAGTTCCTCCAAGTCATGCACATGATCATGCCATTAGACTCATTCCAAGAAGTACACCACCCAATATTAGACCCTACAAGTATCATTATACCCAAAAGAGTGAAATTGAAAATATGATAAAAGAGATGTTGGAGGCAGGAATCATTTGATAAAGCCAAAGCGAATATTCCCCCTTGATGGTCATGGTGTGGAAGAAAGATGATAGTTGGAAAATGTGCCCAAACTACAAAGAACTCAATATATACACCATCAAATATAAGTTTCCTATTTTAGTAATTGATGATTTGTTAAATGAATTACATGGTGATATTTATCTTGCCAAGTTACATTTTCACTCTAGATATCATCATATTCGCATCCACAATGAGGACATACATAAAATAGATTTCAAAACTCATGAAGGCCATTATGAATTTATGGTCATGTCTTTTGGATTGATAAATGCACCATCTATATTTTATAGTTTGTTGAATATGATTTTTAGGACATTTTTGAGAAAGTTTGTTTTAGTGGTTTTTATGATATCCTCATCTACAGTAAAAATTGGGAAGACCATTTGAAGCATGTGAAATGGGTGCTTCTATGTGCAATCAAAAATGCATCATGTCTATAAATCAATCTTGACTTAGAGAAGATAGATCATACCTACACTTCTGATTGGGAATACATTTATTAATCAAGAGCATGACCAAGATAGAGATCCGCTAAACCCAATTAAGGGATCACTTATCATAATACACTATGCTAAGGAGGCTCTAAATCCTCTAAACTAACACAATCACATAATAACCCTAAGGAGGTCCTAGGTTTTGATATTTCACTTATTATAATAACAAGAAAGTATATTTAATATAGTGCTCATCAAATCATGTGGCACAAAATGGGGGTTAGAAAAAAAACAAACTAAACTAAACGTGCATAGAAGACATATACGCATGTCAATGTATACAGAATCCTAATGTATGGAAGAGAAGCATAATTACATTATCTATCTACTCTTATAAAGGAGAAACAAAGTTATGAATACTTACCTTTGAAAATAAACTTGTCAAGTCTCAATCTCTCCCTTGGCCAAGGTGCTTCACAAGAGATTGTTGTGATATGTAAGGATAACAAACACAAATCAGATCTAGGCTACACAACCTATCTATGCATCCAAAAGACTTTCCACAAGTTAAGATCTATATCTCCAAAGAAAGTAGGGAAACCCTAAGATTTATTCCTCAAGTAGAATGGTCAATAAGCAGATTTTTATTCACACATATTCTTCTTCACTTCTCTATTTTTAAATGGTTGGAAATGAACTTATATATATAGGTGGATCTTACCCTAAATGCTTTTGAATATGTCAATTATATGGGGTCAACCCAATCGACCCTATATGTTTTTAGGAGATAATTCACTAGGTCCTAAGCTATGTTGGCCAAAGGGATAACAAGCTACAAAGTGAAAAATACCCCAAAATAGTATAGGGTGGACCCAGTTGACCCTATATAGTAATTAGAGACTAAAATTTGTATAGGATCGACCCAATCGACCTAGTATAACCAACTATCAAAAGGGGGATCAAGCAAGGAAAATGAGGATAAATATGTGATAAATGAGTGGAATGGATAAAAAAAGAATAAGCTTATGGAAAATGATTTTTGGAGACAAGTGTGTAGATGTCAAGTGACAAAAGGGACAACAATCTTATGAAGTACCAATGGTCTACCCACCCCTTTCACAATGCACCCCTTAAAGCATGCACTCAAAGGGATTGAGATTTAAAAGGTTTTTGAAAGATATAAAGTGTCATTAAGTGATAAAAGTTTTAAAATATTATGTATATACATATTCTCCACTCGAATCTCATCATGTGTCATGTAAGTGCAACTCGAGATGGTGCTTCAATAATAGAACATGATAACACACAATGTTGATGCCAAGTAAAGTGTAGTAAGTAGAAAATAAGATAAAGGAAAGGATATAATTGAAAAACACATAAATTTACTTACCATAGTGTTGTATATAAATAATTAGACTAAAAGAGAAAGTGAACGCACCCAATGTGAAGAATACTAGACAAACCTATAGAAGTTAGTGCAAAAAAGCCAAAAATCAAAAAAATTGGAATATAGGCATATGATAGCGGAAAAGATTCTCTATGTCATCATGATTATCATGCATTTTTTGGTTTTAAAATGGATTAATAGAAATAAATATATAAGTAAAATAAGGAATCTTCTTGAAAATAATTGAAAATTTTGAATTGTTGAAAAGCGTTTTTAAATAAGGAGAAAGAGAAGTCATTTGTTATTTTGACTTGTGAAGGACAGAAAAAAAGAGATTTGAGAGACCAAATGAGATAATATGGTGAGAAGATAATAAGGTAGATGAGGAGGAGCTCCAGGAGCAGTAGCAGGTGCAGGATAGGTAGGCCACTATGAATCTTAATCCAATTTTTTAGTATTTTATTTATTTTATTGTATTTTTAGTAATTTTGAATTCTAAGCATTTCTAGATGTCAAAATGAAACCAAATTATATTATATAAGTAGGAAAAATCAAGACATTAAATGGGTTTGAAGGATTTAGATAAAAAATTTCTAGAAAGCACTTTTGTAGGAAAATACAAGGGGTTGGTAGTAAAAAACAACTGGGTTGACCCAATATGCTGAAAATGTGCAAAATCCATAGTGTTGATTCAGTATAGTTTTACCAACTGATCTGAAAAGTATAGAATGATAATGTAGTACTAGGAAGGGGATAGTAAGAGTTTTTACTTAGATATTTAAGTCAACCAAGTCAAAAATAGGGAAATTTTGGTCAAACGAGTTTGACCAAAGAACTAGAATAGTACCAAAAAGTGTGTAAATGGTTGAAAAAAGGTTAGAATGACCTAAAATGACTAGGTAAGGGAAAAAAGGATTGAGTAGGCCAAAAATAGGTTTAAATAAATAAATTAAATAAATATAATATTATTTTTTATTAAAATTGTAAAAAAAGAATGTATTTTGATTATACATGATGTGGAGGATCTAATACATCTTTTGTTGTTTTTTATTGTAAGGACAACAGAGGTTTTGGTGATTGGTGGATTTGCTATGGTTACTAGATTTTTTAGATAATTTATCAATTAGAGATAGGGCTAGAATGGTATTTAGAAGCCTAGGTGGGATAGCTAAGATGTGTTGGATAACCTTGAGTGTTGATTTGTTAGTCATGTTCTTGGGATGCTTGGAAAGAATAAGTAACACCTTCAGGTGGGAGGTGAAGGGGGTTACAATAGAGGTGGTTATCACTCTGGAGGATGTCCATGCCATCCTAGGGCTATTAATAGCAAGATAACTTGTGAATATAAGTATACTAGATAATATTAAGGAGAGGAGAGCCTTAACCATATGGGCTAAAATCTTGGAGACAATTTTGGTAGGGTAGAGAGTCAACATGTTTGATGTATATATATCACAAGTTTTGGATATATAAAAAGCTATGATAGTACTTGTGACATAGTGAGTGATATGTCACATGTCAAACAACAAGGTACCACTATTCATGGTAGCCTTGAGAAGGATGATGCTAGAGGAGAGAGTATTATATGATCTTGGATCTATCATATGGGTTGAACTTGTACATGATATGTATGAAGTGATAATCAGAGGGAAAAATTTGATAGGATTGATCATATTATTGATGGTATGGATATATGAGAGGTTTCCCATGTAGCAATTAGCTGGGTTGCCCCATGTAGTTGATGATAAGTCACCTCAAGTGTGGAGATGGAGAGAGAACCAGGTAGTATGGGTCATTCCCTACATGCCAGTGTTGCATATGGTGAGACATGAAAACATAATATGGCAGCCATATGAGCACATGGTGACTACATGGCCTTTTTGGGACATAGTTACACTATCTATAATAAGGATAGAGATGATAAGGCACTACACCTAGTGGAGGGAGACACATCTAGTGGTATGAGTACCAAGACAGATGTGTTTGCTTCATCTAGTGACATTAATATTAATGTCTGAGCCTTGGGATTAAAATATGAGAGAGCTATGGGCAAGGAGAAGACTAAAGCCACTAGTGGTAAGGTTGATGCTTAGACTATGTCATGAGAGACCATGGATTGGTTGGGCATGATAGGGATCAAAGTAGGAGGATATGGGTCTGGAGGTAGTAGCACTAAAGGTACCACCCCTAACTTCACAATGAGAGGAGCAACAGCCACAAAGGACACAACATTGATGGAGGTAGCAGGAACAAGAGATAGCTAAGACTATCATCATCTTAGATGACCCATTAGGTGAGCCAAGGGAGATTTAGATGATCGAAAAGCCACTCAGGTATAGGTTAAGGTTGACTTGAGCTATGATGATAGGATTTCTATTTATGAGATGACCTATAAAGGATGTGCTTAGAGGTTGCATAGATAGAAAGACTATGCTCAAAGGTCATGCAGATGGTGAGACCATAGTATTTGATACATAGATAGGTGATAAATATGGGTAAATTATTAATTTAATTTTTATTATTTTGAAAATAGAGTAGAGATAGATAGATATTTTGAGATATAACAATGATCTAATATCTATTTGGTGTGATTTTATAGGCATAACAAAGGATGAGGAGGAGAGATGGGGTCCCTTGTGACGAGATAACTCTATGGTGTGCTAAATGAGGTGTTGATTCCATATGACCCTACTATATTTGAGGACCCTAGCATAACATTTACCCTAACTTAGGTGAGTTAGTTTAGATTAGCTAGAGAGGTAGTAAGGTAGATATGAGCACATAGAGAGAGATGATGCAACCACTAGCAGAGATGTGTGTAAGAGAGATATGAGCATGGTAGGTTCTAGTAGAGGAAAGAGTTGTGCATTTGGATATAATGATGTAGATGACATAGGCACATACAATAACCTTGACTCATATAACACAGGTACAAGAGTAGGATATAGTGACACACATGGAAATTTAGCCCTATTAGTGTAAGTACAGGCATGGGTGATACATCTAGAGGGATAGGTGGATGTATTGAGATATTAGATAGCCTTATTACAACATTCTATACGGAGGTGTCAGATTGAAGCATCGATAGGAAGCATGGATGGACCATGAAATAGATGGGATGGGGCCTAACCATAGATCTGGAGCATTGTATATGGTTATAATTATTGTATCAAAACTCATGATATTATATATATATATATATATATATATATATATATATATATAATGGATCATTTTGGCATATGGATGTTGATTGTGTATGTTGTTGTTATAATGGTTATGGTTGATGTATTTAGTTGTTTGTTGTATATGCTATAGGAAATATATGAGATGTGGTTTCTTTTATATCATTATGTAGAACATGTGCATGGTTAAAAAGAAATAGGCAAAAGGACTTATTAAACTATAATTAATCAAAAATGTACTACACACTATTTCAAGTTGGGAAATGTGTAATAATAAGAAATGATTAAGTATAAAAAACCAAAATAATGGTAAAACAAAATGGTAATAAGGAGTTTGTTTTTAAACCAAGCAAAATATTTTTTCACCAAATTAAAACAAGTAAAATCACACTAAATCACATTTGGAAATATGAAAATAATGTAATAAAATGGAAGGTATGCAAAAGAGAAAAAATGGTATAAAAATAAATCAATTAAGTTCATCAATCATACTATATCATATTGGGAAGTATAAGAGAAAAATAAATTGGTAAAAGGTTTGGTCTAGAATTTGTCATACTAATTCAAGTGAGGAAGTATGAAAAATTTGAGAAATGGTTGGATTCTTACATGTAGTTGGAAAATAGGTAGATAACAATAAAAGAAAAATGAATTAAGCATAAAACATACTAAATCAAGTTGGGAAGCATGTTAATGACGTGTAACTTCATAATCGATCACATCTTATCTCATATTTGACACGTAATTTTTTTTTCTGACTTTAAATATTTGAAATTTTTTGTGAGAAGGGCCACTTACACTACAACTCCACAAAGGGGACACCACTAGGTGGAATAATTGGGATAATCAGGTAATAAAGGATGTGGGTAATAGGAAGGTGCTATAATGATAATTTTTAAGGAACATCAGGTCCTATCCATGGTCTTACAAAGCAACTCACAAATGAGATCCCAAGGGGAGTGAATAGTAGACAAATAAATATTTCTTAAGAGGAAATATGAGGGATATAAGGAATGAAAAAGGAAATGTAAAAATATAGACTTATGCATCTTATGAGAAGACCTTAGGAGGTAAGAGACATACTAAGGACATGAGAAGACACTAAGTGACTAGTGATCATCAATGTACAAGGGAATTTGTTCACTATAAACATAAATCTTTGTAGGAAAATAAGTCTGATACTAATATCAACTCATGAAGGTAAATTAGTACAAGTAAAAGTAAAATGGACCTACCTTCCCATGATGTGTTCCCTATTCTTTAGGACCCTTTATAGAGTTATTAGTCTACTATGAAAATTGGGTATTTATCTGAGAAAGTAGGTAATACTAAAAGATTTTTTGTATTCTCCTCTTCTAATATACTAGCCTACCATACCTCAAAGGACCTCAGCTCTATCATGAAGCTAATTATGGAGTTTGAGCTTTGACTAGTATAAGGAGATGTGATTTGAATCACATCTTTTAGTGTGATTGGACTTTTAAGAATATTTTTACCTTTTATATCATTACCTTTTTGTTTAAAATGATCTGGCTTTTAAATTTTTATGGATTTTGAAGATTCCTCCTCCATACGGATTTGGAATGACCAATCATGAGAGATGTAGTGATACATATGAAATGATATTTAGGCTAAATCTAAATGAAGCTAAGTAACCAAAGACAAATGTGGACTAGGATATTTAGGCTTAACAATGAACCAACATGTGATTTCAAGTCTCAACCATGTATATGCTTAGTTTGTGGAAAGTAAAAAAAGGGAAATAAGGAAATCTAAAGTAGACCAATATAAATAAAGTATAATGAGATAATGTTTGTTAATTGATCACATGGTAATAGAAAACATGATGAGATGGAACAAGGTTGGTATAACCAAGCCACAGTGACAATTATATGTAAAAAATAGAGATAAGAGAGAAAACAATCATGAAGACACAAGAAGAGAGTTTTTACAAAAACTCAAGAAAGAAAGAGAAAGTAATGATAAAGAAAGACAATCATATGAATATATAAATGATAATATAAGTAAGATATAGTACAAAAGGTAAAATCACTATAAGAAAAATATGAATTTGACATAGTGTCAAATGATATAATAGATAGATAAAATATAAGATTGGAGCACACATCCAATCCAAGTGTAAATGTAAAATCAACATGTAATTGTTCATAAATATTGATAAATCCACCCACAAACATTATCTAAAACATCAGATAGATCTCTATGGATCTAGATATGAACTATTGCTAATGTCTCATTAATCTTCAATGAAAATTGGGAAAATATTTATCTTCTAATTTCCTCCACAAAAAAAGTAGGAATACTCAATGGACCATGCTAAGGAGTTAAATCAGGCAAGGGATGCTTAGGAGAATGCATGGAAGTAGGCTCTATGGGAGATCTAGGAATCACTGGTGGGGAATAATCCACAGGTGAGGGAATATCCACAGGTGAAGGAATCATGGGTGGAGGCACAAAAGATGATGAAGGGACCACAGGAGATGATGGAACCATAGGAGGTAGATCCATGGAAGAAGAAAGAGGAGCCTTCTTGTGGGAATGACTTGTGGGAGGAATGGAAGAAGCTCCATGATTAACTAGAAGATAATCCTTGATATGTTATTAGAGGATGCAATAACGGTTAATGTGATGAGTGCCACATTGATGCCATATATAATATACCTCACCATAATTAGGTATATATTTAGGTATAACCTTTAGGGGAGGTATGGATTTATCTAAGGATGAAGAAGGACACAAATTATTAATATATTATCTTAGATTGCAGTAATGGGTGCAAGAATGATTATCTATCCCATGGAAGTAACATATATGCTTATGAGTGTTATGAGGAGAAACACTCATAGAAGGGGATGAAACGGGAGTGGAAGAAGCTAGAAAAGACTCATTATCCCATTTTTTGGGCAACAAATCCATCTTAGGTAAAGGAATCAAACCATCACCAAGGGAAGGTGGTGATGGAGGAGGAAAAAAACTAGGCTAAATGGAAGGAGTAATGGGATGAGAGGCAAGGGTAAACTCAACAATAATAAAAGTAGGAACAAGCTCAAATATATTAGGAATAATAATGGTTTTTGATGCAGGTTCCACTGAGGGAGGGGTGGGACTATAGAAGGTCTAAGGAGAGTCACACTAATCTCAGGGGTAAACCAGCTATGGTGGTCGATGTACCTAATAAAGCAGTAAGGCCCAATCATAACATGATCTATAAGCATACTCCTACCAAGATCATTAGAAACTAGAGGTGTTGGTGCCATCTTTACCCTATGATAAAGAATAAAAATACTAAAATAAGGAACTTATATGAAGGAACATGGGAAGATACATGAAAAGACTCAAATAAATAAGAATGGTAATGGACAATCTCAACATCATTGGCCTGGACAAGACTACCTGAAAATAAATCATCTAAGGAATAACCATCATCATGATATAAGGTATGAAGTTCAATGATGCAAGTAGAAATGACCTTGTCATCCAAGGAAGTGTGGTGAATATAATGCTGAGTCTTGGTCAAGACTATGAGAATGTCATCACAAAGAGGTTTACAATAAAGAGGCTATAATGAAGTAAGAAGTTGTGAGATGAGGTGAGGTGAGAGATTAAAAGTTTTAATTTTTAGGTTAATCTCATTAGGATCATCATCATTAGAATATATGAGGTTAGGAGGAATGTTCTTAGTGAGTTCAGGATGACCATTGTAACCTCTAGTTGAGTTAATAGGAAAGTTAAGATGTTGAGACTCATGAAATGGAATGCTAGGCAAAGGTTAAAGAGTAGCAATTTTGAATACACCATGATCTTGGAATTGTTTGAAATTCTAAGGGTTAGTGTCACCCTGAATCCTATAAATGGATCTATTATGAGGGACCTTCACACATTGGAAAGTGGAAGAAGCAATGGATCTCATACGGTGAGTCCATGACCTACCAAGCAAGATGTTATAAGAAAGGGGAAATTTAAATATCATCACCTTCATTTGAATAGTGATAGGTGGGATGGTAATGGGAAGCCACACACAACCTAGAGAAATCATTTTCCTTCTATCATATCCTTGGTAGGTGTTACGTGTGGACTTGAGATTGCATTTCGAATATCCAAGGGTTTTGATAAAGTCAAGAGAGGCAACACAAGTGCCAAAAATTTCCTTAATCAATGTACGCTTAACTTGGATATCACCTATTTGAACACTAATGAATAAGGGAGGATCATCCACATGAAGAAAAATCTCATCAATAATTATAGAGGCTATAGAAAATCTTAAGGAAAGAAAAGTGTTTATAGTTTCATCAAAATTGATAGACATCTCTTCACATTATTGCAATATAATATCTTCAGATCCAAATAAGGCTACTTCCCATCCTACTAAGGGAGGATGATGGATATTCATCTCAAATAATAGTTGCATATTATAGTTTCTATGATGTGGAGAATTATTCATAAACTTAAGAATGGAATTGGGGATGGGAGATTGGTGAGATCCACGATGGGATCCTATTCATCATAACCCATAAGAAAGTTGTTAGAAATATGTGCATAGTGTTTAAGAAGGTCCTCAGAAGGAGAAGCTAAATTACATTGGAATTTTTATTGATAAGAATTAGACGTCTTAAAACAAGGTTGTAAATGATGTTGTGAAGATGAATTAGTTGGTTTAGGTTGATTTTGAGAAATGGTAGAAGAAATGTTAGTATAAAATTGATTGTCATTAATGTTGGAAGATGAAGGAATGGTGGTTGAAATAGAATGGGAGGTGTTATCCAAGGGAAAATAAAAAATAGGATCGTTAAAAGTTATAACCTCATCTTTACCTAATGTATTTAAATGAGTTGGGGAATGATCTTAGATAACATGATATGTTTGAGATGGAGTGTAGATAGGTTGAGAATCAATGAAATCCACCACCCTTTGCATATTAGTCATGTTAACCACATTCTCTTCAAAAGTGGGGTTAATAAGACTTTCTATATTATTGGTGGAAGGGGTGGGCTTGTCTTAGTTGTCTTAAATAGGTTGATGATTAGGAAGAGGGTATTTATAGATAGCCAAATGAACATTATCTTATTTTAAGGCTTGACATTTATCATGTGTTTTATAATCCTTAAAATAAATTTCATAGGCTTGTTAAAACTTTCAAATGATAGAATCATGATTAAAATTAAGACCAAGAAGAGAATCCATATCTAAATTACAAAGTTGTCTTCAGGTCTCATGAGAATGGCCCCAACTAGCATGAAACCAACAAAACTTATTAGGATCATACCAGGATTTCATAGGATGCATAGGGTTAAGTTCTCTTAGAATAAGCCTAGGTAGACACATAAGAAATTTAGTTGAAGATAAAGATTTATTGACATTACTTTTTTAAGGTGATGATAAGTGAGGATTGGTATATTTTTCAGAAGGGGGAGTTGGTTCTAAATATTAGTTGGGAATGATAGCTTGAACATTATGAATGGTGTCATAAAAATCCGTAACACCATCATTGGTAACATTGTGATTTTTGTTCTTAAGTAAGAGATGAGGACCCACAGAAGGTTTGGGTGGCTTGAATTGATGCATAATGAAATATTGAAATTTATCTTGGTCAATAGCCTCCTCTAAAGTGTCTGGAGAGAGAGTGTAGACCTGATTTTGTAATTTAAGAAAGATGGAATTAGTAAAGAGATGGAAAATATTATCATCAACCATGTTATGTTCACACTTGTTTGACAAAGTTTTCCACCTTTTAACAAAGGCCTGAGCAGTTTCATTTTTGATTCATTTACAATTTATGAAGTGGGAAAAAGAGTTTTTAGGAAGATCATTATTTTGGAATTATTGAACTAAAGTATTCACTAAATCTTCCAAACTAGCAATAAAATTATTTATAAATTGATTATACCAATCCAAGGCATTACTTGTGAGGGTTTTGACCAATAGTTTGGTAGTGGCAAAAGTGTTCAATTTGACCCAATCCTTATAGATATTTTTAAATGTTTTAATATGAAGGGTAGGATTGGTTGATCCATTATAATAAATTGTAGGTGTGATACCTCCTATATCAATGTTACCAATTTTAATAGTAAGAGGCTTATTCTGAAGATGCTTAATGGTTTTATTAATCAAAGGAGGTTAAGGGATGATATTGCCATGATAATATTGAAGAGGAGGGAGAAAATTTTGGTTATGTGTACCCCAAGCCATTGGTTGAGGATGATATTTAAGATGAATAAGGTGTTTTTGCATTCTCATCATTTTATTTGTGTTATGAGCTTGAAAAGTATTCATTTGATTGAGTGTTTGCAACAATAATTGGTGTGTTTTATTAGCATAGTTATAAGCATTAGAGTTGGTATTAGTGTCTTGGGTACCATTATTGATGTTGATATGGGCTTGAGAAGAACTATGAGAGTGTGAGGCACTAGTGGAAAAAAATTCTTTTGTAGTAAAAGATGGACTAGTGAATGGTTGAGAGGAAGAATCACTAGAAGCATAATTGCCTTGGGTATCAAATTAAGCACTAGTGGAAGGATTATGGATAATGGATATTATGAGAGGCCCACTAGATGTAGAACCTACCATGTTAGTGGATATACTAGGTATGGAGGTGAAATAAGTTAGAGAAAAGAGGTCATGGTGTGAGAAGGGGTCATAATCAATGGAAGAGGTTGAGAATCAAAGAAAGTGGTACCCCTAAATCTAGTTGAAAATGTAGGAGTAGGTGAATGATTCTCTTTGGATTGACCACTAATCATAAGATTATAAATGGTAGAGGGATCTTTTCCTTGATGTTAAAGAAATTTAGAGATAAAGAAAAGCATTTTAGGGGTATACTCTAATTTGGGTTAGTCTTCTAATGAGAAAAGAGGATTACGTTATGAAGAGGTATTAGGAGGATTACCATAGTTCATTGTGCGAGTGGCAATGTGAAAATTAATAGCATCCAATACAGGAGACCTACTCTATCTATAGGAGACCCTATGAGGATTGGTAAAATTCATCATGTCTATTGACTACAAATCATTGCTATCATCAAGAAGAAATTCCACGATGATGGGAAAGAAAGGGAGATGAGAAAGCAAGGAAACATGAAATGATGGAAATAGTACCGGGTCAACTAGGTTGACCTAGCACAAAAATAGGGTCTATAAATAGTACAAAGTTGACTAAGTTAATCCATTATAGTGAAAAAAGGTTGGAAAAAGAGTGAAAAATGTCTAAAAATAGTACAAGGTCAATTGGGTCGATCTAGTACAGTGAACAAAGGTTAAAAATATATATAGGGTCGACTAGGTTGACCTACTAGAGTAGCAGGGAATATAAGGAAGATTAGAACATATTATGAATTAAAAAAAGATAATCTTTGCAAGTAATTTGAAAATTAAGAACTGAAGGGAAGTGGAAAATCAATTGGATTAACACTGGCCAATCCAATTGAGGCATACAACACAAAACCTTGCACCAATGTTGGCTAATGAAAATTTTTGTAATACAAAATATAATTGAGAAAAGAGCAAGAAATAAACTTGGAAAGTAAATAACTAATTAAATGGTCAACCTAAATATTTATAAGATTATTAAGATATCCTTTTAAATGTGATGGGAAGTTGGCTATAAGTATAGAACTGGAAATCAATCTAAGGATAGTTTTAGGTAGTTTGGTCTAAAAGGGATTTGTAGTCATAATGATATAGGCTTGGTATTCATACCTAACCCCCTCACTTCACACACCATAGTGATAAAGGTGTCAGGTGCTTAGCCAGAATATACCATTAAACATGCTTTATACTTGAACAGAACATCAAGTCAACTTCCTCGTTGGTGATGAAATCCAAGTATGTTGGCCTTGGGTGGTCAAATGTTAAAATGCTTGATTACATTTTTTGATTTGGTTGTGTGTGCATAAAATATAAAATATTGAAACTAAATGATTAATTGAAAACCACCTAATTAATCTATGTGATATATTTTATGCATGCAAGAAACAAGAAATGAAAGTGTGACCTAATTACTAGCATATAAAAGTTAATTAAAACTTTGAAATAAGGTATGTTGTTGATAAAATTGATAGTATATTTACAAAAAATAGAACAGGTTGATAGGGTTGATCCTATAATACATAATCAATGTTTGAAAATTAATAGGGTCAACAAAGTCGACCTAGTTATCTAGACATCACATAGAATATAGAACTGGGTCGATCGGGTCGATCCAGTTGATTATATAAGGGAAATTTGGACTAAAAATTATGAAAGGAAAGATTGTAAAGAAAGAGATATAAGGATAAAAAGGCACCTTGGTGGATCAAAAATGTATATAAGGAATATTATTATCACATAACCTTGTGGAATGCTTGTAAAACTTGCTAACTAGGTCAAATGGGTCGATTAAGCTCTTCAAGAACCTGTTGTTGAGTGCCTATACTATATAGGGTTAATTGGGTTGACCTAGTATGTTGAACAAGATATCTTAAATTTTGAAAACTAGATTGGGTCAATCCAATAGTCTAGAATGGTAGTTTAGAAAGCTAAAAACTTGTACAGGGTTGATTGGGTTGATCTAATAGCCTGTACTTGAAACCTATGCATAAAAATTAGAACTAGGTTAATGCAATCAACCTAGTATGAAAAATATATGATAAAAATAATAATGAAAATAATGAAATAAGTGAATAAATCCTACAAGGGTTAGTTTACATTGTGCTCACCAGAATGTATGTAATCATAAATGCATGATGTCTATAAATTAATCCTAGATCAAAGAAGATAGAGCCTACCTATAATTTTGATTCAGAATATATTTTTTAAGCAGGATCATGATTGAGATGGGGATATTCTATACTTAATTAGGGTATCACTTATCATAATAAATTATGCTAAGGAAGGTTTCAAAGCCTCTAGACTAACACAATCACATAATAACCTTAACAGGGTCCTAAGTTTTGATATTTCACTTATTCTAATAATAAGAAAGTAAATCTAATCTAGTGCTCGCTAAACATTGTGGCACAAAGTGGGGGTTATAAACAAAACAAACTGAACTAAATATGCATAGAAGACAAATACTCATGTCAATTTATATGAAATCCTAATGCATGGAAGAGAAGCATAATTGCATTATCTATCTACTCTTACAAAGGAAAAATAAAGTTAGGAACACTTACCTTTGAATACAAACCCATCGAGGCTCAATATCTCCCTTGTCCAAGGTGTTTCATAAGATATTTTTGTGGTATGTAAGGATAACAAAGACAAATTAGCTCTAAGCTAAATGACCTATTTATGCATCCAAAAGACTTCTCCATAAGACAAGATCCGTATCTTCAAATAAATTATGGAACCCTAAGCTTTATTCCTCAAGTAGAATAGTCAATAAGTAGATGTTAATTCACACTTATTCTTATTTGCTTATTTATTTTTAAATGGTTGGAAATGAACTTATATATATATATATATATATCTTACCCTAAATTCTTCTAAATATGTCAGCTATATGGGGTCGACCCAGTCGACCTTATATGTTTTCAAGAGATAATTCACTAGGTCCCGTGCTATGTCTACCAAAGTTATAACAAGATCCAAAGTGAAAAATAACCCAAAATAGTACAATGTCAACCTAGTCAACCCTATATAATAATCAAAGGATAAAAACTATACATGTTTGACCAACTGACCTAGTACAACAAACTATCAAAAGGGGGATTAGGCAAGAAACAAGAGGATAAAGATGTAATTAATGATTGGAATGGGTACAATTGAGAAGAATAAGCTTAGGGTAAATGGTTTTAGGAGAAAATTGTGTATATGGCAAGTGGAAAAAATAATAATAATATTATGAACTATTAATGGTCTACCCACCCTTTTCTCGGTGCACCCCTTAAGGTGTGCACTCAGAGAGATTGAGATTCGACAGATTTATGCAAGATATAAAGGGTCAGTAAATGATAAAAGTTTTAAAATATTATGTGTATACACTTTCAATTCTATAATAACATCAAATTTATACCAAACCTTCCATGTATTCTTTTGGTCTTTAAGAGGTAGATTACTTGGGTCATATTGTTTCACATGAAGGAGTGAAAGTTGATTCTAAAAAAAATCCAAGAAATGATGGTGTGGTAGGTTCCTAAGACCCTCAAGAAACTTCATGTATTTTTGGGGCTAACTGGTTACTATCATAGGTTTGTCAAAAATTATGGTAGCATTGTAGCCCCACTCACCTCTTTGCTAAATAAAGACTCCTTCCAGTGGATTGATTTAGTTACCAAGACATTTGAATAGTTGAAATGGTTATATACACAACCCCAATTTTGGCGACTCCTAATTTTTCAAAAACATTTGTTGTGGAATGTGATGCATCAGGATATGGCATGGGGGATATAATCATACAAGAGGGCAGACCACTATCATTTGAAAGTTTCAAACCTAAGGGTAAAAATAGTCTTAAACCAATATATGAGAAAGAGATGATGGTTATTCTGCATGCAGTGAAGCAATGGAGATAGTATCTAAAGAGTCATCATTTTCAGGTAAAGACTGATCATGATAGCCTCAAGTATTTTTTTAAACAATGCTTGTCATTTGAAGAACAACAAAAATGGGTGACTAAAATGTTAGGATATGATTTTAAGATAGTATATAATAAAGGAAAATATAATGTGGTGGTAGATGCACTCTCTCAGTAGGATGAATTAGTTGAGGCATTGTTATGCACCATGACTATGTGGTAGGTAGATTGGCTAGAAGAAGCAAGATCATAATAGGATAATGATAGTACTACGAAGGATTTGATTCACAATATTTAGTAGGGTTAGAATGAATATAAATATATATATATATATATATATATATATATATATATATATATATATATATATATATATATATATATATATATATTTATAAGGGGAACGTATTATGGTATAAAGATATATTATACCTTTGTAAGCATTCTCTCCTCAAACATAAAATTCTTCAGGAACTTCATGCCTCTCCACTTAGAGGACACTAAAGATTTGTGAAAACATATCATAGATTCAATCAAGATTTATTTTGGGAAGGACTCAAATGGGATGTTCAAAAATATGTGGTTGAATGCATGGTATGTCAAGAAAATAAAGGTGAAGCCATTAAGACTCTAGGTCTTTTGCATCTTTTCTCCATCTATATCCAACATTAGAAAGAGATTTTCATGGATTTGATTACAAGGTTACCAAGGTCTAAGGATAAACATTTTATAATGGTGGTTGTGGATTGACTCACCAAGTATGCTCATTTTTTGTCCTTATCACAACTTTTTTTTTCTATTATAGTAGCTTCTACTTTTCTCAATACAATTGAAAAATTGCATGGCACTCCAAAGATCATTGTGAATGATCAAGATCCCATATTTACTAGTAATTTTTGGATTGAATTATTTGCATGTTTAGGTACCTAGTTGTATCTTAGCTCATCTTATCAACCTCAATCTGATGGACAAATAGAGGTAGTCAACAAATGTCTTGAAATTTATTTTTATTGTTTTAATTTTGACAAACAGGATAAATGGGTTCATTGGTTGCCACTTATTGAATAGTGGTATAACACTTTTTTTCACACTTATTCTAAAATGTCTTTGTTTGTGGCATTGTATGGGTATCACCCCCATTCCATCACTTTATTTTTGATAGTGTATCCTAGGATTCAAGGTATTAAGTAACACATTCACCATCAATAGGAGGTGTTAGTCAATTTGTGAGAGAATTTAGCAATGACACAAAATCAAATGAAACAACAAGTAGATTAACAATGCAATGAGTAGAATTTTGACATAGGTGATTGGGTCTTTATGAATTTGTATCAATAGAAAGCATATGTTGTCAGGAATCTAGAACAACAAACATGCTCTGATACCACTTGTCAGGATGCGAAACACCAGAAGCACACAATTTGATTACCAAATACCAAGCAACTATAATATGCGGAAATAACTAGATTCACCAAGTAACTAGAATTAAAAATAACACAGCATATGAGAGACAATACACAACTTGTATTAACACTTTATACAGAAAAGAATACAATAGAGAATATCCCACATCTTCTCCACCACCTTACAGAGGTTTCCCACACCTCAAGTGAACAGTAAATCTTCTCCCCAAAGCTCTCCCTCTCACAGGTCCCAACACCCAACTCAAATACAGAGTTGGCGTTCACCTCCCATGCTCCACGCACACCACAAGTGCTCCACGCACTCCACAAGCACTCCACGTGCTCCACAAGTACTCAAGGTACTTCAAGTAGATCTCCCATGAACCTGTAATAACCTGCACTTCAACAGACCATACTTATGGAAGGAACTCCCTTGCCTTCCTCTTAGCTCTATCCGAGTACACCTGTGCTCCAAGTAGATCCTGCCTGATACTACTCCCTGTTGTGTTGCTGTTTATATGACCTTGTACACCTACAAATTAAACAACGGTTCTGCTCACCTGTGAACCTCGACCTTGCACACACATACACCTGCAGATCAACGATCTTACTTACCATGTAGATCTCCTATATAGGCCATGCAACTGTGACCAAGATCCTACACTCCTGAAGAACCCAGCTGGCTCTCCAATTCAGCACCAACACACCTGGTACTGAGGCACTACGAGGAATGCACCATTGCTCTACCTCACACACAGAAGGAGCTTATAATTATGCTCTCTTACTCCCTATCACACTTTTCCAATACAACCATGAGTCTATTATATAGATCTCATCCAAACAATAATTAGACATCTAATTACAATAATTAGATCCGCAGCTATGAGTCTAAAATTAGCACTCATCATGCAAACACTTGGTTCGTCAACCTGTTGCCCATAATTAACTCGCAGTCGAACCACACAAGTGACCGACGCCGGTCCCTGTCTGCCTGGGGGTCACCAACACCGGCCGATCTCTGACCGACATCGGTTGCCTTCCTGCCCTATCCTGTCGACGTCGGTTGGCCTGACCGATGCCGGTGTCTCTGACACTCAGCAACTCTCCTGCAACCTCCTCTGTGTCTGCATCGGTGAAGCTTTTAGCTCCACAATCCTAACAATCTCCCACTTGGAGATAAACAGCTGCACTGTACTTGTACCTATACTCTATCTAATCTATTTCCTGGTTTGTATCCCTCTTCAAGCTCCCACCTGAAGACAACCCACCACACACCCCGTGGTGTACCACCTGTCATCCGAGTACCCTACCACATCCGAACCTACAACCCCTGTAGTGAAGTCCTGACCCTGCATAGCAACACCTGCTGCCGGTCCCTCTCAAAAACTGAGAACCCACTTCCCCAAATTGGCTCCTAACTCTGACAGCTCCCACTACATGGGAATACTCAGGTCTATACCAGACCTCATGTGATTTCAGACACTATACCTGTCCAGCCCTTAGTGTGCTCCGATTCTGCATCCCGAACCTCGCCAACACCTGATTCACATCAGCTCCCACTCGAGACAAAATCAACCTGTGATCTCCATGCCTCCCATGTCAAAGGATTCCGCTGATCCAAACTCCTCATGACATGACACTGAACTAATCTTACCCTTAGCTCAGCAAAACCCTGTATGTACACCCCTGCTAGCTAGCATACTATCCACATACAGCAACAGAATGATGTTGCAATCATCATCCCCCTGGTAAGTCAAACCACAGTAGTTACCCTGACACTGACTAGAGTCATGCTCTGTCCTCCACCTGTCAAAAACCTGTACCACTGTCCTACAGCTCCTCAAGACCATATACCTGGTCTTCCGTCTCACGTATCCATTCTCTCTATTCTTCTACTAAGGCATCCATTCGTCTCTGTGCTTTCATCTAGCTGGCAAACCTACCAAATCTCTCGCTTGGTTTTGCATCATAATCCTGCCTAGCTCCCACCTGTTTCCTGGATCCTTCCTGCTTTACAATCACCAACAAGTATAAAGAAGAGGAACAATGAATTTGAGGGCCTACTTACACCTTCAGTCCTCCGTATGGGTGTTTGAGACTCCTTCACAGCATGCTATCGACCCAAAATTTGTTACAGTGATCGACCTCGGTCACTCCACAGTCTGCATCCGACTGACGTCGGTTCCATGCATCTGTACCTGACTACCAACCTGCCAGCGCTGGTGTCCCTTCTGCCGACGTCGGTCCTCCTGACCAACATCGGTCTTACATATTACCGACGTCGGTCCCATGACCGACGTCGGTCTTACCCTGCCCGACATTGCCGGCTTCGATCTGCACATGACCGACATCGGCACCTGTCTGTCCGACGCCGGTTCTTTCTGACCGATGTCGGTATCTGTGTTCACCTGTGAGTGATGACTTTTTACCCGCGAGCTCCTTTGAATCAATCTCCATGTCCAAACTGCCCTGCTCAGATGTATCTAGCCTCATCCACTGAACTCTATCTGCCATCTCCTCCAAGAACACCAAGGCTTTCCAGTTCTTAAGCCTATCAAATATATCTGTCTTCCACTTAAGAACATGCATCTCCTTCCTGCTCATGTGACCAAGCCTACGAAGCCACGTCTCTGCAATAGAAGAAGAATCAGTAATATAAACAAGTAGATAAAGAATACCTATTTTCTTACCACCAGCTAATTCAAGTGCATCTGCTGTGAGAGTTCTTGTGCATCTCTCATCACCCAATCTTTCTGAAGAAATTAGCCATATCTCCAAACCTGGGACCTGCATGACCTTCATCAACACCTGTGTGTTGGCCGCCTGCAATTTCAGCTTCACTTCCCCTTTGCCAATTCTTTGGCAAGGCTTACCAGCTCCTCTACCTGGGGCTGCATGGAAAGAGGCAACCGAATCTTTTATCCAAGATTCAACTTTATCCAAGAAACCTGCAAACACATCCTGTGCAACACCTGCAACATCTGTATCTTTAGTTTCTTCATGCTGATCTGCTACCAACCAACAATATCCTTTTACCTGCTCTTTCTTTCCATCAGACCGTGAGTAACCATCTGTGCTTTTCAACTCCTCCATTCTTAGCTTACTTTCATCTGCCATTGCTCTACTCCCACTCAATTAGAAACCCCTGAGAGTGCCCTGTAACCAAAACACAACCTGCTTCCTGCAACCTTAGCTCTGATACCACTTGTCAGGAATCTAGAACAACAAACATGCTCTGATACCACTTGTCAGGATGCGAAACACCAGAAGCACACAATTTGATTACCAAATACCAAGCAACTATAATATGCGGAAATAACCAGATTCACCAAGTAACTAGAATTCAGAATAGCTCAGCATATGAGAGACAATACACAACTTGTATTAACACTTTATACAGAAAAGAATACAATAGAGAATATCCCACATCTTCTCCACCACCTTACAGAGGTTTCCCACACCTCAAGTGAACAGTAAATCTTCTCCCCAAAGCTCTCCCTCTCACAGGTCCCAACACCCAACTCAAATACAGAGTTGGCGTTCACCTCCCATGCTCCACGCACACCACAAGTGCTCCACGCACTCCACAAGCACTCCACGTGCTCCACAAGTACTCAAGGTACTTCAAGTAGATCTCCCATGAACCTGCAATAACCTGCACTTCAACAGACCATACTTATGGAAGGAACTCCCTTGCCTTCCTCTTAGCTCTATCTGAGTACACACCTGTACTCCAAGTAGATCCTGCCTGATACTGCTCCCTGTTGTGTTGCTGTCTATATGACCTTGCACACCTGCAAATCAAACAATAGTTTTGCTCACCTGTGAACCTCGACCTTGCACACACATACACCTGCAGATCAACGATCTTACTTACCATGTAGATCTCCTATATAGGCCATGCAACTGTGACCAAGATCCTACACTCCTGAAGAACCCAGCTGGCTCTCCAATCCAGTACCAACACACCTGGTACTGAGGCACTAGGAGGAACGCACCATTGCTCTGCCTCACACATAGAAGGAGCTTATAATTATGCTCTCTTACTCCCTAGCACACTTTTCCAATACAACCATGAGTCTATTAAATAGATCTCATCCAAACAATAATTAGACATCTAATTACAATAATTAGATCTGCAGCTATGAGTCTAAAATTAGCACTCATCATGCAAACACTTGGTTCGTCAACCCACTGCCCGTAATTAACTCGCAGTCGAACCACACAGGTGACCGACGCCGGTCCCTGTCCACCTGTGGGTCACCGACGCCGGCCGATCTCTGACCGACGTCAGTTGCCTTCCTACCCTATCCTGCCGACGTCGGTTGGCCTGACCGACGCCGGTGTCTCTGACACTCAGCAACTCTCCTGCAACCTCCTCTGTGTCTGCATCAGTGAAGCTTTTAGCTCCACAATCCTAACATATGTCTCTAAATTAATATAAAAAGGATAAAAAACTATCACCTAAGTATTATGGTCCTTACTAGATCTTGTATAAAATTGGTAGTGTGGCTTATAAGTTAGAGTTACCCCAATCCACTTGCATACATCCAATATTCTATGTATCTCACCATAAAAAAGTAATTGGACATAGATTTTACACTTAGACTGAGTTACCTAAATTAGATGAAGAAGTTAGAGTCATTATAAAACCTAAGGAGATCCTTTACATATGCACTAAGCAATTATAGACAAGAGCCATTAAGTAGTATTTGATCAAATGGAAGAACTTGTATTTTGAAGATGCAACATGGGAGGATGAAGCATTGTTATAAAAACATCTTGGTTTGATTCAACATTGTGGATAAATTTTTGTTTTTAAGGGGAGGGTCATGTCATTCCCTTAACCTATAGTTCATCTAAGGATATGTGTGGCTGACTTGTGGCTTACACATCTTCATATTAACTTGTTGTATTTCACGATGTTCTTGGTATGGTTGGCCTATGGATTAGCCATGGCTAAGTAGAGTATATAGAGGAGGAGTGATTATTTTTTTATCATCATATAGTGAATTTTGTTCTTATTACATTGCTATGGATGTTTCCCCTAAAAATAACTTAGTCATAATATTCAAGTATTCTATTCTTTCAACAATTATTATTGTGGATCTGCTTATTCTACTCTTAATTCTAGCATGTATAATTCTACTTTTGTGAATCATTTAAGTAATTTACTTACAAGTGGTATCATATCATCAATTTGGGAAAGTTTATAAGATTTTTTTTTATATATAGCATCCTAAGTACAAGAAGACTAAAAAAACATAACTTGTGATCTGGGAGGATTTGATTTTTTTTGTTACCACAGTTTTGTTCATGAGTTTTTTTACAAAAAAAAGAAAAAACATTTTTTATGGGTAAAAAATAAAAATAAAAATAATTTTGTATTTTTTACCTTGTGAAAATTAGAAATCATTATATTTGTTTCTATGAGATGATCACAATGGTGTATTCCACTAATACACTTTTTTCAGGTCAAAAAATTTCACCCTTGTGCATAATAGTAGTAGTTGGATTCATCTTGGTGAGATGATCGTAATGGTGTATTCCACTAGTACATTTTTTGGGGGGATAGAACCCTCTTAGGTTTTGTGTGTGGTTATTCCAAACACTTATGGATATGAGAAAGGGAAAGAAACTCTAAAAAATCCTCCAAAGGACAACATAGAATTTGAAACTTTTGATCTATCTATTTTAGAGGTAGTTTAACAACTTAAGTTTGAGTTGTAGGGTATGGTTAAAAAACATGATTTTGATATGTTTAATAGGGCATTTTAGGTTTGATATGGGACTTGGATAGTGTGATGGATCCATTACAACAAATATATAGGCAATTGACTAACTTATCATCTCAACCACTACAAAATAATCCTCCACCTCTTCAATTTGGTTCTCCTACTCCACACAATACCAATACCAATTATGTCCCTAAGTTGATGTTACCAAAAGTGGACCTGTGCAAGTTTTATAGTAATGATCCATTCACTTGGCTCACTCAAATTGAAAATCTATTTGATAAACATCAAATTTCATGTTTGAAAAAAGTGGTTATGACCTCTCTCTATCTGGAACTTGAACCATTCATTTGGTATCATTGGTTATGTGCTCAAAAGAAAAAGAAGGGTGTCCTAGTTTCATAGTCATTATTTTTTGAGGAGTTGTAGTTCCACTATTGCAACAATGTCTCTACAAATTACTTTAGTTAGGTAGCCATTTTTCACCAAATTAGGATTGTCAAGGACTACATCATCAATTTAGAAATATCTCCTTATGTGTGGTATACATCACTGAGGAAAATCTGATTGACTTATTTTTGGGTGGCCTCAAAGATAGAATCCAATTGGAGGTTTGCATTTTGTATCCTAGTAATATATATGAGGCTATACCAAATGCACACATGGTTGAGGAAAAATAGATTATCAAATGAAGACCTTTAACCAATGTTCATAAATGCACCTTTCTAGCACCATCATTTCATTAGCCTACCAGATTGACACCTCAACAAGTGGAAGAAAAGCATGTAAAAAGTTTGTGTTTTGGTTATGATAGTAAATGGAGTAAAGTGCATCAATGTGATGAAAAAAATTATTTTAAATTAATGGTGCCAATGATGAGGATACAGATGATGAGGATTTAAGGGAAGGGTTAGAAGACCCCAAGGATGAATCTGAAGATTCTCAACCTATTGTTTCTTGTCATGCATTTTCAGGTACTAGTACTCCTCAGACTGTTAAGGTGGTGGGGTTCTTGAAGAAATATAAGGTGATTATTTTAATTGACTATGGGTGTACACATAACTTCACCAATAGTAAGTTGGATACTCATTTGAATTATTTCATTTGCCCAGCTCTAGACTTTCAAGTCATGATTGTAGATGGTGGTACAATCAATTATTCTATAAAATGTCATAGTAATAAGCTTGTTGTGGGAGACTATTTTTTATATTCTCTTATGTTTGGTATTCCCATGGAAGGAGCTGACATTATTTTGGAAGTATAATAGCTCACCACTTTGGGCACTATTGAGATGAATTTCCAAGAATTATTCATGAGGTTTCATTTAGAAGGAATAAATTTTAAACTACATGGATTACAAGCTAAATCTCCATAACTAATTATTTCCCACTAAATGATGAAGATTATTTAAAAAGTTGCAGAAGTTTTTGTGGCATGTTTATTTTTCATGGAGTTTTAACTCACCAAGGAGTCTACATATCTTGATTTGCAAAAGGTCATTCTATTATTTTTGGTGACATGCCAAAATTACTTCCTCCAAGTCGTGCACATGATCATGCCATTAGAATCATTTTAGGAAGTAAACCACCCAATATTATACCCTACAAGTATCCCTATGCCCAAAAGAGTGAAATTGAAAATATGGTACAAGAGATGTTGGAGGCATGAATCATTCAACATAGTCAAAGTAAATATTCCTCCTTGGTGGTCATGGTGTAGAAGAAGGATGATAGTCGGAGAATGTGCCCAGACTATAGATAATTCATCAAATACACCATCAAAGATAAGTTTCCTATTCTAGTAATTGATGATTTGTTATATGAATTACCTGGTGCTATATATTTTAGAAAGTTAGATCTTTACTCTAAGTATCATCAAATTCACATCTGCAATGAAGACATGCCTAAAATAGCTTTCAAAACTCATGAAGGCCATTTTGAATTTATGGTCATGCCTTTTGGCCTCACAAATCCATCATCTTCATTTCAGATTTTGATGAATATTGTTTTTATGCCATTTTTGAGAAAGTTTGTGTTAGTGTTTTTTATGATATCCTCATCTGTAATAAAAATTGGGAAGACCATTTGAAGCATGTGAAATGGGTGCTTTCAAATCTAGAACAAAATTATATTTATGCCAAACATTCCACATGTGATTTTGGTGTCTAAGAGGTGGAGTACTTGGGTAATATTATTTCATATTAAGTATTGAAAGTTGATCCTAAGAAAATCCAAATAATGATGGAGTGGTAGGTTCCCATGACCCTCAAGAAATTCCATAAATTTCTAGGGCTAATTGGTTACTATCACAACTTTGTCAAAAATTATGGTAGAATTATGGCCCCACTCACCTCTTTTCTTAATAAATACTCCTTTTTATGGACTAGTTCAACTACCAAGGTATTTGAATAGTTTAAAATTGTTATGTACACAACTCTAATTTTGGCTAATCCTAATTTTCTGAAAAGTTTTTTTGGAGTGTGATGCATTAGGATATGGCATGAAGGTTATAATCATGCAATAAGGTAGACTAATGGAATTTAAAATTCACCCATGTAATGGAAAAAATAGTTTAAAACCAATATATGAGAAAGAGATGATGGTTATTCTGCATGTAGTGAAGCAATGGAGATCATATATGATGGGTTCTCACTTTTAGATAAAGACTGATCATGATAGCCTCAAATATTTTTTGGAACAATGCTTGTCATCTAAATATCAACAATAATGGGTGACTAAAATTTTAGGCTATGATTTTGAGATAGTGTATAAGAAAGGAAATTATAATATGGTGGTAGATGCCCTCTCTTGATGGGAAGAATCAATTAAGGCATTGTTATGCGCCATGACCATATGGTAGGTAGATTGGCTAGAGGAAGTAAGATTAGAATGAGAGAATGATAGTGCTAGAAAATATTTGATTCACAATCTTCAGTAGGATTCTAACGAATATAATAAATTTACATGTAAGGGTAACACATTATGGTATAAAGATAGATTATACTTTTTTAAGGATTTTCTCTTCAAACATAAAATTCTTTAGGAAATTCATGCCTCTCCACTTGGAGGACACTCGATATATTTGAAAACATATCATAGAAACAATCAAGATTTGTTTTGGGAAGGAATAAAATGAGATGTTTAGAAATATGTGGCTGAATGCATGGTATACCAATCAAATAAAGGTGAAACCATTAAGACCCCAGGACTTTTACATCTTTTATCCATTCTTAGATAGTGTTTGGAAGAGGTTTCCATGTATTTCATTATATATTTACCAAGGTTTAAGATTAAAAATATTATCATGGTATTTGTGGATTGAATCACCAAGTATGCTCATTTTTTCTCCTTATCATAATCATCTTTTGCTAGTATAGTAGCTTCTACTTTTCTCAATATAATTAAAAAATTGCATGACACTCCAAAGATCATTGTAAGTGATCAAGATCCCATATTTACTAGTAATTTTGGACTAAATTATTTGCATGTTTGGGTACCCAGTTGGCTCTTAGATCATCCTATAATCCTCAATCTGATGGACATATAGAGTTAGTCAACAAATGTCTCAAAGGGTATCTTCATTATTTTGTTTCTAAAAAATAGGATAAATGGGTTCATTACATACCACTTACTAAATGGTGGCATAACACTTATTTTCACACTTCTTCCAAGATGTCTCCCTTTGTGGAATTATATGGGTGTTGTGTGCAATTAGAAATGCATATCTATAAATCAATCTTGGATAGAAGAAGATAGAGCATACCTACACTTTTGGTTGGGAATATATTTGTTAAATGGGAGCATGACCAATATGGGGATCTGCTAGACCTAATTAGGGGATCACTTGTCATAATACACCATGCTAGGAAGGGTTTTAAAGCCTACGATCTATAACAATCATGCAATGACCCTAAAAACGTCCTATGTTAAATGGTTCACTCTATTCTAATAAATATAAAATTAAATATAATATAGTACACACTAAATCTTGTGGCACAAAGTGAGGGTTAGAAAAAAAAACTAAACTAAACATGCATAGATTACATATACACACATTAATGTATACAAAATCCTAATGCATGGGAGAGAATCATAATTGCATTATCTATCTACTCTTATAAAGGAGAAATAAATTTGGGAATACTTACCTTAAATACGAACCCACTAAGCCTCAATCTCTCCCTTGGCCAAAGTTTTTTTTAAGATATTGTTGTGGTATATAAGGATAACAAAGGCAAATAATCTCTAGGATACACAACCTATCTATACATCTAAAATACTTCGTCACAAAACAAGATTCGTATCTCCAAAGAAAGTATGGAACCCTAAGCTTTATTCCTAAAGTATAATGGTCAATAAGCAAATGTTCATTTTCACTTATTCTTATTCACTTCTCTATTATCAAATGGTTGGAAATGAACTTGTATATATAGGTGGATCTTTCCCTAAATCCTTTTGAATATGTCAATTATATGGGGTCAACCTAGTCAACCTTGTATGTTTTTGGGAGATAAATCACTAGGTGACAAGCTAGGTCAATTGATAGGCTAACAAAAATCTCAAGTGAAAATACCCAAAAATAGTATAGGATTTACCTAGTCGACTTTGTACAATAATTAGAGGCTAAAAATTGTACAGGGTTGACCCAGTCGACCTAGTATAATCAACTAGTGAAAGGGGTTCAAGGCAAAAAAAGGAGGATAATGATATGACAAATTTTTTTAATGGGTAAGACTAAGAAGATTAAGCTTAGGGTAAATG
This sequence comes from Torreya grandis, assembly GCA_037957365.1. NCBI lineage: Eukaryota > Viridiplantae > Streptophyta > Pinopsida > Cupressales > Taxaceae > Torreya > Torreya grandis. The sequence goes on from JARHVA010000944.1 coordinate 2,925,477, forward strand.
GTTTTAGGAGACAAGTGTGTATATGGCAAGTGGAAAAAGGGACAATAATCTGACAAAGCACCAATGTTTTGCCCACACCTTTTGTGAGGCGCCCCTTAAGGCATTCACTTAGAGAGATTGATACAAGATACAAAATTTTTGTAAGTGTTAAAGGTTTTAAAAATATTATATGTATACATATGTCCCACTAAGATATCATCATGTGTCATGTAAGTGTAACACGGGATGGCGCTTTGGGAAATAAAACATGATAACACATAATGTTGATGCTAAGTAAAGTAAAATAAGCAAAAAATAAGATAAATGAAATGACATAATTTAAAAACACATACCTTTACTTACCTTAATATTATATATAAATAAGTATACTTCAAAAAATGTGAGGGTGTCCAATGTGAAGAACACTAGGTGAACCTATAGAAGTTAGTGAAAAAAATAGCTAATTTGAAAATAAAGTAGAGATAGATAGACATTGTGAGATATAAAAATGATCTAATATCTATCTAGGTGTGATTTTAAAATCATAGATAAGGATGAGGAGGAGAGATGGGGTTCCCTTATAAATGGATCACTCCATGATGTCCTCTATGAGGTTTTGATATCATATGACCCTATTGCATTGGAGGACTCTAGCATACCATCTACCCTAACTCAGGCAAACTAGTTTAGATTAGTTGGAGAGGTAACAAGGTAGATATGAGAACACACAGAGAGGATGTAACCACCATTAGATATGGGTGCAATTGAGATATGAGCATGGTAAGCCTTGGTAGAGGAGAGAGCTATGCATCTAGGTATAGTGATGTATATGACACATGCACATACAGTGACCCTGACATAAGTATGAAATAGATGTAATAAAATGGAAGGTATGTAAAAGGGCACAAATGGTATAAAATCAAATTAAATTAAGTTAGTCAATTATACTAAATTATGTTAGGAAGTATAAGAGAAAAACAAAATTAGCAAAAGATTAGTCTTAAATTTATCACACTAATTCAATCTGGGATGTATGAAAAATTTAAGAAATGGTTGTATTCTTATATGCACTTAGAAAATAAGAAGATAAAAGTGAAAGAGAAATGAAGTAAGCATATAACATACTAAATCAAGCTAGGAAGCATGTCAAATGACATGTAACTTCATAATCAATCACATCTTATCTCACATTTGACACATGTAATTTTTTTTTGTGACTTGTATTATTGTAAAATTTTTTGAGGATTATCAGGTCATATCCATGGCCTTACAAAGAAACTCATAAAGAGAACACCAATGAGGTGAAATAAATAGGAAAAAATAGGTAATAAATGATGTGGGTAATAAGAAGTAAAAAAGTGGTAATTTGTGAGGAATGATAGGTCCTATCTATGGTCTTACAAAGCAATTCATAAATGAAATCCCAAGAGCAGTTATCAATAGACAACAATATTTCTCATGAGAAAATATGAGGGATATAGAGAATGAAAAAGGGAGTGTAAAAATCATAACATAGGCATCTTATGAGAAGACCGTAGGAGACAAGAGGCATATTGAGGACATGAGAAGACACTAAGCACCTGGTGACCATAAATGTGTAAAGGAAACCTATTTTTTATAGACACAGAGCTTTGTATGCATATAAGCATGTTACTAAGATCAAATCATGAAGGTAGATAGGTATAATAAAAGGTAAAATAGACCTACCTTCCCACGATTTATTCCCTATTCCTCAGGACCCCTTACAGAGTTGTCAGTTTACTACAAAGATTGGGTGCTTGTGTGAGAAAGTAGGTAGCAATAAAAAATATATTTATATCCTTTTCTAATATAATGGTCTACTATACCCCAAAGGACATCAGCTCTATTATAAGGCCAATTGTGGAGTTTGAGCTTTGACTAGAAGAAGGATATGTGCTTTGAATCACGTCTTTTAGTGTGATTTGACTTTTAAGAATATTTTTGCCTTTTATATCATTGTGTTTTATAAAATGGTTTGGCTTTTAACTTTTTAAGGATTTTTAATATTCCTCCTCCATATGGATTTGTAATGTCTAATCATGAGATATGTATTGATACACATGAATAAGCTTTAGGATAAGGCTAAAGGAAGCTAAGTAAACAAACACAAAGAATGACTAGGACACTTAGGATTAACAATAAACTAACATGTGATCTCAAGTCTTAACCATGTATATGTTGGGTTTTCAAAACAGTAAGAAGGGAAAAAAGATATCCAAAGGTGCATTGGTTAAAGGAGATTATAATGATATGGATTGTTAGCTAATTGATCACATGGTAAAAGGAGACAAGGACCAAAGGGGATAGGGTTTTGATAACCAAGTCATAATGATAATTAACTATGAAAAATAGAGATACAAAAGCAAACAATCATAAATAAACAAGAAGAGAGTTTTGAGAAAAAATCAAGAAAGAAAGAAAGAAAGAGAAAACAATGATAAATAAAGGTGATCATATGTAAATATAAATGATAGTATAATCAAGATATAATACAAAAGGTAAAATCACTATATAAGAAAAATATGAATTTGACACAACGCCAAATGATATAATAGATAGATAAAAATAAAATTGGAGTACATTTCCAATCAAAATGTAAATGTAAAATCACCATGCATGTGCTTATAAATACTGATAAATTTACCCACACACATTATCTAAGACATCAAATAAATCTCTATAAAGCTAGATATGAACTATAACTAATGTCTCGCCAATCTATAATGAAAACTAGGAAAGTAATTCTCTTCTAATCTCCTCATCTAAAAAAGTAAGAATACTCAATGGATCATTTTGAGGAGGGAAATCAAGAAAGGATGTTCAAGAGAATTCATGGAAGTGGGCTCTATGGGAGATGCAAGAATCATTGGTGGAGAAGGATCCACGGGTGAGGGAAGGTCCACAGGTGAAGGAATCATGGATGGAGGAACATAAGATGATGACAGGACCATAGGAGGGGATGGAACCACTAAAGGTGGAACCATGGGAGAAGAAGGAGAAGCCTTATTATGGGGACTACCTATGGGAGGAATGTAAAAAGGTCTTGGAATAACTATAAGGTGATCCTTAAGGTGTTTTTGAAGGATGCAACAATGATCGGTGTGATGGGTATCATATTGATGCCATAGATAATACACCTCAACATACTTAGGTATATATTTAGGAAAAACCTTTGGTGGAGGTATGGATTTGTAAGAGGAAGGAGAGGAAGGATGCAAAGTATCAATATACTATCACAACTTGTGATAATGGGTAGAATAATGATTATCTATCCCATGGAAGAAATAGATACACTTGTGAGTTGTCCTAGGAGAAGTACTCACAAAAGGAGGTGTAACAAGAGTGGAAGAAGTTGGAGAAGACTCGTAGGCCCATTTGGTGGGAAATGGCGCTATCAAAGGCAAGGGAAGTAAACCATCACCAAGGGAAGGTGGTGATGGAGAATGAATGGAACTAGGCTAAATATAAAGAGCAATGGGATGAGAATTAGGGGTAGGCTTAATGAGAGTGGGAGCAAGAATAGGCTCAACTATAGCAAGAACAAGAATGGGATCAACTATAGTGGGAGTGGGAATGGGCTCTGATAAGGGCTCTACTAAGGGAGGAGTAGGATATATAAAATGTCTAAGAAAATTTGCACTAATCTTAGGAGTAAACCAACTATAGCGATCAAGGTACCTAGTAAAGTGGTAAGGACCAGTCATAATATGATCCATGAGCATACTCCTTTGAGAATCCTCAAAAACTAGAGTTGTTGGCACCATATCTACCCTACGATAAAGAGGAAAAATACTAAAATTAGGAACTCTAAATGAATGAAGCTAGGAAGATACATGAAAATACTCAAGTAAATAAGAATGATAATAGACAATCTCAACATCACGGGCCTATACAAGACCACCTAAGAATGGATCATCTAGGGAATAACCATCATCATAATCTGGGGTGTGAAGATCAATAACATAAGTAGGGATGACCTTGTCATCCAAGGAAGTCTAGAGAATAGAATGTTGAGTCTTAGTCAAGATTATTAGAATGTCATCACAATGAGGTTTATGAAAAGTAGGCTATAAGGAAGTAGGAAACTGCAAGATGAGGTGAGGCAAGAGATCAAAATTTTTAATCTTTGCATTAATCTCAATGGGTTCATCATCATTGAAATCTAAGAGGTTAGGAGGAATGTTCCCAATTAGTTTGGGATACCCATTATAACCTTGAATTGAATTAATGAGAAAGTTAAGATGTTGAGACTCATAAAATAGAATGTTGGGCAAAGGTTCAAGAGTATGAATATTGAAGACACCACAATCTTGGAATTGTTTAAAATTCTAAGGTTTAGTGTCACCCTGAATCCTAAAAATGGCTCTACTATGAGGGAATTGAATGCACTAGTAGGTAGAAGAAGTAATGGCTCTCATACAGTGAGTCCATGGCCTACCAAGAAATATGTTATAAGAAATGGGAAAGTTAAATATCATCACCTTCACATGAATGGTGATAGGTAGGATAGTAATCATAAGCTACACATAACTTAGAGGAGGTATTTGCCTTCTATCATATCCTTGAAAAGTGTTGTGCATAAACTTGATAATGAATTTTGAATATGAGTCTTAATGAAGTTAAGAGAGGCAACATAGGTGCTAGAACCCTCATTAATCAATGCATGCTTAACTTGGATATTTCCTATTTGGACACTAATAAATAAGGGAGGATCATCTACATGAAGAAAAAACTCTTCAAGAATCATAGAAGCTATAAGAAATTTTAAGGAAAGAGAAGTGTCCATAGTTTCATCAACATTGATAGACATCTATTCAAATTATTGTTATATACTATCCTCAGATCCAAATAAGGCTACCTCCCATCTTGTTAGCGAAGGACGAGGGACATTCATTTCAAACAATAGTTGCATAAGCCAATTTCAATGATGTGGAGAATTCCTCATAAGCTCAAGGAGTGGAATTTAGGATGGGATATTAGTGATTTATATTATGGGACCCCACTCATTATAACCCATAATAAGGTTTTTAGATATATCTACCTAATGATTAAGGAGTCCTTTGAGGGAGGAGCTGAAGTGCATTGACATTTATGTTGATAAGAAGAAGGTGTAAAACAAGGTTGTAAATTATGTTATGATGATGAAGTAGCTAGTTAAAGCTGATTTTGAGAATTGGTAAAATAAGTGTTAGTATAATTTTGAGTATCATTAGTGTTAGAAGATGAGAAAATAGTGGTATAAATAAAATAGGAAGTATTATCCAAGGGACAATCAGAAATTAGATCATCAAAAGTTATAAGATCATCTCACCCCAACTCATTTAGTTGAGTTGGAGAATAATCCTAGATAACACAATATGTTTGAGATGAAGGATGAGTGTAGATAGGTTAGGAATTGATAAAAGTAACCACCCTTCACATATTAGTCATGTTAACCACATTCTCTTCGAAACTAGGTTCAATAAGACTTTCTAAATTATTGGTGGAAGGGGTGGCTTTGTCTTTATTGTCTTGGATAGGTTGATGATTAGGAAGAGGGTCTTTATAGATAACCAAATGAGCATTGGCTTGGTTCAAGGCTTGAGTTTTATCATGTGATTTATAATCCTTAAAATCAATTTCATAAGCTTGTTGATGTTTTCAAATGATAGAATCATGATCAAAATTAGGACCAAGAATAAATTCCATAGCTAAATTATGAAGTTGTCTACAGGTCTCATGAGAATGACCCCAACTATATTTAAACCAAAAAAACTTATTAAGATCATACCAGGATTTCATAGGACTGGTAGGGTCAAGGTCTTATGGAAGAGGCCTAGACAGATGCTTAAGCAATTTAGCTAAGGATAGAGGTTTATGAATGTTAATGTTGTTAGGTGACGATAAGTGAGGATTGGTATAATTTTAAGAAGGGGGAGATAGTTCTGATGAAGGGGTAGGAATGACATCTTGAACATTGTGAATGGTGTCATAATAGTCTGTAGCACCATCATTGGTAACATTGCAATTATGGTTCTTTGATTAAGAGACATGGACCCACAGAAGGTTGGGGTGGCTTCAATTGATGCATAAGGAAATCTTATCATTTAGCTTGGTCAATGGCCTCTTCCAATGTATGTGAAAAGAGAGTGTATACCTGATAGTAAAGTTTAAGAAAAAGGTCATTGGTAAAGAGATGGAAAAGATTATCATCAGCCATGTTATGTTCACATCTATTTGAAAAAATTTTCCACCTTTTGGCAAAGGCTTGAGCAATTTCATTTTCAAGTTGTTTACAATATATGAAGTGGGCCAAAGTGTTTTTGGGAAGATCACTAATTTCAAATTTTTAAAATAAAGCATTCGCTAAATCCTCAAAACTAGTAATGGAATAGGTTCTAAGTTGGTTATACCAATCCAAGGCATCACCTGTGAGAGTTTTGGCTAAGAGTTTGGTAGTGGTAAAGGTGTTCAATTTGACCCAATCCTTATAAAGATTTCCAAATGTTTTAAGATGAAGGTTGGGATCAGTTGATCCATTGTAATAAATTTTAGGTATGATACCTCCTATATCAATGTTAGCAATTTGAGTAGTAAGAGGTTCATTTTGGATATACTTAATGGTTTTATTAACCAAATGAGATCGAGGAATTAAATTGCCTTGAGAATCCCTAAGAGGAGGGGGAAAATTTTGGTTATATTTGCCCTAAGCCATTGGTTGAGGATGAGTTTGAAGACAGAGAAGGTGGTTTTGTATTCTCATCATTTGATTGAGTGTTTTTAATAATAGTTGATGTGTTTGACTCACATTATTAGAAGAATTAGAGTTGGTAGTCATGTTGGTATCAATGGCTTGGGTACCACTATTGATGTTGATAGGGGATTGAGAGGAACTATGAGATTGTGAGGCACTAGTGGTAAAATTTACTTGTGTAGAAAAATATGGACTAGTGAATGGTTGAGAAGAAGCACTAGTAGCGTGATTACCTTGGGTAATAAATGATGCACAAGTAGAAGGATTAAGGATAGTGGATCTTATGAGAGGTCCACTAGATGTAGAACCTATCATGTTAGTGGATATATTAGGCATGGAGGTGGAAGAAGTTAGAGAAGAAGAAGTCATGGTATGAGAAAGGGTTATAATAGAAGGAAGAGGTTGAGAATCAAAGAAATTGGTACCCCCAAATACAGTTGGGAATGTAGGAGTAGGTGAATGAGACTCTTTGGATTGACCATTAATCATAAGATTGTAAATAGTAGAAAGATATTTTCCTTGATGTTGACTAAATTTAGAGATAAAGAAGATCATTTTAGGGGTATACTCTAATTCATTTTGGTCTTATAATGAGAAGAGAGGATTACACTATGAATTAGAAGGGGTCCCATGGTTCATTGTGCAAGTGGCAATATGAACATTATTAACATTCAAGAGAAGATCCCTAATCTATTTATGGGAGACTTTATGAGGGTTGGTAAAATTCATCATGTCTATTGATTGTAACTTAGTATTGTCATTAATAAAAAATTCCATGATGAAGGGAAATAAAGATAGATGAGAAAGCAATGAAACATGAAATTATAGAAATAGTATAAGGTCGATTAGCTTGACCTAGCATAGAAATAGGGTCTAAAAATAGTAGAGAGTCAATTGGGTTGATCCAGCATAATAAGTAGAGGCTAGAAAAAGAGTAAACAAGGTTTACAAATAGTACAGGGTCAACTAAGTCAATCCATTATAGTGAATAGATGATAGAAAAAGGTACAAGGTTGACTAGGTCAACCTAGTACAATAGATAGGGAAAATTAAGAAGCCTATAATAGATTATGAATTAAAAAATATAATTTTTGCAAGTAATCTATAAAATTAAGAACTGAATGGAAATAACCAATCAATTGGATCAATGTTGACCAAACTAATTGAAGCACACAACACAAAACCTTGCATCAATGTTGGCTAATGCAAGTTTTTTCAATACAAAATACAATTGAGAAAAGAGTAAGCAATCAAATTGGAATGTAAATAGCTAACTAATTGGTCAGCCTGAATGTTTATTAGATTATTATAATATGATTTTAAATGTGATGGGAAGTTGGCTATAGTCAAGGAACTAGAAGGCAATCTACGTATGGTTATAGGTAGTTTGGGCTGAAAGGGATCTATAGTGATAATGATATAGGCTTGGTATGGGGGCCTACCCCCTCACTTCACACACTAAAATGATAAGGGTGTCAGGTGCTTAACCAGAGTATACCTTTAACCATACTTTATACTTGACCAAAACATCAATTTAGCTTTCCCATTGGTGATGAAATCCAAGTAGGCTAGCCTTGGGTATACAAATGTTAAAATGATTATCTAGATTTTGTGATTTGGTCATGTGTGCATAAAATAGAAAATAGTGAAACTAAATGATTTATTGAAAAAACACCTAATTAATCTATGTGATCTATTATAATAATGAAATCAATAAGAAAATAAAGTGTGAATTAATTACTAACATATAAGGTTAATTATAACTTTGAAACAAGGTACACTATTGATATATTCAACATTGTATGCATAAAATATAGAATAGGGTTGATAATGTGGATCCTATACTAAAAAATCAAGGTCTAAAAATGAACAAGGTCAATAGAGTTGACCTAGTTATCTAGATAGCACATAGAACATAGAACTAGGTCAATAGGGTCAATCCAATTGACTATGTAGGGGAAATTTTAAAGACTGTAAACTATAAAGGGAAAGATTGTAAAGAAAGAGATAGAGAGATATAAAGAAACCTTGGTAGATCAAAGATATAAAGAGTGAATATTGATATTCAATAACCTTGATATATGCTTGTAAATTATACTAACTAGGTTGATTGGGTTGATTAAGCTTTGAAAAAACCTATTGGTAAGTACCTTCAATGTACATGGCCAACCTAGTATGCTGAATAAGATGCCTAAAAATGTATAGATTTAAATGGGTTGACCTATTAGTCTATACTAGAAGTCTAAAAATCTAAAAACTTTTACTAGGCCATCTAAGTCGATCCAATAGCCTATACCTAAAAACCTATGCATAGAAATTAGAGTTGGGTTGATGGAGTTAACCTAGTATGGAAAATATATGATAAAAATAATAATGAAAATTAATGAAATATAGTTAAAAAATATTGTAAGGGTTAGTTCACATTGGGTTCACCATAATGTATGCAATCAAAAATGCGTCATGTCTATAAATCAATCCTAGCTCGGTTAAGATAAATCATACATATACTTCTGATTAGGAATATATTTATTAACTAGGAGCATGATCAATATAGTGATATAATATACCCAATTAGAGGATCAATTGTCACAATACACCATGATAGGAAGGGTTATAAAGCCTACAGTCTAACATAATCATGCAATAATTCTAAAAGAGTCATAGATTTAATGTTTCACTATATTCTAATAAATAAGAAAGTAAATATAATCTAGTGCACACCAAATATTATGGCACAAAGTGGGGGTTAGAAATAAAACAAACTAAATTAAACATGCATAGAGTAAATATACTCACATCAATGTATATGGAATCCTAATGCATGGGATAGAATCACAACTGCATTATCCATCTACTCTTACAAAGGAGAAATAAAGTTAGAAATACTTACCTTGAAGACAAGCCTATCGAGCCTTAATATATCCTTTGGCCAAGGTGATTCATAAGATATTTTTTGGTATGTAAGGATAAAAAAGACAAATCAGCTCTAGGATACACAACCTATCTATGCAACCAAAAGACTTCTCCACAAGATAAGATCTATATCTCCAAGGACATTATGGAACCCTAAGCTTTATTCCTCAAGTAGAATGGTCAATAAGTAAATGTTCATTCACACTTATTATTGTTCACTTATCTATTCTCAAATGGTTAGAAATTAACTTGTATATATAGGTAGATCTTTCCCTAAATCCTTCTGAATATGTTGACTATATGGGGTCAACCCAGTCAACCATGTATGTTTTTGGGAGATAAATCACTAGGTCCTTAGCTACATCGGTTGAAGGGATAAATAAAATATCAAGTGAAAATACCCAAAAATAGTATAGCGTTGACCTAGTTGACCATATACAGTAATCATAGGTTAAAAACTATACAGGGTCAACCCAATTGACCTAGTATAGTCAACTAGTGAAAGGGGGTCAGGGTAAGAAAAAAAAAGATAATGATATGGCAAATGTTTGTAATGGGTAAGGCTGAGAGTAATAAGCTTAGGGTAAATGGTTTTAGTAGACAAGTGTGTAAATGGAAAGTGGAAAAAGGTACAAAAATCTTATGAAGCACCAATGGTCTACCCACCTCTTTCCTAGTGTACTGCTTAAGACGTGCACTCGGACAAATTGAGACTTGATGGGTTCTTATAAGATACAAAGTATCAGTTATTGATAAAAGTTTGAAAATATTATGTGTATATAGGTTTCATCCCCATATATGAATTTATTTTTGATAGTACATCATAGGGTTTGATCTATTTATAAACACATTCACCATTAATAGGAGGTGTTAGTTTGTGAGAGAATTTAGTAATAGCACAAAATCAAATGAAGTAGTAAGCAAATCAACATTGCATTGAGTGGAATTTTGACATAGGTGATTGGGTCTTTGTGTATTTTTATTCATATACACATATGTCTATGAAGAAATATAAAAAGGATAACAATCTATCACCTAAGTAATATTGCCTTTACCATATCTTACAAAAAATTGGTAGTGTAGCTTACAAGTTAGAGTTACCCCTAACCACTCACATACATCTAATATTCCATGTATCTTGCCTAAATAAATTAATTAGACATATATTTTCCACTTATATTGAGTCACCTAAATTATATGAATAATTTAGAGTCATTATATAGCCTAAGAATATCCTTCACATGTGCACTAAGTAACTGCAAAATAGAGCCATTAAGCAATATTTGATCAAATGGAAGAACCTGCATTCTAAAGATGCAACATGGGAGGATGAAGCATTCCTATAGAAAAATACTACTTTAATTCAACATTAAGGATAATATTGTTTTTAATTTTAGGGGAACACTATTCCCTTAACCTATATTATGTCTAGGGATATGTGTGGCTGACTTGTGGCTTACACATCTTCATATTAGCTTGTCGCATGTCTCAATGTTCTTAGTATGGTCAGCCTATGGAATAACCATGGATAATTAGAGTATATATAGTAAGTATTTTTTAGTCTTTTATCATCATATGGTGAATTATGTTCTTATTGCATTTTTATAGATATTTCCCCCTCAAAGTGGCTCAATCATAATATTCAAATATTTTCTCTTTTGCTAATTATTATTGTGGATCTACTTATTATGCTCTTAATTATATCATATATCATTCTATTTTTGTGAATCATATAAGTAATTTACTTACACTAAGAGTTTTATGAGGTGTAAGAAGTTGATTCAAGTCTTATGAGATATGTTTTGAGCATAGAAAATTAGGTATGGGGACCATTACAGTCTTGAAGGCTAGCTCAAATTGAATAGTCCAAGAAACTAGTTCTAGCCATCATTTCAATGCTCATATATTTCACCATAGAGCGACTTAAATTGAGGACCCCTATATACTTGAAATTAATGGAGTGAGCTAGATTGAAGAGCCCAGGTTTATGAATCATTGTTAATATTATAGCCTAATGTGACTACCTAGTAGAAGACTACAATCACACTTCCTTACATTTATATCTTAGCACATATTTTTCATGGTAACTCAATCTATTAAATAAATTTAGAGGGGTCAATTTACTAAATATACATAACAAGAAGTTGTGGTTTATAGGTTCATACTTTATGAACCATCATTAAGATGGTGGACCTCCAAAACACTCCTTAAACTCTACTGCATACCAATATTGAGAAAAATGGATATTTTGGGAACCAAACACTCATTGTTAGGGTGTGGAGCTAAAAGCTTCACCTTGTTGCAAACAGAAGGAGGAGGTTTCTGAGAGTATGCAGTCGCCGGCGTCGGCAGGCCACACCGACATCGGTCAGGGGACGCAGAAGGGAAACTGACATCGACAGAAGATCGGCCGGCATCGGTCACCTCCAGGAGGGCAGGGACCGACGTCGATCACCTGTAGCGGTCAGAACTGTTGTTGACGAACAGTCAGTTAAGTGAACGCGGAGTTTGCATGTGAAGACCAGTTCGAGTCTTTGAGCCACCCGTCTAATTTTAGTGTATGCATGAGATCTATATGAGAGACTCATGGGTTGTATTGTTAAGTGGAGAATTTGGAGAAGAGCTATGTGAAGCTTGGAGAGTTATTCCCATGGTGGAATCAAGTAGGATTCCCCATGTGTGTTTAAGTAAGATCAGGTTTGATTTGCAGGGGTGTATGGATGCGAGGGTCAGAAAGGAGATCAGCGGGGTAGCTAGATCCAAGGTGACAACAATACATCAGCAGGATCATGGAGAGATTTACTTGGAGTACGGTTGTGTACTCGATTGTACTGGATGTGCAATGAGGTGAACAACAGCTTGTGTTCGCTGTGTGTTGTGACCTATGAGAGAAGATTACTCTGGAGGGAAGTTTACTGTAAGCCCACGATGTGGAAGAAAGAGTGCCACCTCTTTGTTGTAGATTCCTTTGTAAAGAGTTGAATATAATTGTATATTGTCTCTCATGTTCTGTGTGTTTTCTCATTGATAATTATTTGTTCTTCTGGATTCCGCATGTTTAGTTGCTTAAACATTGGTAATCATGTGTGCTCTTAAATCTGACAAGTTGTGTCAGGGCTTTGGGTAGTTTCGGTCCCATCACTCATGAGTGACCTGATAAATACCTAAACCATAAATTCAACTCAGAGGAGACCCTATCCCTAGTACTATATTGTAGTAAATTGTATAAACCTATTAAAAATAGTGTTTTTTAGGAAAAAGAGCAAAAAAGGAGGTACAAGGCATGTTTAACATGTTTCAAATCATTGTAAATTTTTTTTGGTACTTGTTTCATCTTTTCAAGTAATTATTTTCCAAAAACTATGCTTGGAAATGCCTATGCAACTCTCTTATAAACAACCAGTTTGCAGAAATGAAGGATAAGGTGACGTAGTCACCTAGTTTGGCAAGTTTGCAAGTGTAAGCTATTCAAGAAGTCCCATGACATGATGTATGATATTTATTTATAACTTATACTCACATATTTTATAGTTTATTAAGGTCTCTTATAGTATTTTCATGGTTACTCAAGCACAAACACCATGTAACTAGTCTCAGTGACCTACTAGGCCTACTTGGTCAACAAGAAAAGTTGAAAAATGACATAGGGAGATAGTTGAAGGAGTTAATTTAGAGTAATTAATACATGTAAATAATCGTTAATTGGAAATAAATTCACATTCCATTGTCTTAATAGAGTAATAATTCATTTTATTAACTTGGTCATATGCTCAAAAGGAGGAGAGGCTATTGTACACTTGATAATGGCTTAATAATATCTTGTTGATGTTGCTACTCCTAATAAATAAATTTATTTAACCCAAATAGTGGAATAAAATGAATTGAAGGATGTTTAACAAGTCAACTATATCCTCCACTAACCCATTTCAATGCTTAAAGAGTCATCTAAGGGCATCAATGCATGGAGAGTCTTTAGGAGAACTAAGTAACTATTAGAAACTAAAGTAATGAGTTGATTATGGTCATTTATTATCTCTTAATCTCACTTCCATGCCACTTTACCTTTTATTCTCTCCCTTTTCTACTATATATTTAGGCAAAAAGGCCTTAATAAAAAAATCCCTCTCTTGGGCATGAGGAGACTCTTCCTAGATTGACACTTTATGACCTCTTAAGTGAATGACAATGACTATTTTTAGACTCTTTGATACAGGTTTAGTGTGTTTTATTAGTTTTATTTGCACATGTGGTAGTCCTTCTCACTTGGTAGGTCCTAATCTCACCTAGTTATTAGTAGATGATCTTATTCAGGTCACATATAGTGTTTGAATATTGAGTGGCTAAGCTTGGAGTGGAGATATTAATTGGTTAGTGCCTTGAATCAGGACTTCCATCATTACCCTCATGTTTTTATAACTTATTGAAAACTTTATGTGAAAAACCTTTGAATAAGATTCCTTGGAATTGATAGATTCAGTCATTTACATTGCTTACTAGTGTTTGTTAAAGCCCAAATTGAGTGCGTGAATGTTTAAATTGGTGCATAACCATCAATTAAAGTAGGTTTATTTTCTTCACTTTCTATCCATTTTCATCTCAATAGTAGTAGGTCTTAGTAAACTAAGCCACAAGTGATATACTAGGGGAACTAGCCCCATAATCTAGAAGTCTAGTCTAGTTATGAGGTCACCCACATCCTTTAGGCCATTCCCATGTTATTACATGTTTAAAGAAGAATTGAACACTCTCTTTCACAAGGTACAACTTGGGTTGACAATAGGTAGATAACATTGTTGGCTCGAGCTCCCTTATTCTGATTATGTTCATTATTCATTTGTTGCTTACATTTATCATTATTATGCTAGGGGAAGGGTTTTTTGTAGATTCCCATATTCTGACCAGTGTTAGAGAATGATGTATTATTCAATTATATTTATTATCTATCAATAATATCTTATATTTTTTCATAAATTTAAAAAATAATCAAAGGGATAATAAATGTGGTAAACACATATCTATGACCTCATAAGCTTAACAAATACAAAAAGAACTAGAATGCTTACAAATATTCAAATAAGTATGATGTAAACATTCATTATAGCTTGTCTTTGTTGGGATGTGGCTCAAATGTGGATTTAGATGGTCTGTATCAATTCTAATTGTTAGTTAATCACCTCCATTAAATATATGGATCATGTAGACTTGATCAAAAGAGTAGAATCTTGATGCACAAGGTGATTTTAGAAATGGTTGGAACTTTCTTATAGTTCTTGAGCATGTTGAATTTCATTATAAATAGATATATTTATACAAAATCTAGATCAATTATGATCCTTCATCATGAAATCAAGATGAATAGTTGACAAATGGTCCTCTAGAGTGCACATCGATCAAGTACATGGATCAGTGATGTAAGCCCTTCATCTCAATCAAGATGAAGGGTTGAGGATGACCTTTGTAAATATCAAATATCCAATAATATAAGCCCTTCATCTTATTTACAAGATGAATGGTGGATGATTACCCTTTTTAAATGTTATATCTCAAATTTTCACCATTGATAGGGTTTATTCGATCCCTCTCAATTAAGTTATGCAATGGGATTGATCCTAGGTTGTGGGTGAATTTTAAGTGGACCAAACCTCTAGAATTTGGGCTAGATTCCAAGTACAACACCTTCACTAAAAACTATACTACTTATTTAAATTGGAAAAGATAAAAATGAAATCTAAAACTAACAAAGTAACTTGGAGGTGATACATGAAACATAAGTTCCTTAGCTTGTTAGCATTTCACTATGAAATACTAAGTTACAATTTGATTATACCATTTCAAAACAGCCCCTATCACATTAGTCCTTCAATATGAAGGCTATAACGGTTTAAAGAGCTTAGGATGATCAGACAAGATTTAAAAATAAAAAACACTAATGACTTATCAGTTCTCTAACTAATCAAATAATTTATATCACTTCTCATGACCTATGAAAGAAGATAAACTTGCATAGAGGTATGAATAAGAAAAACAAATACAAAGTATCACACTTACTATCACTAAGAATTCATCAAAACAATCCATTGAAGATCATTATATGAAATATTAATATAAAATATATAGCTTTAATTTATTTCAATAGTTAAATCTAAGACTTAATTTTGGCAGGGCTTCACCATAACCAATGTGAGGATACATTCCTAGCCATGCAAGGCTTGTTTTATAACAAGAGAGTGGAGGAGAGAAATAAACTAACTTAGGAATTCTATCATTGAAATTTGTCATTATACTAGTTTTAAAAAATTAAAAAATGGACACTGAGCCATGAAGGACGTTTTATTAATTTGTTTCTTCAACTCTCATGACTAAGTGCTTATGATATTCCTTGTACATATTGGCATAGGAGGTTACTTGGGCACTCTTGTGTTCTTGAATTTAATTCCTTTCTTTTGAGACTACACCTTCACACCTTAAAATACAAATACAAACTATCTAATTGACATGTGTCATGATTTAATAGTTTTTACTCCACTCTTCTACAAATTTTGTAACTTCTTCTTTTGTCTTCAAAAGCACACAATTTTCACTAGCTCTCTTTGGCTAAAATGCTCCAAATATTGATTCTAAATTCATGATTTCAATCCTTCTCCATTAATAACCTATACCTATCTTATCAAACTTTTATCAATGCCTTTTATTGAATTTTACACTTTATATCACTTCATTCTACACCCAAGGCTCTTACTTACCTTCATTTCCTTGTAGCCCTCAAAACAGACAAAGCTCCTTGTATATAACATTTTATAGATGATTTTGGTAAAAAAATCATATATTTGAGTACCCAATATTCTCTCCCTACTATGTACAAATCTTCATGACCAAATAATAAGTAAAGGTGTACTTATTCCACCTATTTCTTTTCTCAATTAGCCCTCAATTAAGTCTCTAGACCTTGAAAACTAAGATTTGGATCCATAATCTCTCACATGTGTGAAACCTAAATTAAATTTTTGGTTAAATTTTAAGGCCTCATAATAAATATCCATGTCAAATTTGAGGGTATGGAACCTTATACATATGGGTGAACCAATAAATGGTCAAAACCCTAGCCTAAGTGTATGCTCAGACCCAAGAGGCAACTAGAGTGATTTGTCAAGAAATTAATAGGTTCCAATGATTTATTATGGTTTTTTAGGTCATATTGCATCATAATATAACTAAATAAATTTGATTAAATCTCTCCAAGAGTGATCCATAGGTCTGCAACTAAGCTTATTGGATAACAAAGAAGTGAAGTCACCCTTTTAGGTCTAAATTATTGAATTGAATAGTTAATATATCAATTTAAGAGATTTTTAAAGGTTTATATAGGTTATATGACCTCTTCCAAATATTAATAGGGATTTATACCAAATTTTGAGGCTTACCATCACCTTGCACACACAAACAAGCTTGCAATTAAGTTTTTTAGGCTTCTTTTGTACTTTACACCCTTCACAGGTGCCACCAAGTGTGTTGTTCAGGTGACCATGGGAGAAATGAGGATCATTATATCCATATTTTTAAGCTAGACTAGACCACTTTAAGTCATTCAAATCATCTTTTCTCTCATCGGGTCTTCTAGGGAGGTTTAACAAGTGTTTTAGGTATTTTCCATCTTAATGATGGTTTATAAAGCATAAGGCCCTAATACAAGAATAAATTTTAGAATATGGTTAGGGATGCATCCCTAAAATCCCCTATGATCTTGATCTCTCGTGAAAATCTTTTGTATACTTCTGAGAAAAAGAAGATACTCCTTGGGTTCCTTCATAAGGCAAATACATGGTTTAGAGAAACCTCCCATCTTAAGGATTATTCATACAGGTATGAGGATTAAGCAAAGAACCAATTACAAATATTTTTAATATGATACCTCATTCATCACCTCCCAATTTTTATTCCATGATACAATAATTTGAAGAAGTTAAGAGATTCACAAACTTGACCTCCTGGGCTAGTTGACTATGTGAGGATTGAGAACATGGTTTGGGGTACAAAATCCCCTTAAACTATAATTTTTTTTACTTTAAACATCTCAATTACCCTTTAAAAATTATTAACCATGTTTTTATATGCGTTCCTTTTCATTTTTATGTCTAATTGTGTTCAAGTCTTGGCCTCACTAACTACAGTAGACCTACTGAGGGTTTTAGGCCTACATGTGTATTTTGGCCATTAACCCTATTTATATTATTTATTAATATTATTTTTAGGTCCTAAAATAACTTAAATTATTCAAATATCTCTTCTAGTTACTCTTCCATTCTTTCATTGACCTATCCAACACACTTGAGACAATGTTCTCTCATTCCATTCACTGTAGGCTTGTAGGAGATCTTTTAGGTCTATGACTGTACCTTTGAGATTTACAAGTCTTGAATAATTCATTCTACACATTGATTAACCTTGGATAGTGATTAATATTTTTTCACATTTATTAACACTTTTAAACCTCATAGTATTTTCCATACCAACTTGCATGAGTTCTTATTTCTATATTGGCTACTAGTAACCTGTAGGTGGTGATTTAGGCTTCTAGGCCTAATTCCACTTTATTCCCTTACTATATAAAAAATTTTAAATTAAATGGAAATATTATCATTTATTTTTTAAAATGGAACATTTTCCACTATCCAAATTCATGGTTCATTCAATCAATTACTAGCACCTTTTCCTCAACTTGTCAAAAAATGATTGTGTGTGCTCATGGGCAGTGTGACTGTAGGTTTGTAGGTCTACCTTATACATTGGCACTTTGATTTTGTTGAATTATATTCCCATGAATTTAATTTTTCTATTGACACTTTTATGACCTATATACCTCCTTCAAATAACACATAGTTGAATGTTTTCTTCATTAACATACATAGGTATGTAGTTACTCATATTGACTTGTTGACTATCACTTTGACACCCAAACCTTAATTCTACTATGGTTTGATCCTCCTTGAGTTTGTATTGGAAAATTTTAGGATATGAAAATTATTTAAGTTTTCTTGAAGGTCTTCCTTAGTCTCCTCATATACTCAAGTTTCCTTCAATATCTATTTGCAGCCTTGTCTCTTCATGAGGATTTACATATTCCTACCCCAATTTATTGTCCATTTGAGTTGTGAGGTGGAGAGGAGTTTGAAATGATAAATAAAATTTAATATAATTGAAAATACATTTATTAAGTCTTAATAAGATGGATTTTAGGTTGAAAATATAAATTTTTGATGATAATGGTGACCTACAGGTCTGCAGACTTGTAGACTCAACATCCTCTTGGAAGGCTCTTAAGAAGGCATTGTAACCTCAAATCTTAGATCTTGTTAACCATTGATGATTTATAGGATCATGATATATATTAAAGACCTTAAAAACCCTCTTTATAGTTTGATCTCATTCACTTTATGCATAAGTAAATACATTGCATTCCATACACATAGGATTGTCATATACAAACTATCAAAATAAAGACATTAGACCCTGCACAAAACATGATCATGAAGAAACATGGAGGAAATGATATTTTAGATTTATTATAATTTAAAATAGATAATAATTTATTATCTTCATCCATTAGTTTTACTTTAAAAATCAATTCTTGAAGAAAACTAACCCAAGTGGGGATTGAAGTTCATTTTTTGTGTTGGATGGTGGAGCTTGATCTTATTTTAATGCCTAGTTCCCAACAGGGGGGAGTGTGGGGGGGCAATGCCCCTGAAACAATTTTTTTTTTAAAATTTACTATAAAATATTATAATTTCATATTAAATCTAGACTTTTCACTATTAGGTTGTAGATCTAATGGTAGAAATTATGTTTGTGCATTTTTGCCCTATATGTAACCCTCATTTCCATATGAGGGCATTGTAATTATAGAAACACATTGTATGTGATTGAAGAGGATGTTGTAGTGGTTTTATTGTAGGTTTTTCCCTTCATTTGTTGGATTGAATAATAATAATTACTAGTTTTGTTGTGTGGATGTAGCCCATATTAGATGAACCGTGTTAAATTTATGTCTCTATTGTGTTGTGTTTTTTGCATTTTATTTCCATCTTTAATTCATTAATATTGATCTATGTTTTGTATTACTAAAATTCTTCCCCTTAACTTATTAATTATTTTTCATAAATTTAATTGGATTAACTAGACAATTAATGCCACAAAGTGGAAGGGAATCAGTGTCCCCTCCTATGGATTAGAGCCAAGTTTCCAAATTTATCGCTCCTACTTGTACTAACTAAAAATTGAACTACCTTCTAGAGATGCCAAGGAGAGATGGGAGAGACGAATATGTTTTTTCCTTGTTTGAGTTTTAAACCTCCATAAATTCATGTATTTGAACCTATATGGACTAGAGAGAACTATGGGAATGTCTGGAAGTTGTTTTCCTTCTGCCACTTATACAAAGTTCTTAAAAATCACTCTTTTTATTTGAGAACTATCATATTTTGCATCTAAACTAACTAAACTAAATCAACAAGTGTTCTCTGAGATTCCTCACACATGTAAAAACATGGGATGATGTGTCAACCACTCCCTTATTTTTTAAACCTTCCACTTTCTTACCATATTCCCTTCTTGAATGTTAAAAATGATCAAACAAGTATTTCAAAGTGGTTACAATGTTAGAAATGAATATTTGACTACATTTGATACACTTTTATGGACCATGGGGTACATTAAATTACTTTTACTTGAACTACATGGTATGAAAAATAATTTTGAACCCTTTGACACTCTTGAATCTACTTGACCAAGGAAAGTCATGACTAGAAAACATGATGTTAGGGAGACACTTACCTTGAACTTATCAAAAATACCTTAAAAATGTTAACCTTGCCTTCTAAAGGATTTAAAATATTTAAAATCAAGGTGAAGGCTTGGCATGAAAAGCTTTTTGTTAAATTGGTTTATTATAGCAAAAATTTGGTTAACATCTTTGGTGACCGCCTGGGAATGCCTGCTTGTTATGCATCTAGACTAATGGATAAGTAGATTCAATGGGATATGTAGTCATGAATGCAACTTAACTTTGGTAAAATTTATAATTATACTTTACAATAACCTTAAACCCAATTGAACTGGACAAACACAAGACAAGACACCATACCACACATGTGTCATAAGACACTTGGAGGAAAGACAACACAAAGCAAACAAAACACACACTTATGCTTGGATCACTTAGGGAGAAAAAATACATACTATAATATGTAAAAAAAATTAAAAATAACCTCAATATTATGGCTTAAATTATATCCCATTGACTAGGATACTCAACTCTTCTCTATTGAGTCTTGCAAGTTGAAAGGCATTATGTTCTTTGCAAGCAATGAAAACATAATGTGTACTCCACAATGAATCAAACTTCATGTGATTACCAATATTAACCCTATAATCATACCAATTCAATATAATACCTCCTTCTTGATATGTTCTTGAGGTAGTTCTCTTGTCAAATTATCTTTTCACTTGTGTTTCATGACATTTCATGGTGTGCATAGCATGGTTTATTGCTTCCTATAAGTACATTAGTTTTGTTAATCTTATATCCATAAAATCACTATCCATTCTCTCAATATGATGTACTAGCTAAATATCTATTAACTCAAGTGAAATTGACAGCTTGGCTTCTCTCTCATAGACAAGTATATAGGGTGAGTTACCAATTGCAATCTTTGGGGTGATCATATCAATCCATAGGGTTGTCTTCAATTTAATATGCCAAGTCCTTTGATTATATTATATTTTCCTCTTTATAATTATAATAAATTTCTTATTAGTAAACTCAACTAACCCATTGCCTTGGGGTTAGTAGTTAGAAGAATTACTCAAGTAGACACCATATTAGAGAGCCCATTCCATTGCTCTTACACCACTAAAATCCATGGCATTATAAAAAATTATTATTGTGGGCACCCCAAACCTTGTCACTAAGATCTCATAAAAATAAATAAATGGAGTTTCATTATTTTCCTTGAGGGCCACTACTTCTACCCACCTTGTGAAATAGTCAGTAGCTGTAAGAACCCATTTATGGCTTGCACTAGATGGAGGATTGATCATTCCAATGAAGTCAAGTCATCACTACATGAATGGTTGTTCAAATTGAATATGATTAAGATTAAGGGAAAAAAGTCTTTTTTTTAATTAAGAAAGTGAACATTTTTTTCATCTTTTAACCCAAAAATATGAATCCCTGCATAGGTTAGGCTAATAACAACCAACTCTCATTATTTTTACACCTATAGTGTTAGGTGAAAAATGACCTCCAACTAGTCCATCATGGAGTTTCTCTAGGATCCTATCAAACAAATTTTTTTCCACACATCTTATCAATATTCCATTTAGGTATTTCCTAAAAATAACCCTATCCATGATAACATAAGGTATTGATTTCAATATGAAGTATCTCCTTCTTGCTTGATCTAGACCCATATGACACTCAACTATTTGAAGGAACCTCATCATTTCTTGTGTCCAATTTGGATAAGATGAAATTTAATATATACTAGGACCCTATTAAAATTCCAAAACCATCTCTTATTATTCTTTTAGGTCTGATTCTATGTGTTCACACAGCCCTATCCCTCTCACTAGCTTAGTGGCCTTGATCTCAACATCATACTCTATCACCTTAGTCATCCATCCATATATTTTGTCATTCAATTCATATTGAAAATGAATTATCTTATTCTTGGGTGGGTTACCATGAAATGAATTTTGTTTTTGGAAACCATATGCTTGAATTTATTAAGGCTTGTTACAAGTACCAATATTTTTTTCTCGAAATATGTGTACCTATCTTCATATCTTTATAACACTTGAATAAAAAAGGATTTAGGCTGATAAAATAATTCATTATTATGTTGAATTAACATAGAATATATGGTGTCAATTTTGGTAAAATCATACAATAAAAATTCCTTAGACAAACTAGGATTGATTTGTGTGGTTGCTTGAGCAATAACTTGTTTGATGGATTCAAAACTAGCATTTCCTTCCTTAATCCAAACAAATTCTTGATGATTTTTTAACATATATTTTATAGGCCTCACAAGAGTGGAAAATCTAGTTATGAATATCCTTAAAAAATTGATCTTCCAAAGAAAAATTTGTAAAGCTTTCTTATGTTTGGGTAATGATAAAGCTAGTATGGTACTCACCCTATCAGGGTCTATAGCAATCCCATCTTTATAAATAATATGTCCAAGTAGTTTACCCTCATGAATAGAAAAAATATACTTATTGGGATTGAGAGAAACCCTATATTTCGTACACCTTTCAAATATTATCCTTATATGATTCAAGTGGTCACTAACATCTTTAGAGAAAATGGTTATGTCATCAAGGTATATTAACACCATCTCATTGATCAAACATTGGAAAGCCATATCCATGACCATTTGGAATGTGGAACCTACATTTTAAATATAAAATGGCATTCTCTTGTAAGCATATATTCCCCATTTAGTAGTGAATTCTATCTTATATTGATCTTATTCTTTCACCAACACTTGGTTTTAACCTGAATAGCCATACAAATTGGAAAAATGTTGAGAACCTAACACTAATTGAAGGATTTGTTCCATTGAAGGTATAGGATAGTGATCCTTTAGTGACACTCTATTCAAGTCTCTAAAATACACACATAACCTGATCTCAACACTCTTATTTATCACATGAACTAAGTTGGCAACCCATGAAGAGTGCTTGATAAAAAAGATAAATCTTGACTCTATTAACTTGGTGAGTTATTTTCTCATTAGTACCTCCACTTTAGGATTAATGGGACTTTTAATTTGACTTAAAGTCTTAGCATTGGGATTAGGTTATATATTATGTTTATCCAATGAGGGGTCAAACCCTTTTAGGTCTCTATATTCCTAGTCAAGGACCTCAAAAAATTCTCTACATAACTTAATAAATGCATCCTTCTTAGCTGGAGTAGATACATTTCCAAGATTTAAGATTTTATCTTTGAAGATATCCACTTTCTCATTATGTTCCTCTTTTGTATAATGCTTACTTTATCTCTCCTTACTTGTTCACTTTCATTGAATATATTATCAAGAGTGACCTACCCTTTACGAAGCTTATTAGACCTTAATTACATAATTTGGTCCCCATATTGGTGCTGTAACTTGGCCTAGTTTTTGTAATTAAATAACTTCTTGTTGAATAAAACATGTTATTTGTTTTTCACTTTCAAACACTTTCCAATTGGCATAATTTTTTGGTATTAAATGCCTTACAACTACCATGATGTGTGGTTAAGTTTTTTTATTCTTGACATCATTAGGGATGTCAATTAATGTTCCAACTGATGCCAACTTATCATCATGTTGGTTATCTTCCCTTATGACTAATTAGATGTTTAAAGCCTCAAAATCATCAACAAGGTCCCACATTCTATGTTTTTAGGACTTAAACAATGTGTTCTTAGCTTCACTATTACCTATTACTTAGTAGATAAATAGTTCACTATCACCAATAGATTGTACTTGCTTTACTCTTTTCCTCCCTACCCATTGAATCCCATGTATAAGGGCTCCATATTCAACTTTATTTCAAGTAAAAATAAACTAAAATATAATGGTAGAATAATATCTCTCATTTGATGGAAAAATAAGCATAATATCTACGCCACTCCATTATTGCTTCTTGAGCTATCAAAAACAATTTCCACAAACCATTACTATCATCATTAGGCTTAGAGAGAGAGGGTATGGATGTAAATCCTTCATGTGAACAATAGACACTAATATCAACCTCTTCAACACCTCTATATGGGTCAAACTCATGATTTTATATCCCCCATTCATCAAGGAAGAGATTTGAAATGTTTTTAAGAATTAAAATTGGATCTTGGTCACTAAGGTGATCCTCGTCATCAATGATAGTATAATTAACATTGGTGAAATTTGGTTTGTATGGATCCATGTCAAAACTTGAGATATGTTTTGATTTTATGGTAACTTTAGTGCCATATCTTGTCTTAAAATCCATGTAAGACCAATCTAATGACAAGTAACCACCAATCATTGCCATGGAACCCCTTGACAAGCTAAAGAAAAAGTATGTTGGAAAATCAACAACCACATCTTGAGAAATGAAAACATTAGGACAAGCATGAAGATTCAAATTTAAACCCTTGATAACACCAACTATCTTAGTGGTTGAACCATCTAGTTGTAACACACCTTTAATATTAGGCTAATATTTGAGGCATAGTTTATCTTCTATTTGATTTAGCATAATTGAGCCACTGACCCCACTATCTATCATGAAATTATGCATGAAATAATCACCAATGATCACTAAAACATAAAATAGATGAGGCTTGTTCACCTTACCTTGTTGTGACTTACTAGGCTTAGATGTATTTGTGAACACATCAGTACACCTTTTTACTACTTATGATTATGGGCTGAGCTTAGATAGCTCCTCTTGAAGCATATCCTTTTACCTAATAATATACAAAGTGTCCCACATAGTCATAATTACATTAACCTTTTTCATTTGATCTACTATGTTGAGACAAGGAGTACCAACCTTTGGTTGTCCTCTAAAGGCTACGGCCTCACCTTGAGCCTACTTGATTTGGTGTATAAAGGTACTTTTCTCATTCTAATTTCTTTGAAGTTATTGAGCCTTAGAATCTACATTAGGTTATCTTATTCCTTGATTCATATAGGTATTTAAGTTAGACCTTTTCCACTCTCTTTTACTTCCTCAACAACCCTCTTTTTAGACACAGTGTTGGCTAAAATAGAACCATATACCACTTTACTTGTGTTTCCCATTTTATTCATTACACAACCCTATAATTTAAATTTTATAAGTGTAGCACTTGACTGAAATTTATCTCCAATATCCATCCTCTAATTTGAATCTTCAACTTGTGTGACAAAAGGAAATGTTCTATCTCATGCCACACAAGATTGATTAAACCCTCCAACTTGATTGATAGATTACTCATGATATTGATTCCATTGAGAGGGACATTATTAATCTTGCATTATATTATTTTTGGTGGTTACCAAATCTCTTTAATTGGAGGTTGAATTTGGGTTAAAATTTGTGTATGGTCTAACATTAGTGATATGGCCTTGTCCTTGAACATTTCCTTAGAAGGTTATCTTGTTTGATTGATAGGGTTGATGAGATTAGTGTGGATCTTGATAAGGCCTATGAAACTAACTTTGTTTCCTCTCCATTTTCATTATTTTTTTTGAAATATCCTTAAGTATCCCTTCCACATCATTTAGATTTCTTTCTTGACTAGGGGTAGCCAACTCATGACTAGTTATGGTAGGAATTGGAGCAAGAGTTGGAGTAGGGGATGAATGTCAGGAATAAAAGGCATAGGCAATCTTGGAGAAAAATTTCCATCTTGGATTATATTTTTCTCATCTATAATATCAATTTCATATGCATCTAGTAAGGTATTCCCACACATAGATTGAATCATAACTGCTATATCACTATTTAAAGCCTTTAGGCAATATATGAATGCATCATTTGGAGTGGGTATTACAAGAATTGGGATCCTATCCAATTTATTTTAGAACCTAACATTGAAATATTTCATAAATTATTGAGGGGATATTTTTATGGTGGTTTATTGCTCAACTAAGGACAAATGATCACTTTTATCTTCAAATATCTTACTCAATTTCTCTCCCATGTTTCCCATGTCATCCCATGAATCAATGGAATTAGGGGCTAAGGTTATATACCAATATAAATCCTTGCCTTTAAAACTAATTTACAATAACCTAATGGCCACATTCTCTTATGTTGTATTATGGATATTACAAAAATTTTCCATGTTCCTAATATGCTCAATGGGAGTAATAGTAGTTTCTTCATTAAAATAAGGGACACTCTTAAGGGAAACCACTAGTATGACATCATATTATGAAAGGTTTAAAGGAGAAAAACCATTGAAAGCAAAAAATATCAGATTTGTGTCCATGCTATCAGCCCTAGGAAGACTTGGATAAAAGGGGATATAAAGCTTTCTTATAGGTGACTTGGTATAAGGGAGAGTATAATGGAACCTATTCCTATTGACTAAATATAAAGGTAATTAAATAAATTCAAAATGGTTACCTTTTAAGTTTGATATTTTAGTCACATTTGGCATGAAAATTGGCTCACTAGTTAGCAACCAAGAGTTTAGAACTTGTTGGAGTCACCAGATGTTGTATGAAGAAGGCTACTACAACTGTACATTTATCAAGACCAACATCAATATTAGATAACCTCTTTCCAATTGTGTCCCACCATGCATTTCAAAACTATTATAACTCAAATTTTCACATTTGAGAGGGTGTTTTCAATCCATCTCAATTGATCTATGCAATGGGATTGATCCTAGGTCGTGGGTGACATCTAAGTAGACCAAACCTCTAGATTTTGGGCTAGCTCCCAAGTACAACACCTATACTAAAAACTATACTATTTGCTTGAATTGGAAATGTAAAACATTAAAGTTAAAATTAACAAAGAGACTTGGATTTGATGCACCAAACATAAGGTCCTTAAATTGTGAAGAATGCAATATGAAATACTAAGTTACAATCTGATTATACCATTTAAAAATAGTCCCTATCACACTAGAGATTAAATATGAAGGCTATGAAGGTTGCAAGAGCTTAGGATGACCATCCAAGAGGTAAAAAAAACAAACACCAATGAATTATCAATTCTCTAACTAAGTAAACCAAGTATAACACTTCTTATGAGCTATGAAAGAAGACAAGCCTATATAGAGGTATGAATAAGAAGGATAAATGCAAGGAAGCACACTTACTATCACTAAGCATTTATAAAAATAACCACCCATTAAATATTATTGTATGTAAAATGAAGATAAAATATCCAACTTAAATTTATTCTAATAAGTAAACACAAGACTTAATTTTGGTAGGGCTTCACCATAACCAATGTGAGGATACAATCTTAGTCATTTAAGGCTTATTTTATAGTAAGAAGATAGAGGAGGAGAGAAATAAACTTAGGTAGTCCATCATTTCAATTTTTCATTATAATATTTATAAAAAAAGAATAAAATGGACACCAAGCTATGAAGTATGTGTTTTTAATTTTTTTTCTTCAATTATTATGACTAAGTGCTTATGAGATTCCTTGTGCATATTGGCATAGGGGTTACTCGGGCACTCTTGTGTTCTTAAATATAACTCAGTCCTTTTGATATTAAAACTTCCCACATGCAAGGAAAATTATAAAGTGTTTAACTGACATGTTGCGTGATTGAGGAGTTTATATGCCACTCTTCTACAAATTTTGTAACTTCTTTTATCTTCAAAAGCACACAATTTTCACTAGCTCTCTTTGGCTAAAATACCCCAAATCTTGGTTTTAAATTCATGAATAAAATACTTCTCCATGAATCACCTATACCTACCTTATCAAACCCTTTTAGTGTGTCTTACACTTTATATCACTTCATTCTACACCCAAGGCTCTTATTTACCTTAATTTACTTATAACCCTCAAAATAGACAAAGATCTTTGTATAGAACATTATACATATGCTATTGGAAAAATAAGAATATAGTTGAGTACCCACTATTCTATTCCTTTTATACACAAATTTTCATGACCATAAACTAAGTACAAGTGTACTTACTCTACCTATTTATTTTTTTAATTAGCCCTCAATTAGGTCTTTAGTCCTAAAAAACTAAGATTTGGATTCATACATCTCTAAAAAATTTGAAACCTAAATTAAATGATTGGTTAAATTTTAGGGCCTCCTAATCAATATCCATTCAAATCTTAGGGTCTCGAACCTTGTACAGATGGGTGAACCAAGAAATGGCCAAAACCTAGCCTAAGTGTATGCGCAGGCCTAAGAGGCAACTAGAGTGATATCTCAATAAATTAACAAGCTAAAATTATTGATAATGGTTTGATATTTATTGTTCCATCATAATATAACTCAATACATTGAATGAAATCTCTCCAAGAGTGTTACATAGGTCTGCAACTAAGCTTCTTCAACAACAAAGTAGTGCAATCGCCCTTTTAGGTCTAAATTGTTGGTTTGAAAAATTCATATATCACCTTAAGAGATATATAAATGTGTATAGAGGTTATATTAATCATTCCTATTATTTTTAGGTCTTTATAACTAATTTGGAGGCTTACCATCACCTTACACACTCATAAATAGGCATGTAATTAATATTTTTAGGCTTACTACATACATTGTACCCTTCACATGTGCCACCAAGTGTGTTTTCCAGGTGCCAATGGGAGAAATGAGGATAATTATGACCATTTCCAAGCTAAAATAGTCAAATTTAAGGCATTAAACTCATATTTTCTCTCATTGGGTCTTATAGGGAGGTTTAACAAGGGTTTTAGGTGTTTACCATCTTAACAATGGTTCATAAAGCATAGGGACCTAATCCAAGAAAAATTATATAATATGGAATTATGGAGACCACCCCAAAATTTCCTATGATATTGATCTCCCATGAAAATTCTCCATACTTGAGCAAAAGAAGATACTCCTAGGGTTCCTTTACAAGATAACAACATGGTTTAGAGAGACCTCTAGACTTAAGGAATGTTCATATAAATTTGGGGATTGATTAAATAAAAAATTCAAAATATTTAGAGAATTACACCTCCTTAATCACCTTCAAAAATTATTTTCCATCATTTGATACTTCCTAAATTTTTTGTGCTTCACAAAGTTGACCTCTCAAGCTAGTTGATTGTGTGAAGACCAAAAGCATGGTTTTGGGCACAAAATCCCATAAAACTATAAAATTTTTTACTTTAACCATATACATTACCATTAAAAACTTATTACCCATGTTTTTATATTATTTAATTTAAATTTTTAGGTATCATTGTGTTCAAGGCTTGGTCTCACTAGCTTTAGTAGACCTATTGAGGGTTTTAGGCCTGTAGATTTATTTTGGCCCTTAGCCTTGTTTGTCTTCTTTATTAATATTATTTATAGGTCCTCAAAGTAATTTAATTATGAAAATATATCTTATATTTATTCTTTAATTCTTAAAATTAACTATCCAACACACTTGAGACATTGTTCTCTCATTTCATTCATGGTAGGCCTTTAGGAGTTCTTTTAGGTATATGAATGTACCTTTGAGGTTTACAAGTCTTAAATAGCTAATTTTCCAAATTGATGAACCTTGGAAAATAATGAATATTTTTTCACATTTATCAACACTTTTAAACCTCTTAGCATTTTTCATACCAACTTGCATGAGTTCTCATTTCTATGTTGGCTACTAGTAACATGTAGGTGGTGATTTAGGCTTCTAGGCCCAATTCCACTTTTTGATCTTACTATATCAATAATTTGACATTAAATGGAACTATTATTATTTATTTTTAAAAATTAAACCTTTTACACTATCCAACTTCATGGTTCATTCAATAAATTAATAACACCTTTTCTCCAACTTGTCAAAGCATGACAATGTGTGCTCATGAGCAGTGTGACTGTAGGTTAACATGTATACCTTATACATTGGTAATTTGATGTTTTTGACTGATATCATCATGAATTTCATGTTTATCTTGAAACTTTTATGACCTCTATACCTCATTCAAAAAACATATAGTTTAATGTTTTCTCCATTTAGCATACACAGGCCTGTAACTACTCATCTTGGATTGTTGATTGTCTCTTTGAGACCCAAACCTCAATTCTAATATGTTTTGATCCTCATTGAGTTTTTATTGACAAATGTAAGTATATGAAAATTATTTAAATTTCCTTATATGTCTTCATCAGTATCCTCATATACTCAGGTCTCCTTGAATATCCATTTTTAACCATTTCTCTTCATGAGGATTTACACAGTCCTACCCCAGTATATTATCCATTTCAGATGTGAGGTGGAGAGAATTTTGACATAAAAAAATGTTTTAATATTATTTAAAATATAAATTAATTATTATTATGTATTTAAGGTTGCAAAGATAAATTTTTGATACTAATGGTGATCTACAGTTTTGCAGACTTGTAGGCTCATAACATGCTCTTGAAGGGCTCTTAAGAAGGCATTGTAACCTCAAATATTAGAGATTTTCAAAAATTTATGATTAATAAGATCATGAGAGACATTAAATACATTAAAAACCCTCTGTATATTTATCTCATTCATTTCATGCATAAGACAAGACATTATATTCCCTACACATAAGATTATCATGTACAAATTGCCCAAACAAAGACATTGGACCCTGCACTAAACATGATCATGAATAAACATGGAGGAAAATGATATTACAGAGTTATAATAATGTATAAGAGACAATAATTGATTATCTTCACCCATTTTTTTGACTTTAGGAGCCAACACTTGAGGAAAACCAACCCAGGTGGGGATTGAAGTTCATTTTTTGCCCCTTAACTTCTTAATGATTATTCATAAAGTTAAGGGGATTAAATAGGAAACAAATGAAACAAAGTGTAAGGTAATTATGGATGCCTAATATGGCCTAGATCCAATTTCACAACTTTTTCTTTTTTGTTTGTACTAATTAAAAACTAAATTACCTTTTGGAGTTGCTAAGGAGAGTGATGGGAGACATGAATAGGTTTTTTCCTTGTTTGAGTTTCAAACCTCCTCAAATACATGTATTTGAACTTGTATGGAATAGAGAGAGCTATGGGAATGTCTAAAAGTGGTATTCTATCTATAACCTATACATGTTTCTTGAAAACCACTCTTTTTTGCTTGAGAAATATCATATTTTGCATAGAAATTGATGGAACTAAATGAACAAGTGTTATCTAAGATTCCTCATACTTCTAAGGACATGGGATGATGTGTAAACCAATACCTTCTTCTAAAAACTTTCCACTTTATTACCATATTCCCTTCTTGGATGTTACAAATGATCAAACAAGCATTTCAAAGTGGTTACAATGTTAGAAATAAACATTTGAATTCATTTAATACACTTGTATAGACCATGGAGAACATTAAATGACTTTGATTTGAACTACATGGCATGAAAAATAATTTTGAACCCTTTGACACTCTTGAATATACTTGACCAAGGCAAGTCATGACTAGACAAGCATGATGCTAGGGGGAGACACCTTAAACTTGTCAAAAATACCTTAAACAATGATAACCATGACTTATGAAGGATTTTCAAGCTTGAAAATCAAGGCAAAGGCATGACAAGATAATTTTTTTGTTAAAATGGTCTATGATAGCCAAAATTTAGCTAACTATAACTAAAAAATGTGAATGAATGTGGGCCCTTCATCTTGTTTCCAACATGAAGGGTGGAACATCCTCTCCAATAAAGCACATGAATCTCAAAGGTGGGCCCTTCATCTAGTTTCCAA
Organism: Torreya grandis; assembly: GCA_037957365.1. Classification (NCBI taxonomy): domain Eukaryota; kingdom Viridiplantae; phylum Streptophyta; class Pinopsida; order Cupressales; family Taxaceae; genus Torreya; species Torreya grandis. Next base: position 2,957,534 of record JARHVA010000944.1, read on the forward strand.
GATGACAGGTGGGGATTAATCCCCTTTATTTTTGATTCGTTGCATAATTAGTGTGCTCTTAAGGGTATATTCTTAGGATCTCAATATTCCTTTTTGCATGAAGATGTCCTTTAGAGGAAGACAAGAGGAAAAATAGTAATTGATAGAGTAATTAATATATAACTCAAAATACTTATTTAATTAATACAATGTGATGGACTTGATTACTAGATTTAAATTGAGGAGAATAACGTGACTAAATAGAGAATGGAAATAATTTGATCATAAGAGAAGGAACTGAATAGATAAAATTGATAATTGCACAAAGAAAATTGAATAGAGAATGATAATTAATCAGAGAAAAATAATTAATTAGAGAATGATAATTGATCAGATAAATACACAAAATTATAAGAAGTCATTCTATTATGTAATTTGACACAAAAGTGATAAAATTAGAGTGTCTACATTTACACTTGTTTGAGAAGGCATTATGAGACATAAATGAAGCAATAACTTTTCAAATAATAAATTATTATGCACACCTATAAAATCATGTACTTTAATTCTATGATATTCATTATATTGGTCATCCTTATGCCAATATGGTTTAGGTTGAGATTCATCAAAAGGCTTGGTGTTGGATTATCCAAGCAGGTTAATAGCCAAAAGTTTTCAAAAAACAATCTCAATAGGTTCTCCCAATTTAGAACATGGACATCAATTAAACTACCCTCTCAAATGAGGATGACTTTTCAATAGTAGCAGTTGCTACTGAAGTGCCTTTTATATAGATGGTGCTTGAATTTTTGGAACATGTTGTGCCTCTATAACACCATTTCCAACTATATTGTTATTGTGGTTGAAAAGTTTTGTCTTTTCTACAACATATATTGGATTTGACATTGATGCTTGGTTTTGAATATGATGTTGACTTTTATTTTGATTATGATTAGATGATTGACCATGAGATTGATTCAAGGAATATATTTTAATCAATCCTTTATCTATTAATGTTATCTATTTATAACCCCTTTATGATAACATCATCAAATTTATTTGGACATTGTAATCTTAGATTGAGTGTAATATCAAAATTTAGATTTTTCATGAAAATATTGGTCAACTCAATGTCTAGTAGTGTATGTAGACATTGACTAACTAATGCATGCCATATTTGAAGATAAGTGACAAAAATTACACCTCCCTTTTTCTTGATAGAACATAAATCTACTGTAGTTAATTCGTGTTCCATATTATATGTAAAATGTTTGACAAACTTCTTTGACAAGTCATAAATGTTTGGAACGTAATTTTTTGGAAGATGTGTAGACCATTCTAATGCAGGTATGGGAAAACTCTATGAGAATATATGAATTAGGATGTTGTCATCATAAATAACCTCTTAAAAAGTGATAAAGTACAAACTCAGATGCTCTCTTGGATCTCCTTTTCATTTATATTTATCAAACTTTCGAATATCAAAGTGAAATGGCAAAGGTATATGGAAAATATTAGAATCAAATGGATATAGACATATGTGATTCATCTTGTATTTTTTGTTTTGATTACCAATAAGTAATCCTGATATGGTATCTTTGATTGCTTGCAAATCCTATGCAAGGAGAGTGTTTTGGGAAGTGGATGGAATATTATAGAAATAAGAATGGTATTATGGATTATTAGGATTTGAATAATTAGAATTATTCATTATATATCTAGGAATGAATTGAGTGGGAGGAATTGGATATGTATTATGATTATAATATGGAATCAAAATATGTAATTTTGGTGGAGGAATAAGTGTTTGGTTTTTTATTAGGAATTGATGTTGACTAGTTAAAACATGTTGTGTATTAGATAAGACTTGACTAATATTAGAGGGGACTTTAGACATATTAGAATGGGTAGGTCATGAATGTGATGGTATAGTTTGTGGTTCAATGGGAACATGTTGATGATGACCCAAATTTTGCAATTGTTGTGAAGGTATTTGATTAGAAGACTTTGCAAGAATGGACTTACAGGATACTTGATTGGGATTAGGAAATGTTAAAGTTATTCCATAATAGGTTGTGAAGACTTGATAAACACCTTTTGTTTAGGAGCCATGGACATTTAAACATGAGCAAGTGGATCAACTATTGGATATTTTTCTTGATGTTCAAGTGGGTGATCAACTAATGGATTGATGAACAAAGGGAATTAATTGCTTTTTTAGATTTTTGCAATTTAATGACAATAATAGGTGATATTTAGGGTTCATACTCAATTAATTCCTTCCCTTTTCTTGATGTTTTGGATTTGTTGACTATTGAACCTCTTTGGGGCAATGAAAATAAGAGTGTGTATCATCAATCCACTTAGTAATTATGACATGGTTATGTGTATTTTTTTTAATTTCTACCTTATATATACTCTTTATAGGGAAATCATGAGGGACTTTGGTTCCCATATCTAGTAAATGCAACACATTATTTTATCTATCAACATATAATTTATGCTCAAATTGAGTTTGAGATACATCATAAATAGGTTTCTCTTCTTCATATTGTAATTTATTAACTTCCATACCATCTTGATACTAAGAATAATCATCCTCATATAATGGTTGCTCATATTGGTTTTGAATGAAAAGATTGGTTTGGTTTTGGATCCAATCATCCTTATAAGTGGTTTTATAGGACATAGAACTTTGAGTGTAACTAGGCATATTGGAATAAATTATTGTAATAGAATTGAATAATAAAATGATAATAATTGAATAGATTTGACTCATAGTGAACTTGTGAACTAGAAAGGTGATCTTAATTTACATTAACAACACAATGATACTATTTCACACAAGGAGAAAAGGTATGATGTTTAAACATTTGAACTTTATGGAATGTATAAGGACATTGATGTGACCAAGACATGGACAAAGTATTGTTAATGTTTAACATAAATCAAGGGTATAACACATATGAATTTTGAACAAGATAGAATGAGACAAAATTTAACTAGAGACACAGGTAGATAAATGATAAATGTTTTTGACCAAGGTAAAATGGAACAAGATTTGACCGATGACATGGATAGAGCAACACCTTTTAGTGTAAGTATAATGTGATAATGTTTGACCAAATAATGACTCAAACAATCTTTCCCTATTGTAGAAACTAACATAGGTTTAGGGGGAAATCATTGATCCTTTCGATACACTTGCTTTTGAGAGGATAAAACTTAAGATTATTTAAAAATAATTAATTATTTTAAGTTATTGGTAGGGTTTTTACACCCCTTTCTCTCAAAAGGTCATATAAAAAGGCAATCTTCAGGAGATACTAACCTTTGCATCCTTGCATCAGTGATAATTTTATGAAAAATAAACTTTTAGACTAAGTTTTTGAGGGCATACTAAATGGTCCTAATATACATTATGGTACATGGGTGATTTATAACTATCCTTAAATTGAATATAATAATTTATAGACTATTATGAAAGGATCTAGTCCATTTCACAACCACTTCATCTATAAACTACTTACTGAAGTCTAATGTCCATATCATGTAAGCTCTGGGGATCCTTTTGACTTGTCGTGCTAATCGCTCAACCACTATATAATTGAAAGGTACACCTAATTTTATACCCCACCATATAATTGGGGTCGATATGATGATAGGAGATAAAACCCCATGTCAACGCACCACTAAATAACTTGTGAGGAGTATAAGAACTCTCACTCACAAGCCAAAAAGAAAAAGGAAGGTATTGATGTTTTGATTCATGCAACTCCCACTAAGGGTGAGAGAACAGAATAATAGGCAAATCTTCAAGATTAAAAACAAATAAAATATTTACATTTGTGAATCACCCAAAATGGGAGAGCATATGTGAAAAATACCCCCACAATGCACTCAATAAATAATAATTAACAAAGAATAATTACATGAAATGAGAAAACATTGACCAACAAATAAGTGTTGTTTTTAAAACCCAAAATGAAATGTGAATTGAAAAAGTGATTTATTTGAATTGATCACCCACCTTTTGGAAGTGACAAGTAAAAAAGATGAGTAGTTTTGCTTAGATGTCTTTGACAAGTGAAGCAGGTTGATTTTCTTGGGTTATTTCAATTCTTAGTTTTTTTACACAGATAATTTCATCGATATATAGGACCTTTTCTTTGACAATTTCACTAAAGATATGACAAATTCACTACAATTAGTGACAAATTAGTTGAATTTAAAACAAATTCGCTAATGAATAGAGACCTTAAGAGAGATGATTTCACTACTTATAGAGATGGTTTCACTAGAAAATAAAGAACTAGAGATAATTTCATCATTAACAGGAATGAATTCACCAAAGAATAGTGATAGAAAAAATATGGAAATTTGAACACATAAGAGCCAAAATATCAAGATTCACCACAAATCAAGATTAATATATAGGATTAACTGAAAGGTGTGGGTTACATGGTCCCAAATTCATGCCATACATGTTAATAGGTTATGGATATTTTATATTTTCATAAAGTTAAACAATAAGCAAAGTGATAAAAACTATGGAAAACACACATATGTGACCTTGTGAGCTCAACAAATATAAAAAGAACTACAATGCTTACAAATATTCAAACAAGTATGATGCAAACCTTCATTATATCTTGTCATTTTTGGGATGTGGATCAGATGTAGATTTAAATGGTTTGTATTAATTCCAATTTTTATTTAAGAACCTCCATTAAAGTTATAGATCATGTAGACTTGATAAAAAGAGTATAAGTTTGATGCACAAGGTGATTCAAGAAATGGTTGGCACTTCATTATAGACCTTGAGCATGCTTAATTTCATTAAAAATATGGGTATTTATATAAAATAAGGATTAAGGAGAACATTTCATCATGAAATTGAGATCAATGGTTGCCAAAGGGTCGTCAAGAGTGCACATGGATCAAGAACATGGATTACTAATGTAATCCCTTCATCTCAATCAATATGAAGAGTGGAGGATGACCTTCACAAATATAAAATATGGAATAATATAATCCCTTCATCTTTTTTTCAAGATGAAGGGTGGATTATGCCCCTTTGTAACTAACAAAGATGAATGAATGTGGGATCTTCATCTTATTTCCAAGATGAAGGGTGGAGCGTCCTCTCCAAGAAAGCACATGGATATCAAAGGTGGGCCCTTCATCTTGTTTTCAAGATAAGGGGTAGAGAATAATCCCACTTTATTATTAATTCTTTTCATAATTAGTGTGATCTCAAGGGTATATTCTCATGATTTCAAGATTCCTTTTTACATGAAGATGTCCTTTGGAGGGGACAAGATGAAAATTAGTAATTGAAAGAGTAATTAATTAAATACATAAAAATACTTATTTAATTAATACAATGTGATGGACTTGATTATTAGACTAAAATTGAAGAATATAACATGATTGAACATAGTGAGGAGAATTGTTGAATTGATCAGAGGAGAAGGAATTGAATAGATAAAATTAACAATTACACATAGAAAGTAAATAGAGAATTATAATTGATCAAAGAATGATAATTAATCAGAGAATGATAATAGATTATAGAAATGGTAACTGATCAGAGAAATATGTGAAATTACAAGAAGTCATTCCATTATGTAATTTGACATAAAAGTGATAAAATTGGAATGTCTATAATATTGAGAGAAAAGCACCTATTTTTCCCAATTTAGAGTCCACATAGATTATCTCTAATTTAAGTTTTCATACACTTCCAAGGTCACATATCATTGTTGAATCACTTAATGACACTAGGATTACACCAATATTTAACATGTTTCACTAATATTTCACACACACCACCATAGCATGGTAGAACTACATGGTGTTTGATCATGTTGACCATTTTTTGGCCCACGTAGAAAATTACTGTATGGTTTGATGAAGCATGCAAAAAACACAAGTAGGTAGTTTGTTGAAACTAAATCTCAAACATGTGGATGAGTCGAGAGTTATTGGTCATACTAGTTTATTCACTTTTGTGCCAAGATCATATGCACCAAATCCCAGGTCCTCTACTGAAGTGTAAATGAAGTTATTCATGTGAAAAGTTGGCTCTTCAATTAGTTTTTACTAAGTTTCACATACTTATCCAAAAGAGCTTGACCATTGCTAAGATGTCACATATAATAGATATGGATCCATAATCTTTGGCCTTCAATAGCTTCACCTAGAAAGATGATTAAATAAGTGAATCAAATGGGTTTGTCCTTCTTGACCTTAGAAACATCTTCTAAAAGTTTGAGTCTTTTGGGACTTTTTCTCTTCAAGATATGAGCCTTTAAAAATGGATCTGTAATGTGAGATGTTTGTGTTAACATAAAATTTAAGGACAAAATGAGATGGCCATTCTAATCTTAAATTTGATGGTCACACAACCATCAATGATGGTCATGCAATTATCATTTAATGGGAGTGAGGACATCAACTTTAAGACTATGAACTAGCCATTGGTTTTTAAATAGCGGGTCCCAACAAATTGATAGTCTACATTGCATCATATGTTTGGATTTAATGATGAGTACTAGTTAAAGAGTTAACAAATCTCAAAGGTGAATGTATACATGATAAGTGTCAAAGGTACATTCAATTAGTAGGAGATCAATGATCTGTGGGCCTTCATATAAATTGAAATCAATGGAACAAATTGAGTCAACTTGTCAATGATCTAAGTCATTTTTCGACAACCAATTAGATTAAAGGAAGGCCTATTGACAAAGGTTGGGAAGCTATTTTTGACCATGAAACATAGGGTTCTACAAGGTCTTTTAGCACCATTAGATCTGGTTCAAATGTTGTAGAATGGCCTAGGTAATATAGTGGGATGCAAGGACTATGTATGGATAACCATTAAAGTTAGAATATGGACCTCTAGTAAATATTTTTTCTTGGGTAGACTTGTTTTTATAGTGGTGTTCAAGAAAGAATGGGTTTTTTTGGACCTATTATGGTATAAAAGGTGTTATATTTCCTATAGGTCTATACTGATATGGAAAATATAGGAAAACCAATAGTATCAAGTTGGTTTTCCACTTATAGATAGACCTATGATCCAAGAATGAAGATAAAGTAAAGGTGTAATTAATGCAAAGGATCTATGTTCTTCATCATGGCAATATCTCAACATGCAACTGCCTAAAGGCCCAAATCATGTTTCAATCAGGTTTATGATCATAAAAGTTTTATCTTCAAGTAGGGTTTGATGTGAATTATCAAACAAAATATCTAGTATTGGGAACAATATTTATGAGCACTTAATGCATCTTCAGGGCATTTAGGGATCTTCTTACTCAACAAAATATATATGTTGTTTTGATTGATCAAAAGGGTGGCAATGTTCCATTGTCTAGGGAGAAAAAGGTGGTGGCTCAAGTTTATTTAATGATGTAGGATAGGTTTTCTTTTTATGATAGCATTCTTTCCCATTCTTTTGAGTTGTATCTCTTCTTATATATATCTTGGTCTCATTCCCTTGGTAGGGGTTCTCAGCGTTTTGGAAATTTTAGTATTTTCTTTCTGAGATAAGGATACTCATTGAGACTCTTGTAAAATTGTGCTTAATTGATAAGGTTAAAGCTTATCAAAATATTTTAATAATTACCTTTTGAAGAAATAAGATCAACTCTTTACATGTCTCTTATCTTTAACCAGTGTTTAGTATGCTTGTGTATGGTAAATTCATGAAGGAGATTCTTCCCAATTTCTTGTCCTTCTACTTGCCTCTTTGAAGATGTTCTCAAGCCAATTTTTAGGTCTAGATTGGTGTTATATTTGGGACCTCTTATATGAAATATTTATGCAATTGGTGAGATTGTGAGATTGATTAAGTCAAAGTTGTCTTTTGTTGATCCAGTGTGGGTTCAAATTTATGTGAGTATCCACTTAAATTTGGTGTATCACCTTTTTATTTTTTTAAGATCCCTTACTCTCTTTCTAACCCTTTTCCCATGAATCATTCTTCAAATTAGTCTTAGGTGAGCATCAAAGAGGAAGATGACTACTCTAGAGGTTTAGCCCTAACATAGGTGACCCACAGCTTGGGGTTGTCCTAATTTTATAGGATCGATTGGAGAGAGCCTGAAAAACCCTCTCCAAGGGTGAAAATTGAGCCAATAATAGTTTTTAGCATGCCCAATGGGACACACTTCTTTCAAAAATAAGATTGATCAAAGTTAATGTTGATTTGATCAAATTTATAGTGGTTAATCTCCAAATAATAACATTTGATGAATTTTAAAGGAAGAATCATTTGTCTAGTGTAGAACAATAGTTCCATCTCATGCAAAGGTGACAACAAGGTCAACATCAAGAGGTATTCCTTTTCATTTTTTTTGAACTACCTTTAAATTCAACAAAAAGAGTAAGGTTTGCAAATACTCATCCATATCAGGGAAAATTTTATCCTAGGGCATTTCCAAGGCCTATATTTGCAAGAAGACCCTTATTAACCCCTTGCATAGCCATGGCAGTCCCTAGAGCTTTTGCAACTTTTAATGGTCAAAGCCTTATAGCCCTTACTCGTTATGATATTGTCCTAGTTTTAGCCCTCAAAAGTGATCAATATTACACTAGAGACTAATCTATAACACCCTTTAAACACCTTATGGACATACAAAACTTTTTTAATATACATAATGTCACAGAGGAGAATATATCTAGTAGGCTTCTAGCTACCTCTTTCAAAGGAAAGGCACTAGATTGGTATAGAGGCCTTACTAAGATTTCCATTCAGATATGTAACCAATTAGGGGAAGCTTTGTGTAAAATATTTAAGAAAAAAAGTGATCATATTTCACTTTTAGAACAACTAACTACAATTAAAAGAGATCCTCATGAAATCATGCAAGACTTCAACACAAGGTTCTAAAAGACTTGGGATAGAATCTCAATTGCAATTACAGAAACCCCTAACTTTGATTTCCTATAATATTTAAAGGATTTTAATAGTGAATTAGTGGTGATTATATAATATTTGGGAGGAAATATCCTCCCAAGTGCATATGAGGTGGTCATTAAGGCAAAAAATTATCTATTTCAAGCTAGCAAACTTACACCCAAACCACTAATTCCCTTATTTCCTAAGATCGAACCATCTCCCATTTCTATCGCCCCATTAGACAACATTCTCCCTACACCAATAATGACTACAACCCCTACACCAAATCAAGAGAAAGCTTCTACTAGTGGATCTAGTGATTCACTAGAACAAAATAGCTTTCAGGAGCTTAAAAGCATGTTTTAGTCTTTAGGGATGAACTAGTAAATGTCAAAAGTCAACAAGCCTTTAATAGGCCTTATCAAAGTTCATATCAGCCTCAGTAGTAGGATTTCAATCAAACATACTCCATATAGGGTAAACTACCAAGGCTAAGGTTAGGGCCAAGGGCAAGGACAACATAACTACAATAGGTAGGGTAACTTCAACCATAATGTTGCTAGTACATCCAACTCCTTGGTCCTAGTTTAAAATAATGTGGCGTAAGAAACAAAGGGTATCATGCCTTGGAACCAGTCCTTTGGTCAACATATGGTCCCAAATGTTGACCTTAACCAACCCTTCAATGATCAATAGTAACAAGCTACTAACTTTGTGTACAACCAAGCTCTCAAGGCCCAAAATGTAGAGGTGCATATGATAACTAGGCTGGAGGAGCCTGAATAATATCAAGGGTCTAATCAAGGACCAAATCAATTGGATGCTATAATGATGAACTTTGAACAAGGAGAGTGTTACATAGCCAACCAATAGGTTAGTTTCATCTAGGCCTATAGTCCAGTGGTAGTAAACACAAGATTTAAAAGAAATAATATGGATGGTGATTAGGAAGTAGTCAAAGAGCTTCCCACCATTACTCCTTCACTAACAAGGACTAGGGAATTAGTTGTCACTCTAAAGGTTCTAATACCTCCAAAATATCAAAGCCAAAATAACTCTTTTGTTTCCCAAGGCTCACAAGTACTATAAACAATAGTGGTGACTCCCAAAGCACAAGTAATTATTGGTGGTTCACCAATCAAAATTGTTGAACAAATGAAAAAGTCAAATGTGAGTGTGCCCATGTGGGATATGATCTCCATGCCTTATCAGGTGGATACTCTTTAGGAGGGTTTATCCAAGGTTGATGTTATAAATGTTATAGATAATCCATCAATCAAGGTGAATGAATTTCTCACCAATGCAACCAAAGGGCCAGAGGAAAGGAAATCAAGTAAAATAGTCAAGCCTCCTCTCTTCTATATTTTAGTAATCAATGGCAACTCTCTAGTAAATAATTGTTTAGTGGATAGTGGATCTATTACCTTAGTGATGCCAAAGTCCATAGTTGATCATCTTAGATTGAAATATGAGCCACAGTCCAAATGAGTGCTACAACTTAATGATTATTCTCTTAAACCATCTGTTATAATCAAGGACCTTAATATGACCTTGTAAGATTTTTCTAGTGTCTCAGTAGCCCAAGATAAATTAGTCTTAGATGTACCTCATTGATTTGCATTAATCTTATCTAGAGAATTCACATCAAAGATAGGAGTTATCTTGTTGTAGACTAGTCCTATATGGCCTTCAAGACAAGGTATAGGACCAAGGTGTTAATCAAGGCTGATCCCATTGCACAATTCCATATAGAACATTTGGGATATATAGTGTCAACATCAATTACACCATCATTGATGAAGATGAATTTGCAATGGGGTAGGATTTGAACACTCATCTAGAACAGTTACCATATATGTTATTAGATGAGTTGTGGAATGATAAACAGTTGGTGGAATCCTTAGAAAATGTTGAATAAAGAGACTTGGGTATTTTCTATTTGCATGAAGAAGACCAACCTATGCCATCCATCATAAGGCCTCAAGAATATCCTAGTAGTCTATGGAGGTTATTTTTTGATGGTTCAAGGATAAATCTTGGGGTGGGTACAAGCATCATGCTAATTTCACCTTTAAATGATAAGTAATTCTCTTCATATATGTTCTAATTTAGTTATTTCTACAATGTAATATAATACAAGGGTCTCATCCACGACCTTCAATAGACCAATATGATAAATATCAAAAAGTTTCAAGTCTATGGGGATAGCGAATTGGTTATACACCAAGCCAAAGGTTAACATTCCACTAAGAGCCCTCTAATAAAGTCCTACAAACATAGGGTGGGGGGCCTCATTAAGGACTTTGAGGCTTTCAACATCCAATCAGTGTCGAGAGGCCAAAACCAACATACTGATAGATTAGCAGCTATGGGGGCTTATTTTGACATCCCCAATGAACTAAAAAGAACAAATTTTCAACCACACATCAAAGTGGTAATAAGACCATCAATGCCAGACAATGAAACTCACTAGTAGGTCTTTAAAAATGACAAATAGATTAAATGTTTCTTGCAACAAGAAGTAGAATTATGATCCCTCAATCAAGAAAATTTCTAGCATCAGTATAGGGAGAAAATTGTCTAATTAATGTCCAATAAGCTTCTTAAAGGGGTATTCACCCTAGAAGGCCTCTTTCATGAAGGGGATCATATGAGGAAGGATAAAGTAGTGATGTCAACTAACAAGGATAACTATGAAAGAGTTATTATCTTTTAGAACAAGTTTCTCAAGCTTAGAAATGTAAGCACTAAAGCTGAAAGGCATGATTTCATAGAGCTCTATAAGTAATATGCAAACATCTTTGCTTGGAAATATAGTGACCTAAAGGGTTTTAATCCTAATCTGGCCCAACACACAATAAATCTAGAGGATGATGTCAAGCTTGTTAGGAAAAAAAAGAGGCCCACTAATCCCAAGATTGAAGAACTCATGAGAAAGTAATTGACCAAGATTATGTATTCTAGGATCATCTTCCCCATCAAACACTCTTTTGGGTAGCTAATCTAATACCTATTAGAAAGAAGAGTTGGGAGATTAGACTATGTGTGGACTATAAAGACCTTAATAGGGTGTCTTTGAAGGACCATTACCCTCTACCATCCATGGAGAAAATATTGTAAGTAGTTTTTGGTTCAAAATTTTTCTCTCCTAGATGGATACTTAGGTTATAACTAAGTGCTAGTGAGAGAAGAGAACTATTACAAGACTGCCTTCACCACCAAGTGGGGAACTTTTGCTTATCAAAATATGCCTTTTGAATTGTCCAATGATGGTTCAACCTTTAAAATGGAAATGGAATGGTTTTCTAAGGATTTATAAATCAATTGGTGTTGGTCTACTTGGATGGCATTACAATCTTCTCCAAGAATACTAGTGAATAGATAGACCATATGAGGTTCATTTTCCAAAGATGCAAAGAGTATGGGATCTCTTTAAACCCCCAAAAATGTGTGTTCTCTATGTACGGAGGAAAATTGATGGGGAATATTATTTTAAAAGAGGGGTTATCCATTGACCCTAATAGAGTAAGTGTCATCTTAGCCTTATCCTTACCAAAGTACAGAAAGGGGATACAAAGCTTCCTTTGGAAGATCAACCTTATGAGAAGATTCATACTTAGTTTTTCAGACCTTGTCAAGCCTATCACCACCATGATGAAGAATATTCAAGAGTTTTCTTGGTCTAATGAAGGTAGGACAACTTTTAAATCCATCAAATAGTCCATTTCCCAAGATCCCTCACTTTTAAATCCTAATTTCTCCTAAGACAACTCACAGGTAGGTGCACTCCCACCTCAAAAGAGTTGGCTTCAAGATATGGCTCACTTCTTAGAAATATGATAATGCCCCCATGGTTTGGATAGAGCCAAAATAAGGTATTTTAGGCTTCAATCTATACCTTATACATTAATTTATGGCGTTCTTTTTAGAAAGGACCTCAATGGGTTACTCCTTAGATGCATAGATGATGACTAAGTAACCAAACTCTTAGATCAGTTCCATGATGGACCTGCAGGAGGCCATTTTTCACCCAAAACCATTTCATCAAAATTAATGAGGGTTAGTTATTACTGGCCCAATATTTTCAAAGATGCTCATGCATGGGTTAGAAAATGCCAAAAGTGTGCCCTCTTTGCAAGAAAGCAAAAACAAGCAGCCTTTCCACTCAATCCTATTCAAGTGAAGTAACCATATATACAATGGGGGTTAGACTTCATAAGGATGATCAATACACCATCAAGTTTAGGGCATAAATGAGTGCTCATTGCAACTAAATACTTCACTAGGTGGGTGGAATCCATTGCTTTGAAGGAAGCTAGTGAGGCTACAGTCTTAGATTTTTATGATAGCCTTATAACCAAGTTTTGTGTCCTAGCCACCAAAATTTTTGATACTAGATTGAAATTCTTTAGCATGAAGATAAGTGAATGGGTTCTCAATTTGGGCATCTACCTCATCACTTCTTCTAATTACTATCCTCAAGTAAATGGAATGGTAGAAACCATAAACAATAATTTACTAAGGATCATTAGAAGGACCATGGAAGAAAGTCAAAGGACATGTCACACCAAGCTAAATACACCCTTATGGACTGATAGGGTGACTTCTAAAACTATCATTGGTAATTCTCCATATGTTTTTATGTATGGAAGGGAAGCCAAATTAACTATCTCTCTTGAGATACCTGCATTAGAATTAGTGCATCAGCTTGAGTTGATGGAGGATGAGCCCATGAATGTGAGGATGGTAGAAATCTTGGAGCTAAAAGAGACCAGATACTTGCTATGAAAACTTTAGAATCACATCAAACTTAGGTCAAGAAGGATTTTGATAAAATAACTACAATAAGGATATTTGAGGAAGGGGACCTAGTCCTCAAATGAGATTCGAATAAGGCCAAACTAGGAAACCATACCAAGTTTGATAGCATGTGGAGTGGTCCTTATTTGATCTATGGATGTAAAAAACACAATGCTTTTCAGCTTACCCAACTGGATGGAGAGGTACCACCCATCCTAGTCAATGGAATTCATTTGAAGCCCTATTATTGAATATCATTACATACATTGTAACATATTGTACATGTTAGAGTAGATTTTGCTTTCCTATGGGTACCTTGTGCACTTTTCTTTTCTATTTTATTCTTTTCCTTTCTAAAGTGCCTTGGGCATTTTACTATGTTTTGTTTATTTTGATCCTTATTGTTTTAGAAGAGAAGTTCAACTATATTGTAAAAACTAATGAATTCATGGCCAATGGATAGGATAAAATTATGGTCTAGGTTCTCAAATCATAGTAGGAATACTTCCCTGTAGAAAGATGTCAGCCATTTATTGGCCCATATAGAAAATTATTGCATAGTTTGATGAAGCACACATAAAACATAAGTCAGCAGTTTATTAAAGCTATATCTCACACATGTGGATGAATAAAAAAGAATTAGTCATATGGGTTTGTTCAATTTTGTTCCAAGATCATATTAACCAAATCCTAGGTCCTCCACCTAAGCACAAAATAAGTTATGCATGTGCAAAGTTAGCTCTTTAGTTAGTTTTCACTAATTTTCTCATACTTAGCCAAAAGAGCTCAACCATCGCCAGGATGTCACATAGAATAGATATGGATCCATCAAATTTGGAATTTAATATCTTCACCTAAAAATCTCACAAGACTATTGGATCAAATGGATTTGTCCTTCTTGACCTTATAAACATATCCTAAAAGTTTGATGCTTCTAGGACTTTTGCTCTTCAAGATATGAGCCTTTGAAAATAGACCTATAATGTGAGATGTTTGTGCTAATGTCAAATTTAAGGATAGAAAGAAAAAACATTTCTAAGATTAAATTTGATGGTCACACAACCATCAATGATGGTCACATGAGTGTCATTTGATGAGAGAGAGGACACCAACTTTAAGACTATGAACTAACTATCAATTTTTAAGCATTGGGTCTTGACAAATTGATAGTCTATGTTGCATCATAAGTTTAGATCTAATGGAAAGCATTAGTTAAAGAGTCAAAAAATATCAAAGGTGAATGTATACCTGCCAATTTTCAATGGCATATTTAATTGGTAGAAGATCAATGATCTGTGGGCCTTCGTATAAATTGAAATTGATGGAACAAATTGAGTCAACTTGTTAATGAGCCAAATCATTTTTTGACAATGAATTAGATCAAAGGTAGGCCCAATATTTTTGATGAAGGTTGGGAATCTATTTTTGACCATGAAACACAAGGTTATGCAAGGTCTTTTGATGCCATTAGAGGTGTTTCAAATGCTATGGAACATCCTAGGTAATGTAGTGGGATGCAAAGAGTGCATATAGATCACCATTAAAGTCAGAATATGGACCTCTAGTTCATATTTTTTCTCAGGTAGAGCTATTTTTATAGTGGTGTTTGATGTTTTCAAGAGGATCCATGTATGCACATATGTGTTTGGGTTATTATAGAGAAAGAATGGGTTTTTGGACCTATTATGGTATAAAAGGTGTTATATTTCTTATAGATCTATATTAATATGGAAACTACAGGAAAACAAATAGTTTTAAATTGGTTTTCCAGCTATAGATAGACCTATGATCAAAGAATGAAGATAAACCAGAGGTATAATTAATGTAAAAGATATTCATTCTTTAGCATGGTCATATTTCAACAAGCAGCCACCTAAATCCCCAAATCAAGTTTCAATCAAGTCCATGATCATAAAAGTTTTATCTTCAAGTTGGAGTTGGTTTGAAGTATCAAGGAAAAGATCTAGTATTGGTAACTATGATTAGGAAGACTTAATGCATCTTCAGGGCCTTTGGGGATCTTCTTACTCAAAAAGCAATACATAACATTCTAATTGATCAAAAGGGTGGAAATGTTCCATTAGATAAGGAGCAAAAAGTGGTAGCTCAAGTTCATTTAATAACCCAAGATAGGTGTTCTTTTTTTTATAACATGTTCGCCTATTCTTTTCTGTTGTCTCTCTTCTTCTATATATCCTGGTCTCATTCCCTTCATAGGGGTTCTTAACTTTTTATAAATTTTAGCATTTTCTTTCTGAGACAAGGATACTCATTGAGACTCTTATAAAAGTGTGATCATTTGATAAGGTTAAACCTTATGAAAATATTGTAAGAATTACCTTTTGAAGCAATAAGGTCAATTCTTTGCCTGTCTCTTATCTTTAACTAGTGTTTAGTATGATTATGTATGGTAAATTAATAAAGGATATTATTCCTAGTTTGTTTTCCTTCTACTTGGCTCTTTGAAGATGTTCTCAATCGATTTTTTAGGTCTGGATTAATGTTTTGTTTGGGACCTCTTTTATGAAATATTTATGTAATTGGTGAGAATGTGAAATTGAGTAAGTCATAGTTATCTTTTGTTGATTCAGTATGGGTTAAAACTTATGTGAGTGTCCACTTAACTTTGGTTTATCACCCTTTTAGTTTTTTAGGATCCCTTACTCTCTTTATAACCCTTTTACCATAAAGCATTAGGCTTAGTTTTAGTCTTAGGTGAAAATTAAAAAGGAATCTGGCCTACTCTGGAGGTTCATCCCCAACATAGCTGACCCACATCCTAGGGTTATCCTAATTATATAGGCTCAATTGGAGAAATCTTGAATAACAGTCTCCAAGGGTGTGAATTGAGCCCATAACATATCCCTCTTTATAGTATTGGTATGTAGGCAACACTCAACATAGGGGTGTTAAGGTCAACCACAAATTTAATTGCTAAACCTTTTTATGTTTTTTTATCATTCATTGTATATTGAGTTAGGTTTATAAGTGAATAATAAGACATATAGTGGATTTCGTAACAAATTTCACATCATATAACACATAAACAAGACCAATAGGTGACAATGCACAAACCTAGATTTTCATAGGCTAAAAAATCCCTTATGGATGTCAGTTCTCCCTAAGGAAACTAGTGTACCATGCCCTTATCCAATTACAATGGCCTTGTATAGAGATCTACCAGATCCCTACTTCAAATTCATATTCAATAAACATAGTCACATAGTCATAGCTACAATCACATACACAATATTGCATTCCTATTTTGGACAACTATGATATTTCCATATTATATTTTACCCTTTTATATTTTTTCCAAATATATTAAATCAAAAATAAGTGAATGCTTAAATTATGCATATATTTTACATCCTAATTTAGTTCAATCCATTTAATATAATTAGGATCTAACATCTCGTATTCCAATTTTTTTAATAAAATATGATCTTTCAAGGATGCATATTGGGATAATTTTACCCCTATGAACCTAGTTAGGAATAAATGTTATGCATTAGGCTTAATTCACTCCAATTTCATATGTTTGAATGTAATTATGACTAAATGATGAAATTTACGTCTCAACTCACCCTAATTTATTCATTGATGGAACTAATTAGTATATTGGATTAATTAGGGATGCACATTAGTTTTATTTAATCCATACAAACCTAATTTAAACTAAATTATTTGATTTATGGATCAATTAGTGAAAATTTTGTCATTAATCAAACCATTTAGTGGATTATATAAATTAGGGATGTATCTTGGACCAATTTAATCTCTGTAATCAGAGTTGCAAATAAATTATGTGATTTAGGGCTCAATTCACATAAATTTCATCAATGATCAAACCAATTATATGATTATATTAATTAGGGATGTAGATTGGGCCAATTTGAGCCCCATGAAGCTAGATGCAACTAAACAATGTGACTTGTGGCTCAAATTTTAAAATTGTGTTATTGATTAAACCATTAATCAATTGAACCAATCAAAGATGTAGCTTAGGCCAATCTATGACCTATGAACCTATTTTTGATTAAAGGATGCAATTTTAGGATTAATTATCCCTAATTTAATATTTGATCAAACTAACTAGTCAATTAGATCTATTAAGGATACAACTTCAGCTAATCTGAGCCCAATAAACCTAATTGTAGCTAAAAAATATGATTTGGGGCTCAATTAGCCCAAATTTTATTAGTGATCAAACTAGTTAGACAATTAGATAAATTATGGATGCATCTTAGGCTGATTCAAGCCTTGTGAATGCATGTGTAATTAAATGATGAAATTTGGGGCTTAATTCACCCCAATTTCATCAATGATCAAACCAATTAATTGATTAGATAATATAGGGATGGAAATTGGGATAATTTGAGCCATATTTACTTAGTGGCAATTTAAAAAATTGACTGAGGACTCAATCCACCATATTTCATCACTAATTGAAACAATTAGTTAATTAAATCAATTAGGGATACATATTGGGCTAGTTTTAGCCATGTTAACTTAGTGGCAATTTAAAAATGATTTAGGGATCAATCCATCATATTTCATCACTAATTGAACCAATTAGACAATCAAATCAATTAGGGGTGCAAATTGGGCTAATTTGAGCCATGTGAACCTCGATGAAACTAAATAATGTGATTTGGGGCACATTTGGCTCCAATTTCATCACTGATTGAACCAATTAATTTATTAGATTAATCAAGGACATAACTTAGTCCAATTTTAGTTATGTGAGCCTAATTGTAAATACATTATGTAGTGTGGGGCTTAATCAGGGACACAACTTCATTTGAAGCTTAATTGGTTCCAATTTCATCAGTAATTAAGCAAACATGTTTAGGCCAATTATAGCCATTTGAATATATTTGTGACTAAAAATGTAATTTGGGCTCAATTAGTCCCAATTTCATTGGTGATTGAACTAATTGATCAATTATATCAATGAAGGATGCAACTTAGTTTAATTTAACCCTTGTGAACCTAGTTCCTACTAAACGATGCAATGTGGATCTTAGCTGGACCCAAATTTGTCATTGATTGAACCTATTAGTCAATTGCATTAATTAATAATGTAGATCAATCAAATTTAGGCCTCATAAACCTAGTTACAACTAAAAAATTCAATTCAAGTCTCAATGGAGCCCAATTTCATAACTGATGGAGCTAATTATTTCATTGGATTAATTAAGGACACAACTTAAGTTAATTTAAGCCATGTGAACGTATTTAAAAAAATGTGATTTGGGGCTTAATTTTACTATATTTCTTAACTAATCAAACCAATTAGTCAATTAGATCATTAAGGGACATAAATTAGGCCATTTTGAGCATCTTGAACCTAGTTTTAACTAAATGATGTGATTTTGAGCTTAATTCACACTAATTTCATAATAGGTCAAATTAGTTAGTTGATTGGATCATTAAATGATGTAATTTAGGCCAATTTAATCCCCATGAATGTAGTTATGACTACACAATGTGATTTAGGTCATAAATCAACCTAATTTCATCACTAATCAAATAAATTCATTGATTGGATCGATCAAAGATATAAATTTTGGCAATTTGAGACAAATGAACCTAGTTTTAACTAAACCATATGGTTTGAGGCTCAAATCACCACAAGTTCATCATTTATTTTAACAATTATAATTTGACCAACTTGGGACATAATTTAGGACATTTAAACTTTGCAGACATAATTATAACTGAACAAATTGATTTGGGGCTGGCTTAATTTTTAGGATTTTTTCCATTAATAAAAAATTAGTTGATTAGATCACTAAAGCATGAATCATGACATAATTTAAGTCTTATGAACCTATTTATTACTAAATAATGTGATGTGTTGTAAATTGGGCCCACTTTTATAACTAATCAAATAAACTAGTAAATTAGGTCAATCAAAGACATAAGTTGGGCCAATTTAAACTTTATGAAATTTGTTATGATAAAATGATGCAATTTGGGCCTCAATTAACATGAATTTCATCACTAGCTAAACTAATTATTTGATTGGATCAATTTGGGACATCAATTGGGTAAATTTGAGGCCCATGAACTTAGTTGTGACTAAATGATGTGATTTGGAACTCATTTCATCCTAATTTTGTCACTGATCAAATGAATTAGTTGATTGGTTCAATTAATGATGTATATTAGACCAAAATCCTTGTGAACCTAGCTATGATAATAATTATGATTAATGGCTTAGTTCAGCCCTATTTTATCATTGATCAAACCAATTAGTCAATTGAATTAATCAACGATGCAAATCAAACCAATTTAAGCCCCATGAACATAGTTATGACTAAATGATTTAACTTGGGGATAAATTTCCCCAAATTGTCACTAATTAATATAATTAATTGATTAGATCAATTAGGGATGTAACTTTGCTAATTTTATCCCTATGAACCTAGTTGTGAGAAAATGATGCAATCTAGGACTCAATTTCCCCCAAATCTATTGTTGATTAAACTAACTAGTTGATTGGATCAATCAGGGATGCAATTAGAGCCAATTTAAACCCCGTGAATGTAGTTGTGACTAAATAATGCCATTTGGGACTCAATTTGGTCACATTTCATCACTAAATGAATTAACTAGTAAATTGAATCAATGATTGACATATCTTAGGCTAATTTGTGTTATTTGAACTTAGGTATGACTAAAAAATATAATTTTTGGCTCAATTCACCCCAAAATCATTAGTAATCAAATCAATTCACTAATTGAATCAATTAGGGACACAAATCTAGTGAATATAATCCATGTTTACCTAGTTGTGACTAAATAATGCAATTGGTGCTTAATTAAAAATAGCATCTTCATTGATTGAATTAACTTATCAATTGAATAAATAAAGGATGCATCTTAAGCCAATTTTAGCATTGTGAACCTAATTTTAACTAAAGGATGAAATTTGGGTTTAAATTGAACCCAAATTCATCACTCATTGAACCAATTAGTTGATTGGATAAATCAAGGACACAAATTAATCCAATTTAAGCCACATGAACCTATTTTAACCAAATGATATGATTTAGGGTTTAATTGACCAAAATTTCATCATTGGTTAAATAAATTAATCAATTACATCAATTAAGGACAAAATTTATACACTTTGAGTCTTTTTAATCTAGTTGCAACTAAATATTGAAAGTTTAAGCTCAATTAGTGTTAATTTCATCATGAATTGAGCCAATTAGTCAATTATATCAATCAGGGATGTAACTTGGGTTAATTTGAGCCCCGTGGATGTAATTTTGAATAAATAATGTGATTTAGGGATAATTATCCCCATTTTCATCATTTATCAAATAATTGGAACAATAAAAGATGTATATTAGTCTAAATTTAGCCTGATGAACCTAATTATGACTCAACAATGTGATTTGGGACTTAATTTTCCCTAATATTATCACTAATTAAATAAAAACCCAATTGGATCAGCTAGGGACATAGTTTAGGTTAATTTTAACCCTTTGATTGTATTTTCAACTAAATAATAGTATTTCTAGTTAAATTCACCCAATTTTCATCATTTATTGAACCAATTAATTTCTTTGATCAAATAAAAACAAAACTTTGGCAAATTTGAGCTCTGTGAACCTAATTGTAGCCAAATGATGTGATTTAGGTTCAATTGACCTTAATTTTATCACTAGTTAAATTAGTTAGGAAATTAGTTCAATTAGGGACATATCTTGGGATAATTTCAATAATTAAATCATAATTATGAGTAAAGGAAATGATTTGGGGTTAAATTGGCCCTAATTTTGTCAATCAATAAACCAACTAGTCAATTAGACCAATCTGAGATATAGCTTGGGCCAACTTACATCTTATGAACCTAGTTGTGATTAAACAATGCACATTTATGGCTTAATTCACCAAAATCTCATCAATTATTGAACTAATTAGTTGAATGCATGAATTAGGGATGTATAATGGCCTAATTTGAGTATTATGAACCTAATTAAAACTAATCAAATCAATTCAAGGCTAATTAGCTAAGTTAGAGATTAAATTTAATTAGCTAAATCACATCAGGGATGTATAATAAGCTAATTATCTAAATTAGAGAGTCAATTATTTGTATAATTAGCTAAGTTTCATCATTAATCAAAACTATGAGTCAATTAGATCAATTATGTATGTATCTTGGGCCAATTTAAGCCCCATTAACCTATTTGTGAATAATAATGTAATATGGTTCTGAATTATCAATAATTTTGTCAATGATCAATCCATTTAGTTGAATGGATAAATCATGGATGTAGCTTGGGCCAATTTGAACCATGTGAACATATTTGGTTCAAAAAGATATAATTTTGGGCTTAATTCACCCCAATTTCATCGCTCACTAAACAAATCAGTCAATTGGATCAACTAGAGATACAACTTGGGGTAGTGTGAGCCATGCTAACCTAGTTTCAACTAGATAATGTGATTTTGGCCTTAATTTTATTGAATTTTGTAACTCACTGAATTGATTAGTCAATTGGATAAATTAGAGAAGTAAATTATGCCAATTTTATCCTTGTGAACTTGGTTATGACTAAACAATGTGATTTGGGTCTCAGTTGGCCCTAATTTTATTATTGATTATATTAATTAGTCAATTAGATTAATCAAGGATGTAACTTGGTCCAATTTGAGACCCCTGAATGTAATTGAAACTAAATGATGCAATTTTAGGATCAATTAAACTCAACTTCATTCATACATGAACCAATTAGTTGATTGGATGAATAAAGGATGAATATTGGCCCAATTCAATCCCTGTGAACCTATTTATGGCTAAGTTATTCAATTTAGAGCTCAATTTACCCTAATTTCCTCACCAACTAAACTAAATAATTGATTAGATCAATCAGGGATGTAGTTTGGGCCAATTTTAGCTCACTGAATGTAGTTGAAAATAAATGATGTCATTTTGGGTTTAACTCTCCCCAATGTTTTAATCAATTTAACTAATTAATCAATTAGATAAACTAGGGAGACATATTGGGTGAGTTTTATCCTTGCGAACTAGGTTTTGACTAATCAATACTATTTAAGGGATTATTTTTGTAATTTCATCACTAATAGAACTAACTAATCAATAAGATCAATCAATGATATGAGTTGGGCCAATTTGAGCCTTGTTAACCTAGTTGTGACTAAATAATGCATTTTTGGACTCAATTCAACATGCTTTCATCACTAATCAAACCAACTAGTCAATTAGATCAATTAGTGACACAACTTGGGCCAATTTGAGCGAGCCCTATGAACCTAATTGAGACTAAACTATGTGATTTAGGGCTCAAATTTCTCTAATATCATCATATATTGAATAAACTAGTTGATTGGATCAAGGAATAATGTAGCTTGAGGAAATTTAATCCATGTGAATCTAATGTGACTAAATAATGTGAGTTGGGCTCAATTCACCCTAAAAAATTTCTTTGGTAAAACCAATTAGTTGATTTCAATAATCTAAGTGTTTTATTTATTTTTAGATTTAGAAGATCTAAATAACATAAAATTATTGAAATTTATAATATGAAATATAAAGCATTTATAATAAAAATTTGAATGTAATAGAGAGATTGATTACACTTATTAAATATAAAAGTGACCAAACAAAGATGGCAGAGAAGACACTTATCTAATTTTTGGTCTATACTGCTTACTGCCTATATCAAACTCCTCAAGATGACTTTGTGTATGTTGTGTAACTACTTGGAAGGAAAAAAACTACCAACATTTATGTGGATGTTGTTATCTAAGCATAAACCCTTGTAGAAACTAGTACTATCCATTGTCTATCAACTCTAGGTTGATTGTCCTAAATTTTTATACCATAGATCAATGCGCCTATATTTGTAGATAATTTTTGTGTATTTCTTTGTCTTCGGTCCAATGTATATTTCATTTTTTATTCTCTTTGCATTGAAACCTTAGCTTCACTTTTGACACTAGATTGACTTGGAAAAATGGGTTTGAATTATGGGTTTGAAAACAAAAAACACTCCTCACTAAGTGATTGAGAATTGTCTAATTTATAATACTCCTAAAGAGAGCTCAAACCACAGATAATCTTCCCACCTAGTTTGTGTGCGCTCAATCATCATCCACTATAAAGTAATGCATAACTTTTAATTTTGACACTTGAAAACATAAAACTTTGACATTGAATTTGTATTCAAACTTGGCTCTAGGAATTCTCATTTGAAGGGTTTTGAGATGCATATTATTTTTGAATTATGTTTCCAGGGTGTGCAAATATATTTATCAATGAATATGCTAAACCGTGACAAAGTTAGTCCATATATTTCTCAATGTATAACCTTAAGAATTTTTTAATTATAGATGAATCTTTGATATTCAACCCATAAATAACATATGAAACATGCTTAGGTAAAAATAAGTTATATGTTTGAATTCTAAAATTAAAATTTAGGGGTTACTAGATGTTGTCGATGAAGGTAGATACCTATAATAACAATAATTATCCAAATGTCACCTAAACTATTTAGAGAGGGAAAATCAAGGATCTAAAATATGGATAAAATATGTTAATGATGATCATTATGGAGTAGAATATGGAGATCCTAAAATATGAATGATAGTATAAAATTGGGTTTTCTAAGATAATTTATCGGTAAACAGATGGGGGAAAGTGTGGACTAGAATAAAATGTTTATGCATAAATCATGTATGTAAAAACTGGTGGTTTCAATTGTTTAATACAGAATATAGATGTAAAAATACCATCTTTTATTCTAGTATTTAAAATTTACTATTAAAAGAATAAAATAAATAAATTTTGTATATGTGTATAACTACACTTGGTGTTGCTAGGTATGCCTCAAATATATAGCTTGCTCCATGTAAAAACATGTAAAGAAAGATGTAGAAATCAATGTTAATTCTTGATATAAAACATAAAATAATATAGATCCTTAAACTATTTTAAATTGAATATTCTAGGAATGAATACACCTAAAGGTACATGAACCGAGATTCAATTTGTTAAGTTATTTTAGAAAATTTCATGGGGTAATCATGCCCCAAGGAGATGTAACTAATAAAAAAATGGGTTGGAAAGTATAAATGTCTCAAACCTAATTGCATATGGAGAATTCCTAGTTGAGCAACACAAAACCTTAATTTCACGAATCAAATTATCATCATTACTCATTTGGTGGAACCCTAAAATAAGGTCATACATAAATTGAAAATATAAATTAATTATTGTAGATGGATTTTAGACCCATTATGATTATGTAATACCATTCATCCTCATAATATAAATATAAAAGTGTTTTAATGAACAACAACCATGGCCCAAATATAATCCATATATATTTTAATGTGATATAGAATTCCATAATTTATACGTCAATCTACTCAATCTCATAAATCTACTTAATATAACCCATATAATATATATGATATGTCATAGAATATCACACCTTGTATATGAATCAATTTTTTCCATTTGAATCACATAATATAACCTAGAATATATATCATCTATCTACAAGGGTGATAATTAGATCTATAGTAGGTTAATGAAATGTTAAACTTAGATATACCATATATTAAATTTATTAAATTAAGAATAGGTTAATTACAAAAATTACTATTGTGATAGATATAGAAATAATAAATAAGTAATGTACGTAACTGATTTTGATGCTAACATAGTTATAGATTGGGAACATGCAAGAAGCATATTGGAAGATGATTATACAACTGTCACCAAATTCTAGATTAAGTGCTTCTATAGCATTAGACACTTGCATCATCTTAGAATAGTCGTTTCGATGTTAGTGTTTGTGTTTGGCATAAGTGTCTTGTATGGAATACCTACTAGAACAAAGTGTGACTCTCTAGATGCTTATAAGTTTTTCATCACCTTCACTATGGTGCATTTAGATCTGGGTCATAGATTATTACTCCTCATGAAATAATAAAAACCTAGTTACTAATCTTCATGGTGACTTTGGAGAAAAATGGATTAGTGGGTATATGCTATTGAGATGAATCTAAAGACCCCTATGTCAGTGAGCACTATCTACATAGCCAATACTCTAAAGAAGGCCTTACACTGATGTAGTTCTCCCCTACATGGTGGTTTGAGTGTGAATTAAACAATATGTGAAAAGTAAGTACAATTTTGACCTAGCTTAAAATATGAAAAAATTGGCTCTTCGGATGTTCCTTAAATACTTTAGATATGTAAATGTGATGTCCTTATATCTGATATGGATATACAAAAAAATATGGAAGTTTTTCTCAATTGAATGCTCTTTGGTATGAATACAAGGTATTTTTCTAGTATTGCTAGGTGAGGAATGAATGCGAGTTGATCTTCTATTTATATCAATCCCTTTCAATAAATAAATCATATTAAAATAGTTAAGCTAACCATTAAGATATGTTTAGTTTTTAAATTAGATAACTTTAGAGCAATGGGCACTTGTGTCAAAACAAGACACTTGGATTCATTCTTTGACATAGGTATGTCTAAGACTCAAGTGTCTAGAAAGCAGTAAAATAGGTACAGGCTCAGAACTTGTAGAAATGTAAGATAAGTAGGTTTTAAGCATTATAGACAATATATAAAGTTAAGGTCATCAACACAAGACTGGTCAGACTAAGATATAGGCGAAGGGGCAAAAGATAGAGTAGATGCATTTTTTGCAAAAGTGAAAAAGGTCTAGAAATAAGAGGATCAACCAAGGTCTAAGTTTTTCAAGTGTACAATACTGATGTGCTATATAATTCATAAATATTATCTACATTTGGCCCTTTTTAGTCTAATAATGAAATTTCTAGTTTAAAAGAAAAGAATGCATACATGAGTGTGTATAACACACCTTGTATTTGCGTGAGCCCAACTTGAGTGCTTTGTTGATGACTGACCTCCAACCAAAATTATATTGCAATATATAATCAATGCATATAATCTAAAATTTAAAGTACTTGAAAAGATTAAAATTAAAAAAACAAGGTTTAGGAGTAGACCTATCTAATGGTGTAATTCCCTTGCTTATTGGCAAAATGATTTGAAAAGATATATCATTATAAGGATCTAAAATTAAGATATATATATATATATATATATATATATATATATATATATATATATATATATATATATATATATGAAAAATGCACATATCTAAGGAGATATTGGAAGGAACATGCCTCCAACTTTGGATAAAATGTGAGTTGCCATTTGACAATTGAGATTAGTTCAACCATACAACCCGATCATACTTATAACCTAGTGAAGTTAGATGATACAATCAAGTCCAACCTAAAAACTTGAAAATATTGAGTGACTTAATCACCTCAACCATACCAAAATTGAACCAATTTATTGGAGAATTAACCTTAATTTTGGTCCTTCCTATAGATTTATAGGCTTATCCTAAGTCTTATGTGTGTGTACATTTATTGTATTCATAAATACACTTTATTCTACCCGTTTGAGGTGTCATTCATTTCTTTAGTCCACTTGTTGGTTTTAAAAATACTTTAATGTAAATCATCTCCCCCCACATGTTAGACATATACTCTCCACTTGTAAGAGGATTAGGAACACATGGCACACATGTTTTGGAGCTTACATTTATAACGTTTTATTCCCTTTAGCTCTATTTATTGAACTCTTCTCTTCCTCATTCTTCATGTTCATATTCTATAATTCTAGTATTCTTCTTACATCCTTATGGTGCTCTTTGGTCTAAAGCCATTCTTTGTCTCTCTCTTCCAGATCCTTCATGCTTTTGTACTTGGAGTTCATTATTTGCAAGGATTTTAATAAATTGTGAGGTTTTGATCCATATGACAATTTTCCCACTTGTCATATTTGCCTCAACTTGTGATTTGTGCTCACTTCATGGTAACATTGTCATTTAAATTTTATTATTTTTCAACAATTAAATCAATCTTTGGCAGTTTATTTTTATCATGGTATTAGAGCTAGATCTTCTTATGCTACTCTTTTGAGTGTTTTTCCGTAGGTTTTGAAGGGCAGAAAATAAGTTTTTTCCCTTCATTCTAACCTTGATCTCTGGTTTTTTTTAACCCATTTTACTTACCAATAAACATTACTTTCAAAATAAATATGTAATTTTCTTCAATTCTAATTTTTTCTTTGCTAGTTATTTTTTAAGGAATAATAACAATTATTTTTAATCTCTGAGAGTTGTCTGCTCTCATTCTAGGTTCTTTTTCTTTAATTTTATCCCTTTTTTCCCGGTATCTCACCTTGCAACTACATAACATTCTTTGATACTACGTGTTCAGCTATTTTTTTAATTATTTATTCTATTATCAAGTGGCATTCTATGCAATTTTATTTTAATGCATTTAATTGGTAATATGTTTTTATCTACTTTCTTTTAAAAGCTTTGACAACTGGTGGCCTCATTTTTTTATAAAAAAAACCAACAAATATTAATAACTTGGATTCAATTGAATGGGTGCCTGGCTGAAATTTTGGATGCATTTTTTATTTGTTAGCTTTGACTCTCATTCGTTGTTTCCTTTCTTGGGTGCGTTCAGTTGGATGTGTATTAAAAACCTTATCTCTAAAGACTTTGGATTTTATATTGCAATATTATTCTTCACTGTGTACAAGGTAAATTCCCCTGTTGTTCACATTGATTTATGCAATTATTTTATCTAATTGTTATTCTGGTTATCTTTTGCACTTCTTTCCTTTGGTTTTTGCCCTTTGTGAGGCATTTCTATCCTATTTCGTGTGCCATTCTCTGCACCATCTGACAGTTTAACGTTGGCTTTTGTGATGGATTTTCTTGATTTTTGTGCAACCTTCTATTGTCGTGTGTAGATTTAAAATAACATTTTTTTAAAACCTTTGCCTTTATTTTAAGTATTTTTCTTATTATAACTTTTTATTTACATGATGGAGTAATTTATTTCATTCTAATTTTAGGTATAATATTTTTTATTTAGTCTTCTTGTCTTGATATTGGTAAGCAGTTCTTTTTTGACTATTTAAATAGAGGGAACTTTTGAAGACCCGTAGAGAGTAATGCCACTCGAAGAGTATTTAGTTTCCTTATCATATGCAAACTTAAATATTTTAATGAATTCACATGACACATGAAATATTTATTTTTACAAAAAAATCTTCCTTTAACATTTTAGAAATGCATTTTTTTAAAAATAATTCGATACTTTAATTCCTTAAAACATATTCTTCATTTACATTTTTATACTTTGATTCCTTTTTAAAAAGGGGATTCTTATTTCATATATGTGGCATTGAGTTTCCTTAAAAATTCTTATTGAAATTCAAAATAAAAAACCAAAAACCCACTTTCTTTTTCATGTTTTGTCTCATATGATTTTTTTAATTTTATTTTTCAAGGATTAGCTTTCTACATTACTTTTGTGTATTAAAAGCTTTTCACATGAGACAAAAAGGAATCTTTTAATTGTTTTTGTTTTTCAAAACAAATAAAACCAACTTAAAATCTTTTTTCAACATATGAATGTGGGAAATCACCTAAACTTAATAAGTGGTGTTTTTATGTTTTTTTTAAGCATTTGGTTTAATTAATATTTTTTTTTTCTTTTTTTAAAAAAGTGTTTGGGTGTGGAAATATATTTACAAGTTAATTAATTTAATAGATATATTAATTTAAATTGTTAAGATGAAATTTTTTTAAATGTGTTTTGGTTAAATTTAGATTTTTTGTTATTGATTTTCTTTCAATATTAGTGAAATTTGTGTTTTCTATTCTCATGGTTTTTAAATTGATTATTTATTTAATTTTTATGTATATTATGTAAACTATTCAAAATGATGAAATAATTTTTCTTAAAGAATAAATAGTATGTTAAAATAATACTATTATTATTTTGCATAATTTTATCAATACATTTTAAACTATTTTTATAATAAAATAGATAATATACAATTTTTAGTTGAAGTTCTAAATTTAAAAATTGGCATTTTTTACTTATGATAATGGGTTTACTGATTCTCATACACTTAAAAAATCTTTGAAAACTTTTTTTACCAACCTCGATTTAAAAATCATGCAAAATATGGGTTATTTAGGTGGTGCACTTGTTAAGTGCGAAGATATTATTATTGAACATGTTTTGCCTACTTCTAATACAAATTATAAAGGTCTCAGTTTTGATGAATCAACTGCTTCTCTTGAAAATTCAATATCTTATTGTACTCCATATCAAATGACTTATAATGAAACTTCTTTTGATTATATTACTTTTAATGCTCATGCTTTGATTAAAATTACTAAACCTTGTGTCCATTGTGGAAAACACAGGGATCATATATCCAAATATTAGAAATTGTATCCATGTAAATGTTGTCGTAAATCTATGCATGGCACTTTACATTATTGAACAACAATTAAATCTCCTATTTATAAGGGTAAAACTATTTAGATTTGTAAAGAACATGAATATTCTAGAGCCTTTGATATATCTTCTTGTGATACTTCTAATATTTTATGTCGAATATTTTTTACAATTAATACATTTTTTTTTGTCTCCATTTTTATTAACTTAATCTCTTTTTCATTCCTTAATTTTTGTTTCACAAGATATATGTTTTGATTATGTTGACTAACTTATTTTCATGCAGGTTTATGCATTTTGTGATGGAAATTATTTTTATTAAATTTTACCTAGTTGTATATCTATTTTTATTACATTATGTATGTATAATATATTTTTGACATATTGGTTACTTAAATTAAAAGATTGGTGTTAGTTTGTTTGTTTTTTAGATTTATGGATCATTACTCTTTATTGGTATTTGTTCCATTGTAAATAGGCCACATTATTCGAAGAGGATTCTCAGAGCTTCTTAGTGATCACACTTTCTTCCTTATGACTTTTGACAACACCTTCTCTTCTTTCTTCTCTAAACTTTTATAATTCTTCTTGAAGGAATTTTATATTAAGAGGAAAATCATTGTAATTTGAACTCCATTTTTTTTTGTAAAAGTTTTATCTTTTTATAACCCTAATTTAAGTTTAAGGGAGAATGTTGAAAAATTACACTTAGTTTAAGTTCTTCCTATAGGTTTCTAGGTTTATCCTAAGTCTTATATGTATGTACATTTATTATATTTATAAATGCACTTTATTCTACCTTTATGAGGTGTCGCTCACCTTTTTAGTTTATTTGGTGGCTTTGAAGTTACTTACATATAACTCATCTACCTTCACATGTCAAACACATCCTCTCCACTTGTAATAAAATTAAGGATATATTACACATGCTGGAACTTATACTTTTAACTCTTTATTCCCTCTATCTCTATTTATTGAGCTATTCTCTTTCTCATTTTTCATATTCATGTTCTAAAATTTTAATCTTGCTCTTACATATTTATGATATTCTTTGGTTTAAAGCCTCTCTCTCTCTCTCTCTCTCTCTCTCTCTCTCTCTCTCTCTCTCTCTCTCATAGCTTTTTCATACTCTTGTACTTGGAGTTCATTATTTGCAAGGCTTTTAATAGATTGTGAGGTTTTTCTCTGTATGATGATTTTTTCATGTCATATTCATTTCAACTTATGATTTTTGCTCACTACAATAGATTGGCTCAATAAAGCCCATAAAAGTCTGACCGGGGTATTAGTACATAAAAGTTCATGATGTGATAATTGTCTATAAAAGTATTTTTAATCTGAAACTAATTTATAATTTTCAATATTAGGTACACATTGCATATCATATGTACTTTAGATATGTCTCATGCTTAAACTATGTACAATAATGGTACCAATGTATAAAATTCTTCCATAACTATGAATTTGGATCATATAATTGTGTGTTTTGATCAATTCAAAAAATATGTAAGTGTGGAGAACATGTTTCTAAAGCATGCCCCCAATATATATGAATAAATTTAAAAACTGATATAAGTGCCAATGTGAAGAAAATATTTCGAAAACATGCCTCCACTATAATTTAAAAATGTTGAATACTGAATAAGTGTGGATAATATGCTTCCAAAGTATATCCACACTAAATATGAAAGCTATGTCAAGTGTGGAGAACATGCCTCTATGAGATGCCCCCATTGATATGCCCCCCTTTGAGGTGAGAGAAGAATAAAAATCAGTATTTACCTCACCTCAAAGGGTGAGACAACTGTATAATCTGTGAATGGAACCATATAGTATATAGAAGGAACATGTCTAGGTAGATATAAAATTGAAGCACATAGAAGAATGTGGTCACTTTAGTCCTAAAATGCATGATAAAGATCATGCCAATGTCTAAATAAAAAAATTGATAATCTCAATAAGCAAACAATCACACAAACAAGAGCATTCCAAAAAAAGTCAACATATAATAATCCAAAGAGACCATAGACAAGGGGCATGTCTAAATGCTACACAATCGAAGGAACGTGAATTAGTCAAATGTCTACACAAACAAGAATGATATATTTAAATGTCTATACAAAAAATAATTACATGTGTAAATGTCAAAAAAACAAGCAAAGGTACAGGTGCCACATACAAAAGAGCATATTCAAATACTTGAACGAGAAATATAATAGCAAGGAAAGACATTGAATAAAGTGCATAAAGAAAATCATAAGTAACTAACATAAACATGCCATAATATCCCATAGATCAAATGTGTTATAAAAAATATTAAATACATAGCATATCATATACTTTGTGTAAGATATAATCATCGATAAATGCATGTGTAAGTACATTAAATAACTAATATAATAATGAAAATTTGACCATATAGTAATGTAACCTATGTGTATCAAGATCAAAGAAATAGATTCCCCCAATATTCACATGACATGAGTAGAGGGAATGCCCAATATTCAAAATAGGAATAAATCATGTATCTATGTATACTTGTATCACACTCAAGTATAAGCATGACACATATGTGTATGTAGATGAATATGTCATCCATCAACATGAAACTAACAAATAGATGCCAAAGATTCAATAGATCATGTAGGTGCCAAAAATATTTTTGAATTTCTGAATGTTTTTATTTTTTTTGTATTTTTGGAATAATTGAAAGGGAAAGGCTATCCTATGCTTCCATCCAATGGATGGTCATAGATACCTCCCCTATGTGAACCTGGCGTAATAATTTGGTGACCCTATCGAGGAGCATGTATAAATGCAATATTTATCTATCTAGTATTTTTTGTTTTATGTATACGAAATAAGAATCTATGGTCTCTTTGAAATAACAATAATGTCTGTGTGTGTGTGTGTAGGTGCTCTATATATCTAAACATGGTGTGTAGTAAAAGATGAGGATTCCATGGAACCTAATATATATGTATATAATTTAATGGGCTCTCAAGTACTGACTACCTAGTAAATGGAATTTCTTATTGCTTACCATTTTATGGTGAATTACCCTTATTAGTGTTAGTAATTAACTATTTGGGATAAGTTTTTCTTCTTACAAAGGATGTTCATATGGAATTATATAAACTATAAATACCCAATTGACATGAATTTATTTAACACAACCATGCATTGTGTAAGATATTACTCAAAGTGAATGTATCCAAGGTCTTCCCAATAACATATCAAAGATACCCTTGGAAGGTGTAACTAAAAATGTAATAACCATATATGCGGGACTGGCCTAT
Source organism: Torreya grandis (assembly GCA_037957365.1). Classification (NCBI taxonomy): domain Eukaryota; kingdom Viridiplantae; phylum Streptophyta; class Pinopsida; order Cupressales; family Taxaceae; genus Torreya; species Torreya grandis. The sequence goes on from JARHVA010000944.1 coordinate 2,990,903, forward strand.
AAAGGTAGGTTAACCTCACCAAAACGTTTTGATAGGTCCCATCAAATGCTCTAACTAATCTAATAGAATTATGTAAATCATGATGAGTATAATCCAAATGCATAAGTAATGTTATGGTTCAAACATTATCTCTTGCATCATTATCAATCATAACACTGCATATAGGGTGTTTATCAAGGTATGCTCAAATTAATAAAAAATGAAGATCTGAGTCATCATTCTTAATCTCACTATCATCAAAATAAATAAAAGGTCTTTGAACCATCAAAAACATGTGTCACATGTAAGTATAAATAATTCCATTTAATGGGTGACCATAATGTGATGGATTATGTGCATTATATTCCATTTGAACGCCTCTTAGAATGGTCTTGAAAATGATTTTTAAATGTTTTTGACTTCTAGTGATGACTAGGTTATGAACTTGATTCATTTTGAGGATCATCAAATGCAAGTTGTTGGTCATCAATAATATCTTGGATCTTATGCTTTAAGTTAAAGCATATTTTTTGTATAATTCCATGGTCCTTGATGATAATCACAATAAGCATTATCTCATATCCTTTGGGTAGATGTTTGATCATATCAACCTCTATAAGATGAGGGAGAGATAAGTGTTGACACTATATTAACTGTGGGAGTAATGAAGTTTAGGACTTAGATAAATATGATAACCTTATCCTTGGTGCATTGGATAAGATAAGCCTATTAGGTTATTGTGATATTGTGATAACTATACTAGTTATTTTATTTTTTAAGCTCAAGAGGTTTTACCTTGTTTTGATTGTAAAGTTGGGACTATATGTAGATATAGCCAGTGTGTTTGATACATGATATTATTCAATGAAATAAGCTTCATTTCATGATCTCATACAAAATTGAATTAGTCATCAAAAGATTTGAACTTATTGAAAATAATGGATTCATGTAAAATAACAAGAAAACTTTGTTTGAATATGCCTTACAACTATTTATCTACCATAGAATTGGTCATGTTAGCTAACATTATCTTATATCTTAAGACATATTCATTGATAGGTTCATTGGTTCCTTATTTTATTTTGAAAGTTTGAGCATAGAAAACCTTTTCAGAAATATTAATGAAAAAGTGTGCCAAAAACTAATATGTAAGATGTTTGATCACTTTCACAGATTTGAGAGGTAAGTCATAGAACCACATCAAATCATAGTCTTTGAGATTTATTGAAAATAATTTAATCAAAAGTTTATCATTGGAGGCATAGTCAAGGCATGCCGCATGAAAGGATTAAATATTATTTTTAGAATCACCCTTGTCATCATAAAATGGAAACTTAGGTGCAACAAAACTAGTTTGTAAAGGGTGAAAGGATATCTCAAGTGCAAGAGGGTTATGCAACACATATTGATAATCAATAGCATGAGGAGATTTTAAAGCATTTTGTTCAATGTTTATAACCTTGTCTTCTAAGCTATTTATAAGTTTAAGGATTGTTTGAATTTTAATTGTAGACTGATTGGGATTCAAATTATCGAATTGGGTAGTCACCAAAGGGGATGCAAACATGGTTTGAGTAGTAATAGGCATTAAAATCGGTACTTATTTTAAAACAATTAGTATTTCCATGTTATAAGTAGAAATTTGGGTTTTAGGAAACAAAGATTTAAACACATAACACATGCCCCTATTAGAACTATTAAGTGGTAATGAGTTTAATGGTTGGGTTGTTGGTATATGGGGATGACCCATAGCTCTAATATTATGATAGATATATGGACATGGTTTGTCATCTATGTTTTTTGTATTTTTAATTTCTAATATACTTTTTAGGATTTCATCAAGATTTTTAGGATTTTGAAAAATGCACTCATGAAATAATGTAATTGCTTAAACTTGCTCATGGTCTATTTCCTCATGTTCATTGGTTTCATTAGTCTCATGGTTTTAATTATCATAATATTATTATATGATAACCTCATCAATATGTTTTTCATTCTCAATAGTGTTATCATCATGATCCATAAGATTAGGTCCCTCAATGGATTTAGATATCTTGGGTAAAAAATGGGGAAGCTCAATGTTTTCAATAGGCACACCTCCCAATATAGGGTTATACTTAGGTTGCATGCAAAATAATACAAATAAGTAATGGAAAAGTAAAACTATCTGAAACCCTAGCTGGATGAAACCCCTATGAATCAATTTTTTTTTGTATTCATATGAATTGAGTTCACAAAATATTTAACCCTAAAATGAAATATATGGAGTTGGTGTTTATACTAGATTATTAAAAGGATATATATAAATGATAATGCACAAGAGTGATAATCAGAACTACAATAGACCAATTAGATGTTAAACTCAGATATACCATATGTTAAATTTATTTAATTGAGAATAGGCTATTTATTGAAATTATTACTATGTTAGATATATAAATGATAATGAAGTCATGTACGCACATGGTTATGATGTTAACACAATTATGGATCTGGAACATGCAGGAAACAAACTAGAAGATGATTCTAAAACAATCATCAAATTATAGATTAAATGACTCTATAGCTTCAAACACTTGCATCAACCTAGGATAATTACATCAATACTAGTATATGGGTTTGATTTAAGTATCCTATAAAAAATACCTACTAGAATAAGATGTGAAAACCTAGATGTTTCTGGGTTTTTTTATCGCCTTCACTTTGGTGCATTCATATCTGGGTCATGGACTATCACTCCTCATGAAATAGTAAAACCCTAGTTCTTCATTTGCATGAAGACCTTGGGTAAAAATGGGTTAGTGGGTGTATGCAATCAAAAATAAATCATGTCTATAAATCAATCCTATCTTGGAGAAGATAGATCATACTTACACTTCTGATTGGGATACACTTATTAAGTGGGAGCATGACGAATATGAGAATCCACTATACCTGATTAGGGGATCACTTATCACAACATATCATGCTACGAAGGGTTCTAAAGCCTACAGTATAGCATAATTGTTAGGATCCAAACTCCTAAGAGCACAATTGATTACCTTTGTATAAGCAACTAAACATAGAATTTAACCAGAAGTAATATGTAACTAGAATTCAAAAATAGCACAGAATATGAGAGACAATACAAACTTGTATTAACACTCTTCTAGAAGGAAATACAATGAAGAAATCACACTCTTCCCACACCTCTAGGGCATACAGTAATTCTCCCTCAAGAGTTCTCTCTCTCAACCAATTACAATCACAACTCAACACTGAGTTGTTCCCTCCACCAGTAAGTGACAATCAACACAATCATTGTTGCCTACTTCCAGTCCACCAAGTACTCAAAGTACTCCAAGTAGATCTCCTTGATCTTGCACACCTATAGATCTAACTGATCTTACTTACCATGTAGATCTCCCTTAATCGTCCACACCTGCAAATAAACTGATCTTACAATTGGAAGGATCTCTTCCTTGTCCTTAATTATAATATAGCCCCATGGGTCTATTAAATAGATCCCAAGTAAACAATAATTAGAAACACAGACTCAAGACTTAAATTAGTCTTTACATGCAAACACTAGGACCTCCTAAAATTAGACCAAGTCTAATTCTGGAAATGCATGCAAATGCATGCACACACGGGTGACTGATGTCAGTTGTTGTTGGCCTGCATATGACTAATGTTGGCCTGCATATGACTGATGTCAGTCGATCCCTGACTGATATCGGTAGCACTACCAATGTCGGTTGCTGTGTAACTAGATATGACTGACATCAATTGATCAGACTGACGTCGGTTACTGTAACACTCAGCAACCTCCTCCATTTACATACCTGTGAAGTTTTTAGCTCCACAACCTAACAATCTCCCACTTGAAGATAAACAGCTGCACCTGTACCTGTACATCCTCTAATTTTGTTTCTTAGCTTGTATCCCTCTTTAAGTTCAGTCTTGAAGACCAACAAAATTTGAATGAAGATTCAACTTCTCCTTTGTTTTCGGCTTTGTTAACATACCTACAAGATTCATATCCTTGCTAGTCACCATGACTACAACAACCTTCTGCAACTCTGAAATCTAGCTAACCACCATACCACCAACAATGAACACATATCCTATGGTGCTTCTCCTGTCATCCAAGTAACCTGCCATATCCGCATATACATACCCATGTAGAGAAGTGCTTGACCCTGCATAGCATAAATACCTGCTACTGGTCCCTCTCAATTGAACTGCTTTTTAGTGCTTCTTTCCTGAATCGGCCATAAACTTGTTGACAACTCCCACTGCTTGAGTAATATCAGGTCTAGTACTCATGTACTCAACCTCATCATGTGATTCAGGACACTTTTTTGTGAACTATCCAACCATAGGTGTGTTAATCACTTTTGCATCCTGCATATTGAACCTCTCCACTACCTTATTCACATAATCCTCTAGAGACAAAATCAACCTTTGACTTTCCCTGTCTCTAGAAATACTCATGCCAAAGAATTTCTTTACTACTTTCAAATTCTTCATGGCACACCTCTGAACTAACTTTACTTTTAGCTTAGTAATCTCCTACATGTGTGACCCTTCAATAAGCATATACACTACATACAGTAACAGGATAATGTAGCTAATATTATCCAACCTGGTAAAATAAACACAATGGTCACATTGACATTGACTAAAGCTATGCTTTGTCATACACCTGTCAAACCTTAAACACCATTGTCCTACAGCCTGCTCAAGACCATATAACCTGGCCTTCTATCTCACCTATCCATTCTCTCCTTTCTTTAACCTAGGAATCCATTCATCTTTCAGTGCTTTCTTTTTGACTGGCAACTCTACCAAATCTCTCATTTGGTTCTCTTCCAAGGAATCAATTTCCTCATTCATGCCATGCTCCCACTATTTCTTGGATTCTACCTGTATTGCCTCTTTAAAACTTCCTGGTTCTTGACCATCAGTGAGCAATAAGTAGTGTAAAGAAGGGGAATAATGAATTTGAGGCTTACTTACCCTTTCAATCCTCCTCATGGGCATTTGAGACTCCTTGACATCTTGATATCCACCCAAAATCCATTCTAACAGTGACCGATCTCAGTCACCTCTCAGTCTACATCTGATCGACATCAGTTCCATTCGATTGACCTAACTACCGATGTCGGTTCCCTGACTGATGTCGGTGTCCACTTGATTACCGATGTCAGTTCCCTGATCGACGTCATTGTCCACCTGCTCAGCATCACCAACTTTGGTCTACACATAACTAATGTTAGTTCCTGCCTGTTCGACGTCAGTTCTCACCTGACCGATGTCAGTAACTATGTTTTCTTATGAGTGATGACTTGCATCCATGAGCTCACTTTGGATCATAACCTTATCTAAATTGCCCTGCTTAGATTTATTTAGCCCCTTGGGCTGATCTCTGTCCATCATCTTCTCCTTGAAAACTAAGGCTTTCCTATTCTTATCATTGTTAAAAACATTAAATTTTCTCTTTATGCAATACTGTGATCCTCCAATAGAAGCTACCTTCTTCTTTGTTGACCCAGTTTCAAGAAACCTCACTTTCTTCTATTGCTTATAGAAATCTTGATCCATGCTTTTCAAATCTGAAAGCATACCTTTTGACTTAAGAACATTCATTCCCTTCTCACTCATGTGACCAAGCCTACAGTGCCACATCTTTGCATCTACATTTGAAGTAGATAAAATAGAAGGAGAATCAGTAATACAGGTAGATAGATAAAGTGTACCTACTTTCTTACCTCTTGCTAATACAATTGCACCCTTGGAAACTTTCCAAGATTTCACTGTGAGAGTTATTATACAACCCTCATCACCCAACTTTTCTATAGAAATCAAATTCCGCTTCACGACTGGGACATGCATGACATCCTTCAACACCCATGTGTTGCCCATCTACAATTTCAGCTGCACTTTCCCTTTGCCAACAATTTGACAAGGCTTACCATCCCCTAAAAAAACTTTTCCAAAGTCTCCATGGACATAATCATGAAAAAAATCTCTATTTGGGGTTGCATGAAAAGAGGCACCAGAATCTAAAACCCAAGATTCTACTTTATCCAAGAAACATACAAGAGCATCTTGTGTAACAATACCTGCATCTTTTGCTTCTTCATTTCCTTCATGCTGATCTTCTACCAACCAACAATCTTTCTTTACATGCCCTTTCTTTCCACAAATCCAGTAGGTTATACCTCCATTTTTGGATTTGGATCTACTGCCTTTCTTTGACCTTGATTTCCCTTTCTTGCTGTTCTCTCTTTGCCTTCCCCTACTTTCAACACTTAAAGCATTACCTGATGATTCCCCTATGCTTTTCTTGTGAATTTCTTCATTCAAGATTACACTAACAACATCAAATTTCAAGATATTTGAAGCAGATGTAGTATTACTAACTACCATTACCAAGCTATCTCAACTTTCAGGTAAAGAGCATAAGATTAAGAGAGCCTTAATTTCATCATCAAAAACTATTTTGAGTAAATTTAACTAGTTTACCAAACCATGGAAATCACTAAGATGACTATGTACCGATCCACCTTCCTACATTTACAAATTAAATAATTGCTTCATAAGAAATACCTTATTCAAAGTTGAGGGTTCTTTATATAAATTTGCCAAAGATTCCATAAGCTCTACCATTGTCTTTGCCTGTGATAAGTTGGAAATCACAAACGATGCTAGGCTCAACCTTATAGATCATAGAGCCTTCCGATCAAGAACATTTCATTCTTCATATTTCATATCTATGGGCTTGCATACAACCCCACCCAACAGTAAGTACAGATCTTTCTGATACAGATAATCTTCTATCTACATCCTCCATAATTGATAATTCTTGCCATTGAATTTCTCCATTCTTAACTTACTTTCTTCTACCATTGCTTTACTCCCACTCAAATAGAAACCCCTGTGAGTGACCTATAATCAACAAATATTAACCTCACTCTAATACCAATTTTTAGTGGTATCACTTGGTGATCCTAGCTCTGATACCAATTGTCATGATCCATGCTCTTTAAGAGCACAATTGATTACCTTTGTATAAGCAACTAAACACAGAATTTAACCAGAAGTAATATGTAACTAGAATTTAGAAACAACATAGAATATGAGAGATAATACAAATTTGTATTAACACTCTTCCAGAAGGAAATACAATAAATAAATCACACTCTTCCCACACCTCTAGGGCATACAGTAATTCTCCCTCAAGAGTTCTCTCTCTCAACCAATTACAATCACAACTCAACATTGAGCTGTTCCCTCCACCAGTAAGTGACAATAAACACAACCATTGTTGCCTACTTCCAGTCCACCAAGTACTCAAAGTACTCCAAGTAGATCTCCTTGATCTTACACACCTACAGATCTAACTGATCTTACTTACCATGTAGATCTCCCCTGATCTTCCACACCTACAGATCAACTGATCTTACAATTGGAAGGATCTCTTCCTTGTCTTTAATTACAATACAGCCCCATGGGTCTATTAAATAGATCCCAAGCAAACAATAATTAGAAACAGAGACTCAAGACTTAAATTAGTCTTTACATGCAAACACTTGGACCTCCTAAAATTAGACCAAGTCTAATTCTGGAAATGCATGCAAATGCATGCACATACATGTGACCGACATTAATTGTTGTTGGCCTACATATGATCGATGTTGGCCTACATATGATCGATGTCGACTGATCCCTGACCAATATCGACAGCACTGCCGATGCTGGTTGTTGTGTAACTGAATATGACCGACGTCAGTTGATCAGACTAATGTCGATTACTATAACACTCAGCAACCTCCTCCATTTGCATACATGTGAATCTTTTAGCTCCACAACCTAACAATAATCACATAACAACCATAATGGAGTCATAAGGTTTAAAGCATTCACTTATTCTAATAACAAGAAAGTAAATCTAATTTAATGCACACCAAAGCTTGTGGCAAAAAGTGGGGATTAGAAATTAAAAAAAAACTAAACTAAACATGTATTAGAAAACATATACTCACATCAATGTATACTAAATCCTAATACATGGGAGAAGAATACAAATGCATTATCTATCTACTCTTACAAAGGAGAAATAATGTTAGGAGTAGTTACCTTTGAAGATGAACTCGTTGAGCCTCAATCTCTCCCTTGGCCAAGGTGCTTTGCAAGAAATTGTTGTGGTATGTAAAGATAACAAAGAACCTATCTAAGCATCTAAAAGACTTCTTCATAAGATAAGATCTATATCTCCAAATAAATTATGGAACCCTAAGTTTTATTCCTCAAGTAGAATGGTCAATAAGCAAATGTTCATTTACACTTTTTAGCTCTTCATTCTTATCTTATGAAATGGTGGGAAATAAACTTGAATATATAGGTGGATCTTTCCCTAAATCCTCTCATAAATATCAGATGTATAGGGTTGACCTAATTAACATAGTGTGTTTTTTAGGACAATTCACTAGGTCTGAGCTAGGTCGATTGAAAGGCTAACAAGCTAAGAAAGTGAAAAATACACTTAAATTATATTGGTTCAAACCAATCAACCTAGTACAGCTAACTTACCAAAAGGGAGTTAATACAAGAAAAAAATGGATAAAGCATGATGACTAAGAGGAATGGGTAAGACTAAGGAGAATAAGCTTAGGGTTAATGATTTTAGGAGACAAGTGTATAGATGGCAAGTGGTAAAAGGGACAACAATCTTACAAAGCATCGATGGTTTGCCCACCCATTTCTTGGTATACTCCTTAAGACATGCACTCAGAGAGATTGACACTCGATAGGTTCCTACAAGATACAAAGTGTCAGTAATAAATAAAATTTTGAAAATATTATGTATACACATATGCCTCACTCGAAGATCATCATGTGTCACGTAAGTGCAATATAAAATGGTGTTTCAGGATAGAACATGATAACATACAACATTGATGCTAAGTAAAGTACAGTACATAATAAATAAGATAAATGAAAAGATTGAATTGAAAAACACATACCTTTAACTTACCTTAGTACCATAGATAAATAAGTATATTATAATAAATGTCAAGGTGTCCAATGTAGAGAACACTTAAATGAACCTATAGAAGTTAGTGCAAAAAAAAAATCCAAAAATTGAAACTTTTTAAATATAGGCAAATGGTAGTGAAAAATATTCTCTATGTCATCATGAATCTGATGCATTTTATGGTTTATAAAATAGATGAGTAGAAACAAAGATATAAGCAAAACAAGAAATCTAGAGAAAATAATTAAAAGATTTAAATTTTGAAAAGTGTTTTTAAATAGGGCAAAAGACAATTAATTTGTTATTTGGACTTGTGAGAGAGGGGAAAAAAGATTTTTAGAGAGAAAACAAGGTAGGATGATGAGGAGACAATAGGCTAGACAAGGAGAGGCTCCAGAGGTGGTGACAGGTGCACTATAGGTATGCAACTGTGAATCTCACACCAGTTTTTGAAATTTGTAATGAATTAAGTGAATTTTAAGTAATTTTGAATTTTAAGCATTCTTAGATATGAGAATGAGGCAAAATTAGATTTTAAGGGTAGAAAATAGGAAGATGAAAGATGGATTTCGAGGATTTAGGAAGAAAGCAAGAAAAATGCACTTTTTTGGGCAAATACAAGGGGTCAATAGGCAAAAAGCACTAGGTTGACCTAGTTGACCAAGTGGGCTAGAAATGAGCAAAATCTATAGTTCTGACCCAGTAGCTATGGGTCAACTCTGTACATTATGTAAGTTGATGGCCTATTTTGGAGTTGTTAGGGGGTCTGAAAGGTCCATAATGGAAACTCAACACTAGGGAGGGGAAGAGAAGGGGGTTAACTCATATTTTTAAGTCAACCAATCAAAAAGATAAGAAAATTTTGGTCAAACTAGTTTGACTAAATAGTTAGAATGATACAAAAAAAGTGTGCAAAAGGCTGAAAGAGGGATAGAATGGCCCAAAATGACTAATTAAGGTAAAAAAATAGGTTAAAATGACTAAAATAAAGTAGTTTAGGCTTGTTTTTGATGTAAAAATGTAAGAATAATGTATTGTGACTATACATGACATGGAGAAATAGATACATCCTTTGTTATTTATTGGGTGCAAGGACAATAGATATTTTGGAGACTTGTGGACACAACATAGTTACTAGACTTGTTAGATAGGTTATCAGATGGAGATAGGGCTAGACTAGGATCCATAGATCTAGGTGGGATAGCTGATATGTGTCGGATCCTCCTCAGTGATGATCTGTTAGTCATGTTCCTTGGTTGCTAGGAATGATTGACTAACACCTTTAGATGAGAGGTGGATAGGGATATAGTAGAGATGGCTATCATGCTAGAAGATGTCTATGCCATCCTAGGATTGCCTATAGTAGGAGTGCAGGTGACCATATGGATACTAGATAGCCTAGAGGAAAGGAGATCCCTAGCCATGTGGGCTATAGGCTCAAAGATGATATTACCAAAAAAAAGAGTTATCATGTTTGATTCATATACCTCATAGATTTTAGACATCTATAAGGTTGTGATAGGCCTTGTGATACAGTGGGTGTTATGTCACAAGTTAGATGATAAGGTACCATTATTTGTGGTAGCCTTGAGTAGGATGATCTTGGAAGAGTGAGTTCTATATGATTTAAGCTATGTCATTTAGATCCAAATCATACATGATATGTATGAGATGTTGGTAAAAGGGCAAAGGACCATGAGACTGATCATATAACTAACAACATGGATATATGAGAGGTTTCCTATGTACCAATCGATTAGATTACCTTATGTAGTCGATGGTAGGTCACCTTGAATATGGTGATGGAGGGAGGATCAAGTAGCACAGATCATGCCCCATGTGCTAGTGTTGCATTTAGTGAGATGTGTAAACATAATGTGGTATCCATACAAGCACATAACAACTATATGGGCAAGCTGAGACATAGTTACACTAGTGATAATGAGGATAGAGGTGTTTAGACACTATTTCTAGTGGAGAGATCCATACCCAGTGGCATGGGTGCCAAGGCAAATGGTCCTACCTCATCCAGTGACACTGATACTAATACTTGAGTAGTGGGCTCTACATGTGAGGGAGCCATAAGAGAGGAGAGGATTGGGGCCATAGATAGTGAGGCTAACACTGAGGCCATGTCAAGAGTGGCCATGGACTGGTTAGGCATGCCAAGGAATTGAATAAGAGGATAGGGATGTGGAGGTAGAGATACCAAATGTACCATTACCATATTCATAGCAAGATGAGTAGTGGAAACCAAAGACACAATGTTGATGGAGGTAGGAGTACAAGAGAGTAGAGACTATTACCCTCCTGGATGACCCCATAGGTGAGCCAAAGGAGATGATAAAGAGACTACTTAGATGTAGGCTAAGATAGACATGATCTATGACATTGGGGTTTGAGTTAAGGTGACCTATAGAGGAGGTGTTAGGAGGTTGCACAGATGGGGAAACTGTGATAAGCAATCACACGACTAGTGAGACCATAGTAACCAAGACATAGATAGGTAAGAAAAGGTGGCTGTATATTATTACTTAGGTTTTTATTTTAGAAATAGAAATAGATAGATATTTTAAGATATAATCATGATCTAATATCCATCTGGTGTGATTTTGCATGTGTATTTAAGGATGCAAAGGAGAGATGGGGGTCCCTAGTGAGGGGATCACTCCATGACATCTTGGATGAGACTCTATAGCCATACAACCCCATGACACTAGAGGATCTGAGTGTACCATCTATCCCAACTCAAATGAGCTAATTCATATTATCTAGAAGGGTAGTAAGGGAGATATAGGTGCAGAGAGAGGATGCAGACACTAGTAGTGATGGGTGTAGGAGAGATATACGCATGGCAAGCTCTAGCAGATGAGAGAGTTGTGAATCTAGTTACAGTAGTGTAGATGACATAGATTCAAACCCAACTAGTGGAGTCATAGGTATAGGTAGAACACCTACATGGATAGGTAGAGGGATTGAGATCTCGAATGACCTCCTTACAATGTACTATTTGAAGGAGTCAGACTGAGACCTCAGTAAGCATCATGGTTAGGCCATGAGATAGATAGGATGGAGTCCAGCCATAGAGGTGGAGCATTATATATGGTTGTATATGTTGTATTTAAAATTATGAGATATATCTATATGGATCATTTTGGCATATTGTTATTGGTTGTGTATGTTGTCATTATGGTTTATTATGGTTGTGGTTATGGATGTTTTGGTTATATTTCATTCTAGCACATGTATTTAGCTTTGTTGTATATGTAATAGGAAATATAAGAGATCTAGTTTCTTTTCTAGCATTATGTAGGACACATGCATGGTTAAAAAAATATCAAAAATAACTTGGTAAAATATAATCAATCAAGAAAATGTACTACACACTATTTCAAGTTGGGAAATTTGTAATAACAAGAAATGACTAAGTATAAAGATACAAGAAATGGTAAAACAAGATGGTAAAAAGTAATTTGTTTTTAAGACCAAAGTAAAAAAAATTTGTACCAAATTAAAACAAGTAAAATCATACTAATATCACATTGGGAAGTATGAAATAAATGTAATAAAATGGAAGGTTTATAAAAAGGCATAAATGGTATAAAAATAAATTAATTAAGTCAGTCAATCATATTAAATCATACTGGCAAGTATGAAAAAAAAATTCAAAAGTTTGGTCTTAAATTGGTCATACTAATTGAAGCTGGGAAGTATGAAAAATTCAATAAATGATTGTAATATTACATGCACGTAGAAAATAAGAAGATAAAAAGGTGAATTAAAAATGAAGTATGAAACATACTAAATTAAGATAGGAAGCATGTAAAATGACATGTAACTTCATAATTGATCAAATTCTATCTCAAATATGACACATGTAATTTGTATGGTGACTTGGGTATTGGAAAATTTTATGAGGAGGGTCGGGTCCTATCCACGGTCTTACACTACAACTCAACAAAGAGAAAACCACTAGGGTGGATTAAACAGGAATATCAGGTAGGAAAGGATGTGGGTAATAGGAAGGAAAAGATAGTAATTTCTGAGGAATGTCAAGTCCTATCTGCGGTCTTATAAAGTAACTCACAAATGAAATTCCAAGGGGAGTAATCAATAGATAAAACAATATTTATTAAGAGAAAATATAAGGGATATAAGGAGTAAAAAAGAAGAGTAAAAATTAAGACTTAGGCATTTTATGAGAAAACCTTAGGAGACAGGAGGCATACTAAGGACATGAGAAGACACTAAGTGACTAGTGGTCATCTATGTACAAAGGAAACCTATTCGCTATAGACACAAAGCTTTGTAGGCAAATAAGTGTGCTACTAAGATAAACTCATGAAGGTAAATTGGTACAATAAAAGGAAAATGGACCTACCTTCCCATGACATATTCCCCATTCTTTAGGATCCCTTATAGATTCATCAGTTTACTACGAAGATTGGGTACTTGCATGAGAAAGTAGGTAGCACTAAAACATTTTTTTATTCTCCTCTTCTAATCTAATGGCCTACCGCACCCCCAAGGACCTTGGCTCTACCATGATACCAACTGTGGAGTTTGAGCTTTGACTAGAAGAAGGATATGTGCTTTGAATCACGTATTTTAGTGTGATTAGACTTTTAATAATAAGTTTGCCTTTTGATATCATTGCCTTTTATTTAAATGATTTGGCTTTTAACTATATTTTGAAGGATTTTTAAGGTGTTGCCTTCATATGGATTTGGAATGACCAATCATGAGAGAGATAGTGATACACATGAATGAGCTATAGGCTAAGGCTAAAGGAGGCTAAGTAACCAAAGATAAAGAATAACTAGGACACTTAGGCTTGATAAAAAACTAGCATGCGATTTCAAGTCTCAACCGTGTATATGCTTAGTTTGTGGAAAAGAAAGAAGGGAAAAAGGAGATCTAAAGTGGATCGATAAAAGGAGATAGTAATGAGATAGGTTATTTTCTAAATGATCACATGGTAAAGGGAGATAATAACAAAAGGGAACATGGTTTAAATAACCAAGTCACTATAACAAATTAGCTGGTAAAAAAGAGGGATAAGAAATCAAAACAATCATAAAGATATAAGAAAGAGAGTTTTGATAAAAAATCCAGAGGAAAAGGGAAAGCAATGATAAAAGATAACCATATGTAAGATATAAATGGTAATATAACCAAGATATAGTACAACAAGTAAGATCATGATATAATATAAACAAAAATTTGACATAGTGTCAAATGATATAACAGATAGAAATAATATTGGAGCACACATCCAATCAAATAAAATTATGAAATCCCCATGCATGTTTTCATAAATACTAGTAAATCTGGCCACACACATTATCCAATAAATTAGATAAGTATCTATAAAGCTGGATATGCATTGCTGCTAAAGTTTCATTAATCTTCAACAAATACTAAGAAAATAATTTTTTTCTAATCTCCTCTATAGAAAAAGTAGGAATTCTCGATGGATCATACTGAGGAGAAAAATTAGGTAAAGTATGGTTAGGAGAATGTGTGGGAGTAGGATCTACTAGAAATATAGGAATCACCAGTGGAGAAAAATCCATGGGTGAGGAAGGGTCCATAGGTGAAAGAATCACAGGTGGAGGCACAAAAGGTGGTGAAGGGATCATAGGAGAGGATGGAACCACTAGAGGTAGAGCCATGGGATAATAAGGAGCATTCTTACGAGAACAACCTATGGGAGGAACATAAGAAGCTTTTAAAATGTAACCTTAGGGGAGGTATGGATTTTTTAATGATGGGGAAGGACACAAGGTATCAATATATTTATACTACTTGAGATAATGGGTAGAAGAATGATTATTTGTCCCATAGAAGCAACATATATGCTTGTGAGTGGTTTTAGTAGAATCACTCATAGAAGGAGGAAAAATAGGAGTGGAAGAAGCTAGAGAGCACTCGTCATTCCATTTGGTGGGTAGAGGATCCATCTTAGGCAAGGGAAGTAAACCATCACCAAGGGAGGGTGATGATTAGGAAGTAATGGAACAAAGCTCAACAAAAGGAGTGATAACATTGGAAATAATGGTAGGCTTAGCAACAGTAGGAGTAAAAACAAGATCAACTATAGCAGGAGCAAGAAGAGGCTCAACTATAGTAGGCTCTACTAAGGGAGGAATGAAATCTACAGAAGGTCTAAGGAGAATTTCACTAACCTCAAGGGTAAATTGTGTTGTCCCCCAAAAACATCACTCATTTTTGGGACAACATTTGAACTATTTTGGTCCTACAGACTAAAATTGTCTCTTCCCTTTTTGAAATTCATCCTGGGCATTTAAATTCCTCATTTTTCAAGCTTCTCAAAAATATACAGACTCTACAAGCTTGAATCTATGGACTCTGTAGGCTTGAATCTACAGACTCTACAGGCTTGAATCTACGGACTCAGCAAGAAGAGAAATCTATGAACTCAATAGGAAGAGAAAATCTACGGACTCTACAGGCCAAGTTTAACAGGCTTCACAGGTTGATTTCTACAGACTCTGTAGGAAAGAAGCAAGCTTTCAACACTTAGGTGATCTCAAAGTTAGTTCAATGACCAGGTTCAACCAAAAGGGTTCATCATCAAGCTTCTAAGTTAGAGTTCAACCACTTCCAAGTTCAAAGGATTCTACATGCAGGTTCAATCAAGGTTCAACAAGTTTATGAGGCTTAAACCATTGAACCATTGAACCACTTTGGTTCAAAGGTTAAACGGGTTCAAGGTTCAACAGGTTCAACACATTTGGTTTAATGAGGATCAAAAGGACTTAGCCAAATCAAAGGGAATAAACCATTAAACCGTTAAACCAAAGCTAAGTTCAATGCTTTGATTCACTCAGTTGGTTCATCAACTTTAGTTCACTCAGTTGGTTCATCGGCTTGGTTTAAAGCTTGGTTCATCAGCTTGGTTCAAAGGAGTGGTTCAATGCAAAAGTTCAAGAGAGCCTCCTAAAGGACAAGTGCCCTTGCGGAGGGCACTTGGTCGATAAAAGCACCCTTCGAAAGGGTCATTTTCAAGGAAGCTGCAAAGGTAAATTCTTTCAGATTTTTGTTTAAGGCAGCCGAAAAAGACTAAGGCATAATTCCTTCAGACTTTTTGTCTGAAGGAATTCCTTCAGACAAAAAGTTTGAAGGAATTCGAAAAGACTGCGGGAGGAAAGCTCGAAGGAGTTTCTCAAGGCCAAAGACAAAGCAAAAATGTCTATAGACTTTTTGTCTGTAGGAAATTATCTGTAGACTTTTTGTTCGTAGGAAATTGTCTACAGACTTTTTGTTTATGGGAAGGGTCTGTGAAAAAAGTATGCAAGAAAAGGGTCCACAAAAAAAGTCCACGGGAAAGCTCTGAGGGATGCCGAAGACAAAAGGCCGCCGAAGGACCTCGAAGGGTAGGTGCTCTTGCAGGGGACTCTCAGCTGCCAAATTAAAGGACACTTCCCAAAGCTGAAGGGTCACCTTCCCTTTGGGATGATGCAAAACAAGAAAGCCAAGGGGTGAAGTGCTTGAAGACGTCAAAGTCAAGAACGGTGAACTAGCCATTGGAAATTCAAGTGTATTGACGGGTGTGCGAATGTCAATTTCAAGGTTTGTAAAATAGCCATTGATCCTTGTAGGTTTAAATCTATGGACCCAAATGCATTCAAAGGCTTTAAGGCCAAGATTAGTAAGAAGTGACTAAGGAACAGAGCACCAAATCGAATCAAGGACCCGATTCAATTAACCAGAAAAGGAGGAACAATGGAAAAGGATCAGATCACCAGGTGGACATTGAAAGATGCAAACTTTCAATAACATGACCCATTTCTCTACATTGAGAAAAACAAATGGGAAATGCCCCTAAATTCTAGCATATCTTCTTAACAAATTTCAATGCAACATGATGTGTTATTGTTCCTGAGTCCTTCTTGAAGAGGCTATATAAGGGACTTTCTTTTATTGTAAAAAAGGATCTCTCTCTGACAAATAGAAACAAAACTCTGCCCAAATTGAAAGGCATTATTGAGACTTTGAGCTCAGATTTTTAATCATATTTTGTTATTGGAATAAGAAAGCAAGTGACTTTTCAGACTTTGTGATGTGATATCTTTGTTGTTGGGGAAACTATTCTTATGTCTTTTTCCTTAATATATTTTCTATTCCTTTAATTCAACAAGCAGAATTAGTGAAAGTACTCAGAAAGATGTCCTAAATTCAACTATAGAGAGACTTTGTGCCCCCATAAATGCCTTTAGTGTGTTTTTTTTTGTTTCTATGTAAAGGACCTTGAGACAACTTTGTGCCCTCATTGTCCTTCGTATCTCACTCTTGGGAAATTTAGGTGAAGACTTTGTGCTACATCTCAATTTGTTGGTTACTACGTCCTTGGTTACATTTTGCAATTACTATCAGGAGTATTCTTGTGGTTTTTTGAATAGTAATTCTAAAAGAGGAGTGCTTTTTGTCATTTCCCTTGAGTTTTTTCCTTTGATCCGCATGCATCATCTCTCAAAAAAGAGAGATGGATGGTTTATCCTACCCTTGAGTATTATTTTCTATTTATATATATATATATATAGCATATCTATAGGGAACCTCCCCTTGATGAGAGGAGAGATTAGTCCCCTTTTGATGTGGTAAATCTACACATTTGGATGACCAATCTTCCTACTTTGGCTGATCAAATCTATTTTGTTTATCAGTACGTTGGTTGACAAAATATTCAACCAATAAATTGGCTACAAGGGTTAGGGTACCTATCAAAATGGTAAGGCTCAATCATAGCACAATCCATGAACATAGTCCTACGTAGCTCCTAAAAAATTAAAGGTGTCGATGCCATCTCTACCCTATAATAGAGGGGGAAAATACAAAAATTAGAAACTATAAGTGAAATAAAATGATGAGATGTACAAAAAGACTCAAATAAAGAAGAATGATAATGAATAATCTCAGCATCATGAGCTTGGACAAGACCACCTAATAATGGATCATCTAAGGAATAACCATCATCATAATTTAGGGTGTAAAGATCAATGACATAGGTTGGGATCACCTTATCACCCAATGAAGCATGGTGAATAGAATGCCTAGTCTTGGTCAAGACTACAAAAATGTCATCATAAGGAGGTTTTCAAGAATGAGGTTTTAAGGAAGCAGGAAGCTATGAGATAAGATGAGACAAGAGAATGGAAGTCTTAATCTTTAAGTTAATCTCATCAGGCTCATCATCATCAAAGTCTAAAAGGTTAGGAGGAATGTTATCAATGAGCTCAAGATGCCCACTGTAACCTCGAGTTGAGTTAACGAGAAAGTTAAGATGTTGAGACTCATGAAATGGAATGCTAGGCAAAGAATTAAGAGTAGGAATCTTGAAAATATCATGATCTTGGAATTGTTTTAAATTATAAGGGTTAGTGTCACCCTAAATCTTTTAAATGACTCCATTATGAGGAAACTTAAAACATTAACAAGTAGAAGAAGCAATAGATTTCATGTAGTGAGTTTGTGGCCTACCAAGAAAGATGTTATAAGAAAGGGAGAAATTAAGATCATTACCTTCACACAGATGGTGATAGGTGGGATGGTAATGGGAAGCTGCATGTAACCTAGAGCAGGCATTTGCCTTCTATCATATCCTTGGAATGTGTTGCATGTATCTTTGAGATTACATTCAAAATACCCAAGAGTCATAATGAAATAAAGAGAAGCAACACATGTTCCAGAACCCTCATCAGTCAATGCACTATTGACTTGGATGTCACCTATTTGGATTCTAATAAATAAGGGAGGATCATTTGTACAAATAAAAATCTTGTCGAGAATCATATATATAATAAGAAATCATAGAGAAAGAGAAGTGTTTATAGTTTCATCAATGTTGATAGGCATCTCTTCACATTATTGTAAAATACTATCTTAAAAACTAGATAAAGAGGCCTTCTATCCTATGACGGGAGGATGAGGGACATTCATCTCGAATAATAGTTACATGAGGTGATTTATATGACGTGGGGAAGTCCTCATAAGCTCAAGAAATAGAATCCGAGATGGAATATTAGTGAGTTCAATAATGGGATCCCATTCATCATAATCCATAAAAATGTTTTTAGATAAATGTGTGTAATGATTAATGAGATCCTCAGAAGGAAGATTTGAAGTGTATTAAAATTTATGTTGATAATAAGAAGAAGGTTTAGAATAAGGTTTTAAATCATGTGGTGATGAAAAAGTGGTTGGTTCAAGTTTATTTTGATAATTGGAAGAAGAATTGTTAGTAAAAGCTTGGTTATTATTAGTGTTAGAAGATGATGGAAGTGTTATCCAAGGGAAAATCATAAATAGGATCGTTAAAATTAATAAGTTCATCTTGTCCCAACTCATTAAAATGAGTTGGAGAAGAATCCTAGATAACACGATATGTTTTATGTCAAAGAGGAGTGTAGGTAGGTTGGGAATCAAATAAAGCCACCACCCTTCACATATTAGTCATGATAACCACATTCTCTTCAAAATTTAGTTGAAAAAGACTTTCTAAATTATTGGTAGAAGGGGTAGGTTTATCTTGGTTGTCTTGAATAGGTTGATGATTAGGTAAAGGATATTTATAGATAGCTAAATGAGAGTTTACTTGATTCAAGGCTTGAGTTTTATCATGTGATTTATAGTCCTTGAAAGTAATCTCATAGGCTTCTTGATGCTTATGGATAATGGAATCATGATTAAAATTAGGTCCAAGAAGAAAATCCATATCTAAATTATGAAGTTGTCTATAGGTCTCATGAGAATGACCCCAACTAGCATGAAACCAACAAAACTTGTTAGGATCATACTAGGATGAGTAGGGTCAAACTCTCATGGAAGATTCCTAAGTAGATGCTTAATTGAATTCAGGATAAAGGTTTGTGAATGTTGATGTTATTTGGTGAAGAAAAATGAAGATTGGTATATTATTGATAAGAAAGAGTTGTTTCTAACAATTGGTTATGAATGATAACTTGAACATTATGAATGGTGTCATATGAATTGGTAATGTCATAATTAGTAATATTACACTTTTTGTTTTTGAGAGAGAGATGAGGACCCACAAAAGGTTGGGTGGCTCTAATTGATGCATTAGGAAATCTTGTCTTTTAACTTGGTCTATAGCCTCCTCCAATGTTCGTGGAGAAAGAGTGTGGACTCAATATTGTAATTTAGGAAAAAAAGAATTTATAAAGAGATGAAAAACATTATCATCTACCATGTTATGTTCACATTTGTTTGACAAATGTTTCCATCTCTTAACAAAAGCTTGGGCAGTTTCATTTTCATGTTATTTGCAATTAATGAAATGGGCTAAAGTGTTTTCAGGAAGATCATTAGTTTGGAATTATTGAACTAAGGCATTCACTAAGTCTTCCAAAATATAATTGGAATGAGCTCTAAGTTGATTGTACCAATCCAAGGCATCACCTGTGAGAGTTTTCGCTAGGAGCTTGGTAGTGGCAAAGGTGTTTAATTTGACCCAATCTTTATAAATATTTCCAAATGTTTTGAGGTGAAGGGTGGGATCAGTTGATCCATTATAAGAAATTGTAGGTGTTATACCTCAAATATTGATGTTGGCAATTAGAGTAGTGAGAGGTTCATTTTGTAGATGCTTGATGGTTTTATTTACTAAAGGAGGTTGAGGAATGAGATTGCCTTGAGAATATAAAAGAGGAAGAGGGGGAACATTTTGGTTATGTGTGCCCCAAGCCATTGATTTTGGATGATATTAAATATTAATAAGGTGGTTTTGCATTCTCGTCATTTGATTTATGTTATGTGATTGAAAGGTATTCATTTGATTGACAGTTTACAATAAAAGTTGATGTGTTTGATTAACATTAGAATTGGTATTTGTGTTGGTATTAATGGATTGGATACCACTATTAGTGTTGATATGAGCTTGAGGTGAATTATGAGAATGTGAGGCACTAGTGGAAAAAATTTCTTGTGTAGCAAAATATGAACTAGTGAATGGTTGAGAAGAAGAAGCACTAGAAGCATTATTGTCTTGGGTAGCAAACAATGAACTAGTGGAAGGATTAAGGATAGTGGATCTTATGAGAGTCCCACTAGATATAGAACATGCTATGTTAGTTGAGATACTAGACATGGAGGTAGAAGAGGTTAGAGAAGAATATGTCATGGCATAAAGAGTCAAAATTGAAGGAAGAGGCTAAGAATTAAGGAAAGTGGTACTCTCAAATCCAATATTGAATGTAGAAGTAGGTGAATGAGGCTCTTCAGTTTGAACACTAATCATGAGGTTATAAATGGTAGAAGGATCCTTTCCTCAATGTTGAGGAAATTTATAAATAAAGAAGAGCATTTGAGGAGTATACTCTAACTCAGGTTAGTCTTCTAATGAGAAAAGAGGATTATGTTGTGAAGAGATATTAGGAGGGGGCCCATAGTTTATTGTGTGAGTGGAAATGTGAACATTACTATCATCCAAAATAGGAGCCCTACTCTGTCTATGGGAGACCCTATTAGGATTGGTAAAGTTCATCATGTATGTTGACTATAAGTCAGTGTCATCACCCAACATAAAGTCCATGATGAAGGAAAAATAAGAGAGATGATAAAGTAAAGGATAAAGAGGTGACTGAAATAGTACAAGGTTAACTGGGTCAACCTAGCATAGAAACATGGACTGTGAAACTATATAGGGTCAACTGGGTTAATCTAGTATAGTGTACAGAAGGCATAAAAGATAAAAGGTTGACTAGTTTGATCTAGTATAGTAGACATGGAATTGAAGAATCCTAAAAACATATTGTAAAAATAAAACAAGATAATTTTTCAAATAATGAAAAGTAGTAATTACTAAAAGGAAATAGATAGTCAATTGGATTAACGTTAGACAATACAACTAAAACACACAAAATAAAACCTTGCACTAACGCTAGTTAATACAAGATTTTGTGCACATAATTAAGCAAAGAGCAAGAAATTAATTTTAAAAGTAAAGAGCTAAACATGATATGTTGTGATAAGTGATCCCCTAAATGGGTATAGTGGATTCCCATATTGGTCATGCTCCCACTTAACAAGTGTATCCCAATCGAAAGTGTAGGTATACTACATCTTCTTTGAGCCAGGACTGATTTATAGACATGATGCATTTCTAATTGCATTCGTTCTGGTGAACTTGGTGTGGAACTAACCCTTGAAGGATTTAGTTCACTTATTTTCATTCTTTTAGTCATTATTTTTATCATACTGGATCGAATCTATCGACCTAATTTTCTAACTTCTATGTGTAATTTTCTAGGAACAAACAATTGGATTGGCCCATTTGACCCAGTACAAGTTTTTAGCCATTCAGACATCCAGTTCAGCCTACTAGGTTAACCCATTTTACCCTATATGTTTTCAATACTCTATAGTAAGTTCCTGTATAATTTGATCGATCTTGTCAACCCAATTTGTAGGTTTCTCAATCATACTTTAAGGTTCATCATCAATATTCCTTCATTTCATCTCTGATCCACCAAGGTTCCTTTCTACCTCTCTATTTCTTTATTTTCTATCTTTCCTTTCACAATATGCAGTCTTTAAAACTACCATTGCACAGTCAATTGGAGTGACCCTACCAACCCAGTTTTGTGTTTTGTGTGCTATCTAAAATAACTAGGTTGACCTTGGTTTACCCTATATATTTTTTTTACCTTGATTCTGAATTACATGTTAGACCTTATCAACCCTGTTTATATATTTTGTACATATAGTGTTAACCCTATACCTTATTTTAAATTGGAATTAACCTCATATCTACTAGTAATTAGTTCACATATTTCTTTTCATGTTGCTTACATGCTTAGAATAGATCACATAGTTTAATTAGGATATTTTTAATTAATCACTTAGTTTGATTATTTCTATTTTATGCACACATTACTAAATCACAAAAACATAAACAAGCACTTTAAAATTTTGTCTACCCAAGGCCAACCTACTTAGATTTCATCACCAAGGGAGAAGCCCACTTGATGCTCTGTTCAAGTATAAAGCATGGTTAATGGTATATTCTAGCTATGCACCTAACACCCTTATCATTCTAGTGTGTGAAGTGAGGCAGTAGGCCCAAATACCAAGCCTTTATCATTTCCACTATAGTCCCTTCCAACCCAAACTAACTAGAACCATCCTTAGATTCTTATCTAGTACCTTGATTATATCCAACTTCCAATCACATTAAAAATCATATCTTAATAATCTAATAAACATTCAGGTTGACCAATTAATTATCTCTTTACTTTTTAAATTGATTGCTTGCTCTTTACTCAATTATGTGTGTAAAATATTGAATTAGCTAGCATTAGTGCAAGGTTTTATTTTATGTGTTTCAATTAGATTGGCTAGCATTAATACAATTGACTGTTTATTTCTTTTTAGAACTTACTACTTTTTATTACTTGTAAAATTATAGTGGCAATGATACATACTTAGTATTGGGGCCTACCGCATCACTTCACACACCACAGTGATAAGGGTGCTAGGTGCTTAGCCAGAATATACCATTAACCACTCTTTATACTTGACCAAAGCATCAAGTCAGATTCTCCCTTGGTGATGAAATAAAAGTAGGTTGACCTTGGATAGACAAAATATTAAAGTGATTGTTTATGTTTTTGTGATTTGGTCATGTGTGCATAAAATAGAAATAGTGAAACTAAGTGATTAATTAAAAATCCCCTAATTAAACTATGTGATCTATTCTAAGCATGCAAGAAATAGGAAAAGAAATGTGTGAACTAATTACTAGTAGATATGAGGTTAATTCTAATTTGAAATAAGGTATAATGTTGACACTATATGTACAAAATACAAAAATAGGGTTGATAGGGTCTAACATGTACTACAAAATCAAGGTCTAAAAATGTACGGGGTTAGCCAAGGTCAACCTAGTTATTTTAGACAACACACAAAACACAACACTAGGTTGGTAGGGTCACTTTAGTTGACTATGCAATGGCAATTTTAAAGATTGCATATTGTGAAAGGAAAGATAAAAAAAAGAAAGAAATAGAGAGGTAGAAAGGAAACTTGGTGGATCCAAGATGAAATGAAGGAATATTATTGATGAAAAACCTTAAAGTATGATTGAGAAACCTAAAAATTAGGTTGAAAAGATCTATCAAGCTATACATGAACTTATTGTAGAGTGCTAAAAATGTACAAGGTGAACTGGATTGACCTAGTAGGCTGAACTGGATGTTTGAAAGGCTGAAAACCTTTACTAGGTCAAATGGGTCGATCCAGTTGTCTGTTCCTAGAAACTTACACATAGAAGTCAAAAAATTGGGTCGATAAAGTTGATCTAGTATGATAAAAATAATGACTAAAAGAATGAAAATAAGTGAAATAAATCCTTCAAGGTTTAGTTTCACATTGGGTTCACCAGAATGTATCCAATTAAAAATGCATCATGTTTATAAATCAATCATGGCTCAAAGAAGATGGAACATACCTACACTTCCTATTGGGATACTCTCGCTTAAAGAAGATGGAACATACCTACACTTCCTATTGGGATACACTTGTTAAGCAAGAGCATGACCAATATGGGGATCTGCTAGACCCGATTAGGGGATCACTTATCACAACATATCATTCTAGGAAGGGTTCCAAAGCCTATTGTCTAACATAATCACATAACAATCCTAATGGAGTCCTAAGGTTTAAAACATTCACTTATTCTAATAACAAGAAAATAAATATAATCTAGTGTACACCAAAGCTTGTGGCACAAATTAGGGGTTAGAAAGAATAAAACAAACTAAACTAAACATGTATTAGAAGACATATACTCATGTCAATGTGTACAAAATCCTAATACATGAGAAAAGAATACAAATGCATTATTTATCTACTCTTGCAAAGGAGAAATAAAGTTAGGGATACTTACCTTTGAAGATGAACCCACTGAGCCTCAATCTCTCACTTGGCCAAGATGTTTCACAAGAGATTGTTTTGGCATGTAAGGATAACGAAGATAAATCAACTCTAAGCTACACAACCTATCTAAGCATCCAAAATACTTATCCACAAGACAAGATCTGCATCTCTAAAGAAAGTATGGAACCCTAAGATTTATTCAAGTATAATGGTCAATAAGGAGATGTTCATTTTCACTTCTTTGTTCTTCATTCTTCTCTTATGAAATGGTGGGAAATGAACTTATAAATAAGTGGATCTTACCCTAAATCCTCCCAAAAATGTCAACTTTACAGGGTCAACCCAGTGTGTTTTTGGGGATAATTCACTAGGTCTAAGCTAGGTTAGTCAAAAGGCTAATAATCTAAGAAAGCGAAAAATATCCCTAAACTGTATTGAGCGACCCAGTTGACCTAGTATAGTTGACTGACCAAAAGGGAGTTAATACAAGAAAAGGATGGATAAGGTGTGATAACTAAAAGGAATGGGTAGGATTGAGGAGAATAAGCTTAGGGTTAATAGTTTAAAAGACAAGTGTGTATATGGTAAGTGGAAAAAAGGACAACAATATTAAAAAACACTAATGGTCTACCCACCCCTTTCCCAGTGCACCCCTTAAGGCATGCTCTTAGAGAGATTGAGACTCGACAAGTTCCTGCAAGATACAAAGTATCAGTAATCAATAAAAGTTTGAAAATATTATGTGTATACAGTGCACACATGATGTCTAGCTATCCCAAAATACTCCTCTATTAATAATCACTACCTACATAGGTGATAATATAAAGAGGGCCTCATACTAATATAATTCTCTCTTATGTTTCAGCTTGTGTGTGAACTATGTAATATGTGAAAATCAAGTATGGCAATGACCTAACTTATAAATTGGTAAATCAAGATATTAGGATGTTCTTTCATTACTTTAAACCTATAGATGTGTTTTCCTTATGACTGATATGGAAATAGGAAAAAATAGGAAAGCTTTTCTCAATTGAATGTTTTTTTAATGCTCTTTGGTGTGAATACTAGGTGTTTTCTTGGTATTGCTAGGTGAGTAATGAATGAGATTTGATATTGTATTTATATCAATCCATTTGGAGAAATAACTTACATTAAATAACTTATACTAACCATTAGAATACATTTCATTTGAAAATTAGATGAATTTAGGGAACTAGACACTTGTGTCAGAGCATGACACTTGCATCAACACAAATGTTTGTCCAAGATGCAAGTGTTTAGAGAGCAAAAAAAAAGTACAAGCCCATAACTTGTAGAGGTGTAAGATAGATAGGTTTTAAGAATTATAGACAAGAAATAAGGTCTATGTAATCAACATAAAAATGTTTGGACTAAGATATAGGCCAAAGGGTATAAGATAGAGCAAATGTAAGACTTGCAGAAGTGAGAAAAGTCCAAAACTGAGAAAAACAACCAAAGTCTGAGTTTGCTAAGTGTACAAGATTGAGGTTTTATATAATCCATAAATATCATCTATAATATCCCACTCATGTATATTATGAAAATAATATGTGTAGGGATCATACATTTAATTCATCATGGATATGATAAATAACATCCACCAATCATGTAAAGTAGTAAAACATGTCACATATAGGTCTTGATCTTTAATTTTTTGAATTTTATTTTTATTTTTAAGTATTTTTAATTTTTTGTATGATCTTAATAAATAATGATCTTATCAATGGGGATCACATTTATATCTTAGATCGATCAGTCACATGCCATGGGTGAGAATCAACATATGTATCATTATCTGAATGAAATGAGTGATAATTGCATTGTGAAGTATCGTGCATCATCATTCTAGTCAATATGATTATGTGTACACTATATAAATTTAGAGACTGTAGTGTTTTAACTTATTTTTTAATAATGTATGTAAATAAGATATATATTTTGAATATTTATATTCTTTAACATATGTATACATTAAACAAATCTAAATGTTACAAGAAAATGTACAATAAATTTTATTGTTTAAGGAAATAAATAAGAAAACTAGGGTACTTAGCTTGTTACTATTATGTTCAATTATGAGACTGCATGTAATTGGAAAAAAGTATTGAAAATGGATTTAGAGTCTCTCAACTATATAAATCAAATATTTTGACTTATTTGGATGAATTTGAAATAAACTAGATAGACACTTGAATTAGATGTTTGCATCCAATCTTTGATAAAAATTTCCCTATAACTTGACCTTTATTATTTTTCATAGATCATTGTGTTTGCTTGTAAACCATAATTTTATGTGATATCATAATATTTCTCTATGTGCAAGTCTAGAAACCTATCTCATTTAGTTTGAATCTATAGTTCTAAAATTAACACTATGTTTTACGTACAAAATGGGAAGAAATATGGTTTGAGCTAACCCCAATCAACACGGTAAGTACTACCTACGTTTCTAATACTTTGAGGAGGTCTCAAATCACATGTATTTCTCTTAGTTAGGTGTATGTTTGAAAAATTCCTCCCTTTGCATGAATGCAACCTATAATTTAGCCTTTCAATATTAACGATGGGAAAATTTGACTTGGTTTAGGTGCTTTAGATGTGTCTAGTACCTACTCTTTAGGATTGATTTTTTATTTAAAATATAAAGGGTAGTCTTTGTCAATGTTCAAATGATAGATAAATTCTTGTCTTATACATGCTAGATCAGGAATAGGATTAGACATATGGTTTATAAATGGATGAATATTTGGGTAAATTATCATACCACTTACATTAAAAATGTATGTGTTGACTCATAAGGATGATTTTAATTTTGAGAATGACTGTTGCAAGGTGCATGGACAAATTTATCACAAGTGTACATCCTAAGAACTTAGAGCCATCTAAGTATGGATAAATATGTTTATAACATAGGATCATTGATCTAATTCTTGGGAGATAATATGATTAGGATAATAATATTAGGCACATAATAGGGAACTCCTATAAGTTATTGATATAAAATTAGTAAGGTTGAGCCCATACAAGGAAAATAGTGTAATGTCCCTATTTTATGAGTAATGGAATTATAAGGGAATTAAATTAAATTAATTATTTATATAGTTTTCCAAATAAATTAAATCATAAGGATCACTTTATTTTAATTAATTTAATTAAAGTGACTAAAATAAAAATAATAAATATTATAAAGTCTCTTTATTAAATATTATAAAGTCATTTTATTAAATATTATAAAATTACTTTATTAAATAAAGTGTTTTTCTAGAAGCTTGAGGAGGTTACATTGGATTCTTCTAGAAGACTCAGTTGAGTCTTTAAAAAGAGATGAGAGAAAGTCATTTGGACATCTTGATTTTGACATCTTTTATCATATTTTCTAGGAGAACTTGTGTTTACAGGTTCAACATGTCATAGGATGAAAAACCTTGGATAAAAAAATTGTGTGGACAAAAACCCATTCAACCTTTTTAGGTGGATGCATTCCAAGATTCATAATTAAGCTTTATCTATCAACTTGAAGATTTGGAGATTCAGGGAATAATTTGTTGAAAAATTTAGAGGAGCAGATTTATATATTAGATATTCAGATCAGAGTTGAAGAAAGATCTGTTGGTGAGTTTTGGAGGCATATTGACTAGGGTTTGGCCCTAGGGTTTGAGCACCACCTTCTAGGATTGGAGAAACCTCATCTTTGAGGCAATTTGTGGAAATTATTGGTTGCTAGGGTTTGGAAAGTATATTTAGTTTGGAATAGTAGTAGATCAGTCCTCTTCTGACATTGTTGAAGATTTTAAATTAGTGCATGTAGCTAGGGTTTCATCTTTTATTTGGAGTGCCTACCATTAGAAGAGATTTGAGATCAATTTTATCATTGTATATACTATGAATTGTTATCAAACTTTTGTGCATTATTTCAACAGTAATTATATTATATTTGATGCTCATTTCATGCCAATAGTGTGAAAAGGTAATTTAGGTATGTGTATTTTATATTCATGTCTTCAAATATTTAATTTGAATAATAAAATCTATCGCTATCACAAGTTATATTAGATTATTATGCTTTATATCATACCTTATATACATTGTAATCAGTTATGGTATGATGCATTTTCTATGATGGTTTATGTCAATATTTGAATTACAAGTTATTGGTTTTCTTCTTTATCAATTGGTATATGTATTTTCTTTTAATATCTATCCAAACAAACACCAAACAAGTATAAAACAATAACATATCAGTCACAGGTCAGCATACATGCTATTTGTTTGACAAAATGCCAAGTTAGGAGAACTAAAATTTTTGGGTAGAACTACTAGGGGTTCTTATAGTGGTATTAGAGATATGCATCCTACCAACCTGAGGGGTTAAAGAGAAAAGTTATTTCAAATTTCTTTTTGGGTGATCATCACTCATCTATCTCAGTTTCAGTAGATTATTGGTTTGGGAAAGATGAAGTCTATGTAGGAACTCATGATAGAATTTATACAAGCCTAAAAGGAATATCAGAAGAATTTAACACCATTATTAGAACATCCTAAAACATTAAAACCTCTTTTTAAAAGGGAAAGGAAATCAAAAACTAAGATAAATAATTTTACCACTATAGAAGAAAAAAAAGGAGAGAGGAAAGAAATAAAAATATAAAACCACAATTTCACATCATCCCTATGAGGACAATGATGAAGGAGAGTCACCTATTGAAGCTAAAAATGAAGAGCACATGAAGATTGAATAAGATACGACTATGGAGATTATTAACTAGCCATGTTAGATCAACTACAAGAAGGTATAAGCTTGTTTGATATTCTTCTAATTGATCCTCGCATTTCTTCATCACCCTTACCTCATCTTGGTAAGGAATCAAATTATGGTTTGGGTGTCTTTGATATGGATGTTGTTCATACATATGATGGAAATTTAAAAAAATTAGTACGTGTTGAAAAAAGAGGTTTGGATAAGAGTGACTCGACATTACAAGATATAAAGGATCACTCGAGGGTTAAAGAGGTCATAGTTGTACATACACTTTCTAGATCAGCCATTAAGGAAGATCATGATTACTTTGATGGTGACCCTTTTATAGAGAATGATGATACCCTAGTTTTTACACACATATGTAATGGAGAAAAGGACAAGAAGGAAGCTGATTTAGAGTTGCATGATTATGAATACCAATCAAAAAATGTGCATGAAGGTGTTAGGTCTCAGAAGTCACATCCTTTGGAAGGTCAATTAAGGGTAAATGAAGGTCTGGTTATGGAATCTCTAACCCATTTTTATCATGTTCATAAGATGATGGTAGGTTTATGTTGGATGGTTCTAAGGAATCATGATAGTTTTGAGGGAAGTCCATCTCTTGCCAACTTGCACAAACTCAAGGAAGATTCGGTGGTAGCAAAATCAAACTAACTACACTTACTTGTGGATAGAGATCATATCCTCACACTTGGTGAGATATAATTTGACACCTTGATAAAAATTAAAATAAAAAAATATGAGGTGGATAAGCTTTGTGAGGAGTTGAGCATGGCACACTCTTCATCATACACACTAAAATTTTAGACTCTATGTCAGCCACATCTGATAAAAATAATGCAACATGATGATGGAAAAAAGTGGAGACATGGATGAAGGACTTAAAGGGTCCTATGATGAAGTCATAAAGGTAGAAGAGACACATACACATGAATATTCAACTTGCATCCATGGGACAAAGTTTATGACACAAGGTACACTTGATTTTCACTTGGAGACATCTCATGGACCATCACTTATTGATATCCATCCACACATGGGAAGAGAGATGATTGAGATTAAGGAAGACATAACACTTGGGAATGAGGTAAAGACTGATTATATGATGTATGACAGTAGTCCCTTATCTTTATATCATCATGATATAACAACCAAGAGGATAAGACTTGAGGCTTGTGAATTTCCTTGGGAGACTCATGATAGATCGACACTTGATGAAACAAGGAGGAAGAAGATGTGTGAGGTGAATGAAGACACTATTGAAAGGTATGACAAATGTTCTAATTTTATGATTTGGAACAACAGTCTTTGGTTTTTGCTTGAGTTGGTATCTCCTACTCATGAGGATGATAGTAAGAAGTCTTCTTTTATTGTTAAAATTCATTTGGGAGACAAACATGAGGTCTTATTTATGTCTCCAAGACACAAAAAGACCAAGTCAGTACAACATGACATAGTAGAGACAAAAAAGATTCAAAGTATGTGGCATATGAGGAAAGAGCCCTGTATGGTGGTTAAGCAAGTGGAATAATCAGGTTTGAGAGATATAAGTGATGTAGATGTGGTTTTGTCTTTGAACATTCATGGGGAGTTTGCTTGTGATGAGTCTCATCATGTTGATGACTCTTAGGTAGAGTTTGTAGCTTCCCTACTTTAGGGTTTTTTCATGGAGACACTTGCCCTTGTGCAACATACACTAGGAGGAGCTATTATACATTTTCTTTCACCTATGATGGTCACATCCATGGGAAATATATAGGAGTTGGAAAGTGGTTTTGTATTGATAGCACTTTGATATGCTTCCATGTCTTCATGTTGGATGGATGTAAGTATGTGGTGATTTAGGATCTAGGTGGTAACTTGCTTGGCACATCATTTCATTTGGATCTAGATGAGTTACTTTAAAAGGTAATATAGGGAGATAGACTTATTGATTTTAGTTGTATCAGAGTGGAGTAACAGATTAGTGGTAGATCATTATTGATATTGATATGGGATCCTAGTGATTGGCTTTGGCATTCAGGTATCGATTGCTTGGGATAAGTAATCTCCAGGAAGGGAGGACTATAATGTCCCTATTTTATGGGTAATTGCATTATAAGGGAATTAAATTAAATTATTTACTTATAAAGTTGTCCAAATAAATAAAATCATAAGGATAACTTTATTTTAATTAATTTAATTAAAGTGACTAAAATATAAATAATAAATATTATAATTTCACTTTATTAAATATTATAGAGTTACTTTATTAAATATTATAAAGTCACTTTATTTAATTAAGTGTTATTCTATAAGCTTGAGGAGGTTACATTGGATTCTACTAGAAAACTCAGCTGAGCCTTTAAAACGAGATGAGAACAAGTCTTTTGAGAATCTTAATTTTGACATATTTTATCATATTTTTTGGGAGAAATTGTGTTTGCAGGTTCAACGTGCCCTAAGATGAAAACCCTTGGGTAGAATAGCTGTGTGGATGACAAACCATTCAACCTTTTTGGGTGGATTCATTCTAGGATTCACAATTGAGCTTTATTTATCATTTTGGAAATGTAGAGCTTCATGGAATAAGTTATTGCAAAATTTAGAGGAGAAAATTTTTATATCAAATATTTAGATCAGATTTGAGTAAATATTTGTTGGTGAGTTTTGGATTAGTAGCAGATCAATCCTCTTTTAGCATTTTTGAAGATTATAAATTGGTGCATGTAGCTAGGGTTTCATCTTTCATCAGGAGTGCCTATGATTAGAGGAGATTTGAGATCAATTTAATCATTGTATATACTTTTGCTTGTTATCAAACTTTTGTGCATTGTTGTACTAGTATTTATATTGTATTTGATGCTCATTTCATGCCAATAGTGTGAAGAGGCAATTCGGGTATGTGTATATGATATTCATCTCTTCAAATATTTAATTAGAACAACAAAATCTATCACTATTACAAGTTATATCATATCATTAAACTTTATATTATACCTGATATACATTGTAACCAGTCATGGTATGATGCATTTTTTATGATGGTTTATGTCAATATTTGAATTACAAGTTATTGGTTTGCTTATCTATCAATTGGTATATGTATTTGCTCCTAATATCTATCCAAAAAACACCAAACAAGCACAAAACAATAGCATATTAGTCACAGGTCAGTATGCATGCCATTTGTTTAAAAAAAGGCTAAGTTGGGAAAACTAAAAAATTTGGGCAGAACAACTAGGGGTTCTTACAAATAGATAGGAGAGAAAGGTGTGAAATATCTATATGTGTATGGATAACTCATATAAGGTAAATAGAGGTAATTATTGACATTGTTAAATGACTAATAACATATTTATGTGTCTATAAATTCTTCCCTTCTATTTTAATATTGAAAATATTGAAAGGAAAAAGAGATTGTGTATTTTAGTGTCTAACCACACTTAATAGTTGGGATGAGGATTCAAGTGTCTATATTTCTCAATTAAATTCAAAAATCAAACATGAAAAAATAAAACTAAATATATGATATAAAATTTTAATTAGAATATATTAGTGAAACATTTGAAATTTGAAGAGCGAAGAAGGAATACACTTGTGTGTGGATGAACCATGCTTCCCTTTGATATCTCAGATATTGGGGTGATAATACCCCAAATGGATATGTCATAGGGTAATTACTCCTCAAGATGAATACCACTATTTTAACCATGGGTTGAAAAGATAAATTCCCCAACCCTCATTAATAAGTAGTGCTAGGCCAATGAGTGATGCAAAACCTCAATTGTACTACTCATTTAACTGAACTTGAACCTTAAGATGAAAAGTAGAGCCACATACTAGGATCATATGTGAAGGTTTTTAATATATGTAAGGAGTAAAAATAAGATCTTAATTAATTAAAAATCTAATCTATGTATTATTTAATATGTCTTATAATTACTAGTTGTTAGTATATCAATGTTATAAGTAAGATTGCTAACCAAAAATTGTACAAAATAACTTAAAATTTAAAAAAATGTGATTTTTGGTATTCCTTTGTGAATAAATATATAAAAATATAGATAAAAATATTTAACATGAATTAAAAAATTAATTATTTCACCACACTTGTGCACAATATTTTATTAATAATAAACGCCAAACTAACCAATTACAAAAAAAAATTGTATTACAAGTTGTTTCAAGAAAATCATAAATTAAAAAATAAATAAATAATTTACTTGAAAGATAATTAATCTATAATTATAATTATAAAATTATACTCTAATATAATTTAAATCCACCATGATTATGAAGTATTTTTTATCATATGATTTAATTCATCCTCATTCATAATATTTTCTCCACTTGAAATTGGAGTGGCTATGGGCTTTGAATCTTTAAGATTATCATTTTTAACATGTCATGGACATACTTAGATTTACAAATGAATACTTCATCTTTTTTTGGATGGAATTTCAAGCTAATAAATTAAATATTAAATAAAATATTAATAATATAAAATTATTATTTCATGTCTTTTTTGAATCTATTAAACATCTCCATAGAGCTACCTGTAAATATTGACTCATCTACATAGAGAAAAACATATAACACATTAGAACCCAATGTTGGTATGTAAAGACTTGGTTAATTTTAATTTATTACAAAGATTTTAACAAATGAAAATATATCAATTATTGAGTAATAATATCTTATATCTTGTTTCAAACCATAAATAGCCTTCTTCAACTTATATATCCAAAATTATTTACTCTTTACCTCGAAACATTGTGGCTTCCCCATGTATACTTTTTATTCAATCACTCCATTTAGGAATACGCTTTCAATATTCATTTGATTTTCCACTCTTTATGATAATATTTAAAAATAATTAGTATTATAGTATCTTTACATTCCACAACTGCATAAGTTTCCTCATATTCATCTCCATATGTTTGTACAAATCCTATTACAACTAGTCTAGTTTTTAGCTTGTCAATTATACCATCACTCTTGAATTTAATATTGTAGACCCACTTTGTACCAATGAAATATAATTAAAATTAAGATGAAATAACTTCTATTTATCATTCATATAAGTTTAATCTATCTATAATTTCATAGTATAAATATATTCTTTTGTTTGACCAGCTTCTACACAAATTTTAGGTTTAACCACATTTGACACCATAGTATTTTAATCATAATCTTCATTAAACAAATATCATCTTGATGTTGAATATTTGTAATCATACTATCATAATTTTTATCTAACATTTGATTATCTATATGTGGATCCAACAACTTCTTATTATTGCTTGGAGTTGATGAAGATGCATGACTAGTCTCTTGCAAAGAGCTAGTATTATTTCTTGTTGAACTAGAAACATGTTTAGGAATTTGTAATTCCTCAAAATTAAATTATAGAATATTAATCTTTAAATTATGAATTTTTTAGATACATTATCATAATCAACATCCACTTAATTTTCAAAAAAATTATAATCCCTAGAAAAAATTATGGGTTTATTAGCAGGATTATTAAATTTGTATGCTTTGCTTTCATCACTATATCATATAAAATGTGATCAATACTCATAGGATATATATTTGGATAAAAATAAATATATTTTATTTTAAAATTAATTTTAATTATGGTGATTTTTATGATACCATTTCTTTCAACTTGTATGGACTTTACATCTCCCAATCACGCTTAGTTTTTGAAAGAATCACTAAACTTGTTGAATCCATATTTGTGACTTGTCATGTGATTTGAGCACCCTGAATCAATAAACCACCAATTATTTACTTCCTATATTTTTAAATTACATGTGAAAAAATAATATAATCCCTCTTGAACATCACTTTTCTTAGCTTGAAAAACTTTCTTTTTACTCTCTTGATTAGCTTGATTCTCAGTTGTTAGTATCTTATAATATTTAGTCACATGACTTGGTCTTTTATAGTAGTGCAAAGAAAATTATTTATTAATATTAATTATGAATTTAGTTTCATATTTTCATTTTTAATTTGAGTTTTTATAACTCTCTTGATCCTGATTTTTATTTTTATCATTGGTCTTCGAAATCTTTACCTTGGTTTTAAGTGCTTGTTCTTGATCTCCTGTGTATAGTTTCATCTTATCGTCATAGTACAAGAGAAAATCAGCCAACTCATCAACAATTATAGTGTTCATTTCCTTAAAATATTCAAGAGTGATTAAAATTTCCCATATTTGATATAAATATCTTAAAATATTTATTACTATAATACTATCTTGGATAGTTTCTCCATAAACCCTCATTCTATGTACTAAGTCATTTACCATTATGTAATAATCTCCAAGTCTTTCAAAATTTGACATTTTCAAATTATCAAAATTTATTTTAAAGGTTTGGAGTTTTGATTATATTGCCTTAATGGATCCTTGATATGAATTTTATAAGGTATTCCATTCCTCATGGGCATTCTTGTGTCCTACAATTCTTTGAGAAATGCTCTGATCTATGACACTCTGAAGATATAAGAAATATTTTGCATTTGCCTTTTATTCATCTTTTTTTTAGTTATTTTTTGATCTTAAGTCAAGGTATTCCAATCTTGGTGTGGTATGTACCCATGGATAGCATTATCAAAAAATCATTTTCATATAATAATTCTCTTCAACTAATATTTCTAATACTCAAAGTTGTCGCCTTTAAAAATATAAATATTCATAAAATTAATTCATTCACTGAAGCCATTATTTCTTCTGATAATGGCTTGAAACCCTTATGAATCTTTATTGAACATGGATCTCATACCAAATAAAGGTTTTGAATATATAGAAGGGTTAAAAGTAATCTCTTGATTAATCTTAAATTGAAGTTATGTATCAACTAATCTATCTCATAATTACTAATTATTAATATAGTAGTGTTACAATTGAGACTGTCAATCAAAAATTTACAAAATAACTTAAAATATGAAAATATATGATTTTTTTTCTTCCTTTTTGAAAACTTATAGAAAAAACTTAGAGATAAAAATATGAAACATGAATTTCCAAAAGTAATTATTTCACCACACTTATGCATAATCTTTTATTAATAATAAAAGCTAAAACTAGCCAATTACAAAAAAAAGGTATGACAAGATATTTCAAGAAAAATATGAAGTAAAAATTGAATAAATAATTTTACTTGAAAACTAATTAATTTATAATTATACTTATAAAATTATATTCTAATATAAATTAAAGTAGACTAAAGCAAACAAAGTTAACGTACATTTAAGACAAGGTCAACATGTATAAAGTCTTGCTCAACAAGTATTCAAATCATGAAATATATTAATTTATGGCACTCTAAATTACCTATAAAATAGGAATTTACTTAAATGCACTTTAATTTCAGCTAACTAAAACTAAAAAATGTGCTCCATCAATTGAGAACTCATTTGAGTACTCAGATAATGAACTTGACTTAACTTATAATGCTAGATATTTTTAGAAAATTCCCAAAAAATGTCCAAAATATACTAAACAACTAATTTATTATATAAATTAATGAAATAACCTTCCTAAATACATTAATAAAAAACTAAATTTAATATCAATAATAAATTTCACAAATTTACATCATACTCAATAATATATAAATTTGAATGGAATTAATCAACCAATACAGATGAATTTTGGATTCATAATGCTACCTTTAGTTCCTTTATTGTTATTGGTGAAATATTTGGCACTAAAAAAAATATGTATATTTCACAACTATTAAAGGGAAAAACTCCCTCCTTTATTCTAAGTGAAGGATGTCTTTATATAAAACAAATAAAACCAAAATAAACCTATTTACAGTATTTATAGGTAGAATACA
Organism: Torreya grandis; assembly: GCA_037957365.1. Classification (NCBI taxonomy): domain Eukaryota; kingdom Viridiplantae; phylum Streptophyta; class Pinopsida; order Cupressales; family Taxaceae; genus Torreya; species Torreya grandis. Next base: position 3,028,434 of record JARHVA010000944.1, read on the forward strand.
ATATTAAAATTTATTTTCTTATACTTTTAAATATAAATATAAAATAAGGAAGATAAAAAGTTACACATAGACAATAAAATACAAATCTTATCTTATGCATGATAAGAAATATTATAAAAATGTAGTTGTCATTTTTAAAACGAAACAATTGTTGCTTGAGAGTTGAGATATATACATTAAATGTAGGAATAATACACATCTAAAAATAAAAACCACAAGACAAAAAGTTTTAGAATTTTATTTGTTTTCTCAATGGAAGAGTGAACACAAAGTTTCATGCTCCATCCTTTCAATAAATAATACAATGAGTATCAAATATCCATTTATCCGACTTATAGATTTAGGAGTGAATAAGTTAATTGTTTACATATTCATTTTCATCCTATTGCATTTATATCTTTACATTTAATTTTTACACAAAAGGAAAATAAATCAGTATATGATTAAAAAAAAGGGAAAACAAGTTTAAATGTATGTAGAATCCTTCCTTATAGGTTTTATCCAAGGAAAGACTTATACTTAATGGATATAATTTCTAAGAGATTGTCTAACTTGTGGATTTTTCTTTGATTTTAGACACTTTGAATGTTCTAAAAAAATTCATAACTTCAACAATAGAGTTTTCCCTGGAAACCATAGTGTTTTTTTAAAAAAATTAACAATTGGTTAGATATCATCATCATCATCATCGCATTGGGGATCTATGAAAATCATACTAAATAAATAGTTTAGATTTTCCAAAAAATTATGAATATTGATAAGGAATCCATACATGAAACATTGAAGGTACCTTATTTGAATAAATCCTCTTTGAATAATTTTATAAAGTGATCTTATATCTCACCTACAAAGTGTTGTCCTAAACCATATTATTTGGTCAAAGCAAAATGTAGGCTTGCTATATTCAAGAATATCTTAGACATCTTCTTTCCTCCAAAATTTGATTTCTTTTTAAGATCTTCTATCACATTATTTATCACTTCCATCTTGTGAAAATTATCTCTAGTTAATCTTACAAGATATCATTTTCCCTCTTATAAAATATTCCTCCTTTGACTAGACATTTAACATGTGTGGCTGACATCTTATCAATATCCCATTTATTGTTATCACAAAGGGTGAACCACTTTTAGTGATATTTGATTTGTTGATATTTTTTATTCTACTTTGAATTAATTTTTTCACAGAAATTAACCATCTCTTCAATATATTTCAATCCATCCAAAAGAAATTGTTCAACCTAAGCCTCAAGAGTTTTTCTATAGTTGTTATATTATATTATAGTTGCGATGGAATGTTTACTAATCCTGGTACTTGAGTTAGAGCATATACCTCAGAAGCTACTAAAGCCTCTACTATATTCAAAATGTATTTCACATATCCCATGAACTATCAAACTTGGTATTTTAATGGATGTTGGGTGAAGTCAAATTGTTAAGACATTTTGATCATTCTCTCAGTAGTTTATCAGTGCTTGTGTACATCAATCTCTTTATTTGATATACCCAAATAAATAATGTTTAGTTATAATATGAAATGGTCATCTCTTCCTCATTATTTTACACATTCATCTCAACAATTTATACAAACTGGGATCTGAAGGAATTATACATAAACCTAGAAGTGGTATTGGAATTATTTAAGGGAGAAGTAACTAGAAGATTAGATACAACATGAACAAGTTAGTAAAATATATATCCACCTATTTATTCTTTCTTCTAAGACATGGTTACATGTACTAAAAGATAGTGTCAATGAAACTAACCATATGTGCACCTGAGTTAGCTAAATTTGACGCTGATGGAGGCTACCTTGGTAGTGTAGCATGTGGCAGAAGTATAATTTTAGGAGAATCTAAAAGAATAAGAGATGTTAGTACCTATGGTACAAAAATATAAACAAATACTATAATTATTATCTAATCTAATCCTTGGTTGGAGGTAGTATATTTTTATGTGGTGTTATCAATCAACAAAGAGGTGTCATCTCTCAAGGAATATGATGGCTATAGTTACATTGAATTCTCAGCTTGCAAAATTTTTTTTATTTCGATACTAATGCAAAATATTTATTTGGTATGGATTTGGTTCTACTTATTATTGAGCTACCAACTCTTGATAATCTTATAAGATTTCCACTAAACCAATCCATTGATCTATTAAGTACTACCTTAGTCCAATGTTTAGGTCATTAAACTCTTGTGCTAACACACTTATAACTAGAAACCCTGAGCATATGATTATTTTAGCATAATCTAGGCCAAGTAGTTCACTCAAATGATCCATAATACCTTAGGGAACCTAAGTAGTAATGAAGAATTTTATTTGATCTAAACTTAGTCACCCATAATCAAACATCTACAGCTCATACTCATCTTAAAAATTGGCCCATTAATCATATAGATCTGGTTTATGTGTGCACCAGGAATATACCCATAGATGAGTTCTCACATACCCTTTACTATCAAAATAAGGTCTGCTTACATGAGGGTACATTGTGAATTGAGTGATGGAAGATTCAATATTATGACCATATATATAATTTTTACAAGTGTAATGGGTTAAAGTGATTGGGAACACTATACCAACCACATGTTTCTTTATGCATCTTTTGTGTACCCTTGAGAATCATCTGCACATTTAAATCAACAACATTTTTTCATTCACCAACCTTAGGAGTCTCAAAGGATGGCCCTCAAATCTTCCCATTATAATTAAGAGATTTTTTGGAACTAAATTAAGTAGCTTCCATATTGGGATATGAGATTAGCTCCTCCATCAAGAAATCCTAGCTCTCCAATATTCCTACAATGCTTTTACAATACTCATGGTGAAGGCATGGTTGACATGTTTGAAATGTTGATTATTTTTATCTAGGTTCAATTGCAATTAAAACTCATGCACCTTAGTTTTAGGGCCTATATTAGCCAATATAGTGAGACATGGATATATTATTTGCGATACTAATTAGTATACCATGTCCAAGGTTAGTAGAAGGTCCCAACTACCTCTACATTAGTGAGCTATTGATGTAACATATCATTGATGATGCTTCATAGTTGATATATTATTTTCCATTACACATGATACACATTTCCACAAACATCTAGGAATGAAACTCCATAGTGGTATTATTACCCACCACCTATTGAGAAGGGTGATCATGTCAAATAATTCTTCTTGAAAATATAACCTATTAAAATTCTTTAGGATTTTTAATAGGCCTCTTACTTTATGATTCAACCATCCATTTTGACAATTATGAGGTGTTTCAATATATTTTTATCCTAGACGGTCTACCTTATTTTGATGCTCATATTTGCTTAGGAATCCCTTGATGGAATCCTTAGGCTCATATCTGTTAGCCAAATTTTGAGCCTTCTCATTCCTCATATAGCAAATACTAAACAAACACCTACTAAAGTTAAATCAATCAATTTCATAACCAATTTATTCTTCTTTTTTCATTCTTATTTCCATAGCAATCATAGGAAAAATCATATTATAATTATAAAGTATTCAAAAAGCAGCCCATGTGCGATATTTGTCAAGTTATAAGCTAGATCATTGTATGCATCATGACATGATACATTTCACCCCTGTGCACACACTTTGTCACACATAGGAGAGAAATACATAAGTTTGAGGCCATCTTTGGAGTATTGGATATGTAGGCAATGCCCATTGAAAGAGGAGACTTTGGGTTATCTCGACATAGTGAGCCCACTAACCCATTTTTAGTAAATTAATTATAAGGGGGAAGAAGGATGAAGATTTACTCTTTTATCAATAAAAAAAGAGTAATAACATATATATAAAATATGAATACATCAGTATAAAGGTGACAAAAAACTCATAATAATGAAGTTGGTCACATCCATATCTAGTCATTATTCCATACTAGACACCTATGTCACAGTCAAAACACTAACATCGATATTATTGTCCAGATCTAAAGTTAGTGTCTATGGCTACATAGCTAAAATTTACAAAATTTAATGACTAATCCATAATATTGATCCTACATAATTTTTACCTATTTCTAGTTTAGATCTGTCTTTACACAATAAACTAAACTAATTATCATTTATATTTGGTATTGCAGTCAATTGAACATCTTTAAAATCAAGTACTTTCTATATTTAACATATCTCAATATTATAATTTAAAATATTCATTTATCTGAGTTTGAAATTAATTAGTTTTCTATAGATTAGTTTATCACCTTTGTGCTTGAATTATTTTTATATTCTTAACTTTATATCCCACCATCTAAAATTTTAAGTTTAAATATTTGGTGAACCCAACTTTTATGTCTCTTCATGCAAACCCTATATTTTCCTAGGGTATTCAACCTCCCAATGGTTTTCCTTGCTATTTCTTTTAGATCTATCATATTATATGCATGCAACCTAGGCATAACCCTATATTAGGTGGTGTTTCTATTGAACATTTGGAGCTTCCTATTTTCCTACCTAAGATGGCTCAAACCAATAAAGTATCAAATTCTATTCCTAATGAAAGTTTCAATAATGAAATTGAACAAAATGTTGAAGAGGTTATCATAGAAGATTATCCTAATCATGAAAATAATGAATCTAGTGCAAATAATGAAAAGTAAGAAATAGAGCAAGAGAAAATACAAGCTATTTTTATGTTTTTAGAGTGTATTCTATAAAACCTTGAAGATCTTGATGAGGTCATAAAAACCAAATTGGAAACTAAAAGAACTAAAATCATAGATGAACAATCATATGTATCTATCGATCATGATATTAGAGTTATGGGGCATCCACACATTGTTGTGTCTTTCCCCATGAGCACATCATCGATTCCTACATCTAGTTGGGGCATGGGTTATGTTTTTACATCATTGTTCCCTAAAACAAATCTTATTGTTTCTACATCATCCATAGGAACCATTATCACTTCAACCCAATAATTTATTTCAATGCCTATATCAACTCAAACCATGTTTCCATCCCCTTTGGTGACTTCTCAAACTTCAAACCTTGGTGATAAAAATGTGTAAGATCTTGTACAAACTATAAAACTTTTGCAAGTTAAAGTTACCAACATTGATAAAAATTCTATGAAATCACATTTTGCTATTGATTCACAAGATGTGTTACATAATTATCTTGCATATGAAATACCTTTGTACCCATTTCTAATTGGTTTTGTTGCACCTAAGTTCATATTGTATGATGACAAGGGTGATCTTGAACAACATGTTTGATATTTCTATGTGGCATGCCTTGATTATGCTTCTAATGATAAAATTTTGACCAAATTATTTCTAGGGAGCCTAGAAGACAATGCTTTACATTGGATCTATGTTATACCCCTATAATTAGTGAGAGCATCCAAACCTCTAGCAAATCAGTTCTTGGGTAGATGCACAAAGTTGAGGGACAAAATAGGAGACACTCATGGGCAGGGAAAGGTTATTTTTTAAAGGGCATACACCCTTTTATAAAAGAGAATAACACCTTTATGTACACCCTTTGAAAGAGCATATGTCCTTTTTTAGATTTATAAGCTTTTACTTTTTTGTTTTCCCTTCAAAATAGGCTTGGTTTTAGACCTATGGGGGTCCGAACCTAGCCTAAATCGTATCATGAACTAGTCTAATTGATTTTTAAAAATTTATGTGTATTTTTTATCTTTGCTGACACATCTAATTAGTCATATTTTATTTTTATTCTTTATAAATTATTTGGATTTGTAGAAGGGGAACATAGTTTTTAAATATATAATTTTTTATATGTTAAAATATTATTTATAATTATTACTTAATTTATAGACAACATACCTCATTATGGACTATGCACATATCATTACAAATATGTTTATAACTTTTGACCATAAATTGAAAGTTTATAAAACTTATATCTCAACAATCTACACATCGTTAGCTATGTTTTAAAAAAAATGATTTTGAAGAAGTTAAGATCAAAAATTTGTGTTCGTACACTTGTTTCAATTGTGTAGTTGTCTTAACTTGTAAAATTATATATATATATATATATATATATATATATATATATATATATATATATATATATATATATATATATATATATATATATATATATATATTAAAAAATTAATAAAAATTATTCTCAACATTCTTAGACATTTCATCTATCCATATATGAAATTTCATGCAATAATTCATTCGTTTACTCAAAAAAATTGTTCATACACATGCAATCTCCTTATCTTTTTGTAAAAAAAGTCAAGTCATTATCATAAATACATTATTTTACACACTTTTATCATTTCACAATTCTTATTCTTATATCATTGTCAAATTCTATTTCTAAGTGTTTCTAATATTCTCTCCAGGTTCAACTATTATTATTTTTAGAAAAAAAAATGTTGCTTTAAGCCCCCCATTTTATCCTACATTATCACGAATATACCCTCATATCACATTTATCTATTAACTTCACTGAAAATATGTCATATATTTAAATTATAAAAATCAAACAAGTAACCAATGAACCTTTAAATGAATATGTTTTTAGATATAAAATAATGTTGATCAAAATAACAAATCCAATGGTAGATAAATAACGTCAAGACATATTCAATAAAAGCTTACTTGTCCCATTAAATGAGTCCATTATTTCAAAAAAAAATTAAATATATTTATGACTTATATGTCATGTTGTTCTAGATCATGAAATAAAACTTATTTCATTGAACAAGCTTAAGTATGTAGTAGACACAGACGCACCAATTACATCCAATACCAAGTTATCAAACCAAGCTACAAGGGAAAACCTATAAACCCTAAAAAAGAAATAATGGTCAACATAGTTTCACATCAACTTAATTGACTCATATTATCAAATTCACTTAAATGATAATTTACATTATTACATGAGTTGCCATCTTATTTACTTCATAAACTTATGGAGTGTCATCTCATATCTCTCCCTCCTCCCATAGTGGTTGATATGATTCAACCTATACCCAAATAATATGATGTTAATGCATATTGTGACTATAATCAAGGCCCTAAGTATTCTACAAATATATATTATACCTTTAAGAATAATATCCAAGATCTTATAGATGACCAAAATCTTACCTTTGATGATCCTCCAAAGGACTCAAGTTTATAACCTAATGATCACTAGAATAAAAAAATACATAACAATCCTTTGCAATATCATTCTAAAAAATATCCAAAAGTATAAATGTAATACAATACACATCCTCCTCCATCACATTATGTACACCCATTAAATGGGTTTATCGACACTTATATACACATAATACCTCCCATGGTTCAGACACTTATATTACATTTGATGATAGTGAAATAGTGGATGATGACTTAGATCTTTATTCATTATTTATTTAAGTATAATTTGTATATCAACCTATACATAGTGTTATGATAACTAATGGTGCTAGTGAGAACATATATACTATGACATTACTTACACATTTGGGATATACACATGATTATTTATACCCTTCAACAAAAATAGTCAGAGCAATCAATGGGATGTCACAACACATTATTGGCGAGATTGATTTACCTCTACAAGTTGGTCTAGCACATGTGGTTACCTCCTTTTAATTAAACCATATATAAGAGTCTTTTATATGTTATTGTGATCACCCTAGATACATAAACTCCATGTAGTACCTTCCATAGTGCACAGATGTATTAAAGACATTCATATCAATATGGTAGTCATAGTTTTTGGAATACCATATGAACATCCAATTGAACAAGAGAAGTTTATTTTGATAAAATTAATATTAAAATCTACTAAATTTAATCCTCCAAAAAAAATTTATAAATAGGTAATCCTCTTTCCAAAGCAGGCCAACTTGGGAGGCCTTTACACCACAGATATATAGTGGATTCCATAGAATCCTCATCTACTCCAACACAACATACTCAGTACTGAGAGAAACCAAAAAATTTTCAATTAGTGATACTCTATAGAAACCATAGATCACTCAATGATAGGTTTCATGAACCCCTACACCTATCATTTCTTCATGACCATATAATCCTATTACACATACATAAAATACCATAGCTTCTTCAGATCTAGATATGACACATATGCATGCTCCTTGGCAATACCACCAATTTGATGTACCATATTTAAAGTTTGGAGACCCATATGATTATCCCTTTAATGGGATCATAGGATAGTTTTTTATTTCCAAAATATTCTAAAAATATATAAAAATACAAAAACACTCAAATAATTAAAAATGCTAAAATATTTAGCATGTTCATTTTTTATTAGCTCTTTGGAATATATATTGTTTATTTTATGTTATTAGATAGATATCATTTAATTTCTATATACATATATGTTTCACACATATTTGAGTGTGATATAACCATAAACAGACACATTACATATGCACTTCCAGATGTTGGACCTCTAATTTATGCACAACATATAGTATATTAGGGGAATTCGCTTCTTTGATCATGATTGATACAAGTTTCATATTTTTTATGATCATTTATACAATATCATGTTTGATATTATGTATTAATGCTTACACATTTATATCCATGCTCATATCTTCCATAATTTAATTGGTATGTTATGCTACATAATATTTTTTATTAACATATATATGCATAGACTAGTATGATATGCTTGAGTTGGTTGGTTATGCTTCATTTATTTTTCACTTACTTAAGTGTATTCCATTGCTTATTATTATCTTGTTTGTAGAACATTTGAATATGTTCCTTGCTTGTTAGCTCTGGAACCATTGTAGGTTGATTGGAAAATTGAATATGTCACTCTATTTGGATTAAAATTTTAAAGATGTCATCTATTTTAATTGTGCATAATTTGAACATGCCCCTTGTATGAGGTCTTCTTGGACCATTATTTTGCATTACATTGAGTGCTCTTGTGTGATTTTTTTATTATTTGTTGATCTTGTGTTATTACTCTCCAGAAATTGTCATGATTTATATAATGCATATTAGGAATTGATGTGATCACATACTACGAGCCTAATTTATATATATACATCAACAAGTTATCTGTATATGCTACATGATTCACACATTGATTATACAACTACCTTGTTTATTTGAGTTATGGTACCTTCCATTTAATATTTCATTCATCAAAAGGGGGACATATCAATGAGGGAATGTCATCGAACCATGACCTCCAAATTTTCATTATTTTTAGGTTTCAGTGAGGGCATGTCACAAAGGCATGACCTCTACACTTATACACCTTCTTAGTATTTCTAAATTTAAGCATGGACATATCATAAAAATATGACCTCCACACTTAGACACTTACCTAGTATTTTCAGAATTCAATGGGGGCATGTCATAAAAACATGACCTCTACATTTACATAATGTTCAATTCACTTTCATGATTCAAATATACACTTAGGTTAGAATCCTATACATTGCACCTATTTTGCATAGATTTTACATAGTTTTTTTCAAATTTATGACACAAATGCTTCAAATCAAAAATATTAGAGGTGCATATGACATGTTATTGCATAGAAAATTATGAACTTTACCAATGATACTACTCATCAAGAAACATCAATTACACTAGCATGTACTATTATCAAGCCTTTTTAGCTACAATAGTTAGTTCACATTATAGGTTGAAGTGATTAAATCATTCAAGCTTGTCAAATTTATAGATTAGAGTGATTAAATCATCCACCCTCACCAAATATATATATATATATATATATATATATATATATATATATATATATATATATATATATATATATATATATATATATATATATATATATATATATATATTCACACTTGAGTTATGCAATTGAGATATAATGATCCCAATGGCCATGCCATAATTCATCCTTGCACTAGATTGGGGGCATAATACATTCCAATATCCCTATTTAAATCTCTAAGCTTTAAGTTTGAACCTCTCCCAACTCTAATGCTTCATAAGGAAGCATCTTTACCAAGTCAAAGAATCAAGAGACAACATGGTTGCATTAACACACAGGTGTACTCCTTCCTTTCTCTCTCTTTTTTAAATAATTTTAGATTATATGCATTGATTTTTACTACAAAATATTCTTGGTTAGTGGGCCCAAGCAAAGACAAGGTGAGTGATACACACCCAGGGACGCATTTCTTTCTTTTAACCTAGTAATTTCATCTTTATTCATTATTAGATTAAATGGTGGATGGGGAATGTAGATACCAGAAATAAATATTTATAGCATCTCAATTTTATACATTTGACAAATATCAATCAGTGATCTGCCCTTCAGTTCTAGATCTCCCTATTGTCAAAAGGATTGTATTTACCATCTCATTGTGTTTAAATATTTATTTTTTTATTCGATCCATATCATTCTGATGATCTAAGTCTCTTGTACTATACAAAAAAATAAAACTCTGATATACATCCTTCATTATCAGTTTCATATCCATACATGTTAACTAATCTTTTGGACACTATTAATAATAGAGGGTCACTTCTACTGACAGCAGTGTTGAGATCCTTATCTAGTGTCTAGTTGCTAAAATTTATATAAATTACAAATGATTTAAGACCTATATGTCAACCTATTTATCTTATTGAACCCTAATGTAATAAATTTTCAAAAGATGTTGTATAAATACAAGTCTAAACTTTATCATTTTTCATCTAACAAATACTAAGGAAACACCTACCAAAGTTAAATCAATCAACTACACAACCAATCTATTCTACCCTATTCAATCTTATTTTCATGTCAAGCATAGGATCAATCATACTATAGGTCTGAAATATTAAAGTAACAGCCCATGAGTGATATTTGTTAAGTTATTAGCTAGATCACTACATGCATCATCATATAATATATTACACCCTTGTGCACACACTTTTCTACACATAGGTAAGGACTACATAATTATGAGTCCCTCTTTGGAGTATTAGCTATGTAGGTGGCACCCATTGATAGAAGGATCTTTGGAGTCAACTTGACACTATGAGCCCACTAACTTATTTTTAGAAAATTCATTCCAAGGTTGAAGAAGGGTGAAGAGCTAAGGTTTGATTAATCAACAAAGAGCGATAGCCTCTATACCATATCTAAATACTTCAATAGAAATATGACATACAACGTAGAAGAATAAAAAAAATTGCATCCATATTTAGTCATTATTTTTTACTAGACCCCTGCATCACAGTCAAGTACTAGTGTCGATAGTAATGTTTAGTTTTGATGGTAGTGTGCACAGTTTCTGAATTATAATTTCTAAAATCTAACAATTGATCCAGAATATTAATCCTACATATTTTTCACCTATTTATAATCCAGATCTATCTGTACATATTAAACTCAATTAAGTATCATTTCTATATTGTATTGCAGTCAATTAAACATCTTTCAAATCAATAACTTTCTATATTTAGCATATCTTAGTATTATAATTTAAAATATTCATTTATCTGAGTTTACAATTAAGTGTCCTGCTATAAATTAATTTATTACTTTTGTACTTGAACTATTTCTATATTCTTAAGCTTATACTCCAACATATAAAATTTTAAGGCTAAATATATTTCATCGTACCACAAAATTACATTATAAATTTGTATAAAACTACGTTGAAATATAACATCAACACATAAAAAAGTATATTACTAATTTTTTGTAATGACAATAATAAATGGTTTTATACATGTTAAATTTAAATTTGGGTGGAGTCAAGTATAATTAATTCACTTAACCAATTTACCAATATTTTATGTGGATGGTTTAAAATAAAACATATATAAACATGAGCAAAAAATACTATAAATATCTCAAAAATGATAAATAACATTTTATACCAAAAATATATAAAACTCAATTTTTAAAAAATATATTTAAATATAAAATTAATTTAGAATTTGGGAATTGGCCTCAAGAATGTCACCACCTTATAATGCCAATTCTTCATACTTTGTTAAAGTGCACCCATGAAAACAAAAATTTCAAGTCATATACACCAGCAGAGTCGCAACATTCATGTTTTAATCCTTGCAAGTATACTCCAAATTACAAAAAATGCATTCCATCTTAAGTGATATATTATATGCAATTCAATTATAAAAACTACATATATTAATACACAATGTTTTCATGGTTTATGATTATTTTTAGGGTCATGATGCTTTTCAAAGCTTATAAAGTTTCTTTTATGTCTGTAGTTTTTTTTTTTCTAAACTTTGCAATTTTAGAATGATGTTTCTTTGTTGAATAGATTTGAATTTTTTTTTTTTTTGGGGTAAATTTTAAAATCTTGGTATTAAATTATTTCATTAAATTATAAATATTTGTCAAGGTTTGTCTTTTCACTTAATAAGTTATAGAATTTTTTATTTTTATCATAATCATAATCATTAATTTTATAGGATTACTACTTTTATAAATCACATTTCAGTGAGATTTGCTATTATTAAATACAGTTTTTTATTCGAAGGTGGTCTTTAAAAAAATTATAATTTTATATTAAATGATTTTTCCTATAATTTCTTATTAAACTATTTTATCAATCAATCAATTATTTGTACATGCATAGAAGATATTTATTGTAATCTATTGAACCATTATTTTTATCTTAGATAGTGTGCATCTAATGGACGCTGAGTATTTATTCATTTTTTTTAATTTTTGGCATTAGACTTGAAATACTTTTATTATTAAAAATAAAAATTAAATTAATTTAATGACTTTTATTGAGTAAAATCATTTGATTTGATTAATAATTTGGGAAAATGCAAAAAATTTGTATTAAAACATATAGATTTTTGTATAGCAGAAAAAAAAACATATGAACATTGGAAAAATAATTTGCAATAATAATTTCTCATACATGTAATTATTGTCAAACTATATATCAAATAAATTTGTATTAGTTGGAAAAATTAAGACAAAAAATAAATTTATTATTTTTTAAAGTAATTTCATAGCCATGTTAATCCAAAAAGAGGGGGCTAGTTGATATTTAATAGTGCATCATTCTTTCATTTATTATTATGGTTTGACTGTGGCTTCATATAACAAAAGTTGCATCATTTTTAATGTGCAATACGCTAAGTCATTATCAATTTGCAATGCTTATGTGATTTTTTATGGAACTAGGATTCGAGTTGAAATGGTAGGCTCGCTAAATGTTAATAATGGGTAGGTTAACCAATATATGTATATATGTTAATGTTGATAGTGGTGTGGGTAAACTGTAAAATGAACCCAAAAAAAAGATCTGTTTACAATATAGAAAAATTTGGGTTAGTGTAACAATATAATAGAATGGGCTTTGAAACATAAAACCTACAATAATTTTGCACTAGGTAATACTTTGTATGGTGGTCTGAGTTTGAATGCCTTTGGACAGGAAAAAAATAGAGTAAATAGTGCTAGCTTTGTGTAGAAATATTAGCAATGCAAAATGCAACAAAGCATTTGCGAAAAAAAAATATGTTTTAGTTAGTAGATAGCTTGACCATATATTTTTCAAGTCCAAAAATGTTTGTGTCTCCAATCAAAAAAATAATTCAAATTGGTTGACCTAGTATTGTTACAAAGCAAAAAATTGGTTTTACCTAGCTCGTCTAGATTAGTTTTATGTCTATGTTGTGCAGTTTAATGCTTTTTATAACACTTCCATAATCTAATAAACATGTGTATGAAAGTATCTATTGGTCTCTAAGCCAAAGACCTTGTGATGAAGCATGGTGTTGAGACAAAAAGGTGTGATTAGAATCAAAGCAAATCTATCAGAATTCAAAAGATGGCTCCAGTTGTGCAATTAAGCTACTAATCACCAACAATAGCAATTATGCAGTAACCCTTCTCTAAGTCATCACGTAACTAGAAATATCATAGTTTTTATTTTTTTCCAAATAATATTTGAGAGAAATACGTATTAAGCTTACCAATTGACTCTTCATGTGTTGTGTGACGAGCTTAACAAATGTTTCTGGTATGGTGTTTGCCCATTGACCTTTTCCTGTGAAGTAATTATAAAAACATAGCATATGCATTTGCATATTAATTGATTCTAG